>JANCRA010000051.1:2427987-2856974 GCA_024362935.1 Setophaga petechia | reverse complement strand
TTCCTTTTCCTTTTTTCCTTTTCCTTTTTTTTCCTTTTCCTTTTTTCCTTTTCCTTTTTTCCTTTTCCTTTTTTCCCTTTTCCTTTTTTTTTTCCTTTTTCCTTCTTCCATTTTCCTTTCCATATTTTCCTTTTTCTTTTCCTTTTTTCTTTTTTTTCTTTTTTTCTTTTCTTTTTCTTTTCCTTTTTTTCTACATGCATCCTTGCAATATGTTTTTAAGGATAATTTGGAAGAAAATGACCCTTCAGAATCTATGGCAAGTGTGGGTGGCACAGAGGTACCTTGTCTCAAATTGCCACCATTGTTCTCATTCTGGAGCCTCTCCCACCAATAAAAATAACATATTTTATTTCATAAAGAGGCGCTTGCACGCTTTCTCCCACCAAGCCATGGCCTGTGCAGATGCCTCAGGAGGTGGCAGTGGCCATGGATTGCCCTGGCAGGGACATGACTCCTGCTCCTGTGTTTCCAGAGCACGGACCTGACCAGCACAGTTGGCTACGACAGCATCATTCAGCACCTGAACGATGGCAGGAAGAACTGCAAAGAGTTTGAAGACTTTCTGAAGGAAAGGTAGGGAGCTGCCTCTGGCGCGGGCTGGGTGGAGCCTGGCAGTGGTGCTGTGGCTCTGCTCCTTCTCATGGTGTTCCCGGTCTGATTTCTGCCACGTTTAACTGATGCTAAAAGGTTGTCCCATGAAGTTCACCTTGCTGTTTGCCTTGCAGAAGGTCAGGTTAGAAGATCTTGGCCCAGGAGAGCCGTGGCTTTGTCCTGACTTTGTGCATTAGGAACACCCCACAGATTCAGTGTTAAGAAGTGTCAGGGTTAGGTGCTGCCATTATTAATCAGAGGAGATAGCATAAGCAGAGGTTCTGTGGCTGGTGATGACCTGGCCATGTATTTTACCCTTATGGCTCACCTGATTAGCAGTGGCTAAATATGAAGAGCATTGTAGAACACTCTACATTGAATTAATGTCATTTTGGTAATGACAGCTGAGGAAAACCAACCTCTGACTGCACAACTCAGTGCAGAGCATCCTGGAACAAACAAAATGGGGATGAAGAGCAGGAGAGCTGCACTTAGGAGTATCTAATGCACCTACATCTGTTCAGGCTGTAATCCCACGTTCCAGGAAAATTTGGACCTTCCACAGGAGGAAGTAGACCCTGAGAACCAAGTCTTGCCCATCAGTGACAATGCCGAGTGCCAAAAGCCTCCTCTACACCCTGTGCCCCCTTTGGCCTTGAAGGAGGTGTGGGTTGCCACTGAAGTATCTGGCCAGGAGGAGATCAGAGGCTGGGCCTGGATTTTCCACTCTCTGGACTTGGCCCAATTGTCCAGCACAGTTCCAGCTATAGAAAATATGCCTGCTGGATGTTTTGTTTCAAACAAAGTTCATAGGAATGTTGCTAGGTATAAAAAAAACATCAATCTGTAATACATTTTTTTTTCAATTTCCCTATTAGCTTCTGGAGTTTTTAGAGTTAAGGTAGGTGAATTTCATTGCCAGACTCCAGAAATCAACCACACAGTGGTCTCCATCTGTGTTAGTAGTTAAGGCAGTTTAAAAAGTTCTTTGTTTTGTCCAGTGGATGTTTTAATGGCAGCCTCTAGCAATACTTGTTCCTTTCTGCTGGCCACATGGAGAGAGCTACATTTGACCAAGCAATTCCAGCCCTGGTTGTCTGTAGTGATTTAAAAAACAAAGAACTGGTTATTCTTACACTGCAACACAGCAGCTCTCTTTTCCTCCTTCCTTTCTTCCAAGAGGGGGAGATAATATGGTTTCTCAAAGATGTTATTTATGTCACCTCATGAGGTTTGGTCACTTTTTCAGATGCTCTCCCTAAGGATTATTGCTGGGTGCATAGAGTACTTATTGCCACACATGGATGGGATGTAGGGAAGGAATTCCTGGCTGTGAGGGTGGTGGGACCCTCTCTGGCACAGTTTGTCCAGAGCAGCTGTGGCTGCCCCATCCTGGCAGTGTGCAAGGCAGGTTGGACAGGGCTTGGAGCACCCTGAGGTAGTGGAAGGTGTGAAGGTGTCCTTGCCCATGGCAGAGGGTAGAATGGGATGAGCCTTCAGGTCCCTTCCATCCCAAACCAATCGATGATTTCTCTCTGTGATGTCTCTCTTTCCTCAACAGAGCAGTTATAGAAGAAAAATATGGCAAGGAGCTCATTAACTTGTCGAAGAAGAAACCCTGTGGGCAGACAGAGCTGAAGTAAGTTCACAGTTGCTTTTATGGGTGTCCCTGAAGGAAGAAGAGAAGAAAGGAAGCTGTGAGACAAAACAGAATTGAAATGGGATTGTGACATTCAGAAGACGAGCTGAAATCATTCTCATGAATGAGCAGTGCTCAGTTGGGTTCTAATTGGCCTTGAGCTGGAGCCCACCAAGTTGCCCTGAGCCACAAATTAACCAAAGCACTGTTAGATGCTCAGGGGGATGTGGGCTGGTGGGTCAGCAGAGGGCTGGGGATCCTGAGACCTTGGGTTACGTCCGGCCAGGTTTTGTAGCCAGAGGGAAGTACAGGTACTTCCCTGACTCAAACCAGGCACATCTTTAGAACCCAGCATGCTGTGGCCACCACAGCTTGCTCCATTTCCCAAGTGATCCTCACTGCCTTCTGCTTCCTCCTTTATTTCTGCACTTTATACACATCCTGGTCATTTACTTACAGTTTCATACTGAGGTGTCTTAAAACGTTTTTGCCATCTTTACCATGCAATATTAAAAGGGAGAAAAGCTTCCTATTTTTCCAACCACTGGCAAATGCACCATGTTGAAATTGTCCCAAATGATGGTTTTAGGAGGTTGCCTGAAGCATTTGTTGTGAAACTTTGAATTTTTAATAGCATCCAGTGTTCAGAAAGATGTCAAACCAAGTGAGCTATGTTGTACCTGCTGACAGGAGAAAAAGCTGGAAGTACTAAGCGGATAAATAAATGTTCTTTGAATTCTTTGGCCATTGTTGAGAGAGCTCTGTTTTGAAAGACGTGCTCTGCTGTGTCTGTGCCTGACTCTGCTTCTCCACCCTTTTTAATGCCCTGCTTGTGTTTTTCAGCACGCTGAAGAGATCTCTCGATGTTTTCAAGCAACGTAAGTAATTATTTGTGTTTGCCAGGACAGTAAAGCCTGAAGGCAACTGCTTGGGAAGAAAACAGCAGAGAAATCTCTAAAGCTGTGCAGTGCCGAGGCCAGGCAAAGGCTGTGCTGCTGGCCTGGTTCATCCCAGTGTGTGGGGCTTGGGACAAAGGGACCCAGGACATGTGTGGGACAGGAGACCCACAGGGCATCATTTTGGGATCTCTTGGCCTTTCAGTCTGGCTGCAGCTCAGAGGTCATGTTTGTGTTGTGCATAGGAAGCTGTGCACAGGAAGCCCATCTGGAGTTTGTTGGACAGGCTTGTCCTCTTCACAAACACACTGCAACTCACACCTTGAACCTGGGGACAGCTCTGGGCCCTCAGGACAAGAGAGACACTGAGGGGCTGGAGCATGTCCAGGGCAGGGAATGGAGCTGGGAAGGGGCTGGAGCCCCAGGAGAGGCTGAGGGAGCTGGGAAGGGGCTGAGCCTGGAGCAAAGGAGGCTCAGGGGGGCCCTTGTGGCTCTGCACAGCTCCTGCCAGGAGGGGACAGCCGGGGGGGGTCGGGCTGTGCTCCCAGGGAACAGGGACAGGAGGAGAGGGAACGGCCTCAGGCTGGGACAGGACAGGTTTAGATAGGATATTAGGGAAATTTTCTCATAGAAAAAGTTGTCCAGGCCTGGCACAGCTGCCCCCAGGGCAGTGGGGGAGTCCCCATGCCCAGAGGGATTTAAAAACGATATACATGTGGCACTTGGGGACATGGGTCAGTGGTGGCCTTGGCAGTGCTGGAGGAATGGTTGAACTTGAGGATCTTAAGAGGGCTTTTCTAGCCTAAATGATTGTGTGATTCTTAGTGGAACATCTAAAAGATGGTGCTTTGCCCACTGTACATTGTCACAGTCACATCCTGCTGTGGTACCATCAGACAGCACCTGGAGGATGAGCACTCTGCTGTCCTGTGCCCAGTCCATCCCCTGCCTGATCCAGGTTTCTTTGCTGCCCCTGTGGGCCTCCCTAACAGGGCTCTGCCCTCACCACTGCTGACAGTTCACAGCTGTGGATTTGGAGCACCTTTGGGGGCTGAATCAGAAGCTGCCATTTCGCTCTGCTCCCTTGGTGGATTCGGAGGGTATTTCACAGTGTGGCCACTCACCTTCAGCCAGAGGAGCCTGAGGTTGTTTTAGCCTTCATTTTTCTGTGCTCCAAGTTGCTGCCTGCTGGCCTGGGCAGAGCAATGTGTTGAAACATGCCCAGATTTACCTGTGTGAGGGGGAGAGGTTTCTCAAACTGGGGAGCAGGTCCCATCAGGACTGATCCTTGCATTGGTGAGCGCTGCTTGGAGGCTGCTTCAAACAAGCTGGAGCTTTTTCTGAAAGGGGGACGTGTGGTGTGCTCCAAGCTGACTCGAGAAACAGTCTCTTTAGGAATATATATATATTAATAATGAATTTGTTTTCTCTTTGCAGAGATAGACAATGTGGGACAAGGTCACATCCAGCTGGCGCAAACCCTTCGGGAGGAGGCAAAAAAGATGGAGGATTTCAGGGAAAAGCAAAAGCTGCATCGGAAGAAGGTCAGGCATGGTGGGAGGATGTGCCTTCCTGCAGGGTGTTGATCCTGCCCCAGCAAGGGGCTGATCCCAGTGCTGTCTCATGCCATGTCCCAGCCCCTGTCACTGTCCCCAGTGCCTGTGCTGCTGGGAAGTGCTGAGCTCCTTCCTATGTGTTGTAACTGTGTTGAACTGTGTAGTAACCTCCAACTTCCTTCTTCTCACTTCCACATCTTCTTCGTGTGTGTTTTGGGGCCAGCCACAGCACTGGAATGTTTTTAAAACATTTGTTTATAGGGCTGTATGATCTCCGTAGGGGCGGTAAAATGACCAAGGCTTTTAACTTCTTCTGGCTTGAGATTGCTTTGTCTAGAAAGCCAGGGAAAACTGCTAGAACCAGGGACTGGTTAGGACCTAGCAGAGGGGAATGGGCTTCCCAGTTTTGCCAGAGTCTATGGAGATGGTACAGTACTATATATTGCTAGGATTTAGTTTGTAGAGCTCCTTTGCATACACAAAAGCTACAATTGCCTGCTGTTCAAGGCTTAGACAGAAACACAAAAGATGAGTTTTGTGAAGATGATTCGTGTGGGTGAAGGCCTTTAAACACATCTCAGTGTGGTCTGTGGCTCTTCCACAGTGTGTCCTGGAGCTTTGATGGTCAGTGATGTCCTGACCCCAGGTCTGTTGTCTTCACAGATAGAGCTGATAATGGAGGCCATTCACAAAAACAGGAATCTTCAGTACAAGAAGACCATGGAGGTAAAGCAAATGTGCTGCTGCTTCTTGCCATGTCGGTTAATGCTGCTCCACACACAGACACAGAGCACTGGGACAGGCTTAAATGAGAGGGGTTTCTTCCTCTGCTGTGACTCTGCTCTGTCTGTGTGAGTGGTGTGCAGGGTGTGCTCAGAATCAGTGAAGAGCACACCAAAGACAAGGCCAGTGGTAGCCTTGCAGGGTTGGATATGAATGGTTTAGAGTCAGAGAATTATTCAGGTCGAAAAGCCTCTAAGATGCTTGAGTCCAACCATTTTCCCAGCACTGCCAAGCCCACCATTAACCTGTCTCCCCAAGGGCCACATCCACACCTTTTTTGAAAACTTCCATGGGTGGTGACTGCACCACTGCCCTGGGCAGCCTGTTCCAGGGCATGAAAACCCTTTCTGTGAAGAGGTTTCTCTGAATATTTACTCAAAACCTCATCTGATGCAACTTGAGGCCACTTCCTCTCCTCTTGTCTCTTGTTCCCTGGGAGCACAGCCCGACCCCCCCCGGCTGTCCCCTCCTGTCAGGAGCTGTGCAGAGCCACAAGGTCCCCCCTGAGCCTCCTTTGCTGCAGGCTCAGCCCCTTCCCAGCTCCCTCAGCTGCTTCTCATCACACTCATGCTCCTGCCTGTTCCCCAGCCCTTCCCTGGACGTGCCCTTGATTGCCAGAAGCTTTTCACCCCAACCCAAGAGCAGCCTGCCTTGCGAGGCTTTTCCCAAGCTGCAGGGCACCTGCTGTGCCATTCCCTGCTCTGCAGGCAGGCTGTTCCCTCGCAAGCTGAGCTTTTCCCCCAGAGGTGTGTCTGTTATCAAGCATCTGTGTGTGTGGTGTCTGTCCCAGGCCAAGCGTCTGTACGAGCAGCGCTGCCGCGACAAGGACGAGGCGGAGCAGGCCGTGCACCGCAACGCCAACCTGGTCACGCAGAAGCAGCAGGAGAAGGTATGGGCAGGCATTCGAGGGATGCAGGACTCCAGGCAGCTCTCCAAAATGCAGTTTATTCCATCCAAGATGTTACAGCAGTGCAGGGTGGTGGGTGACAGAGCTGTGCCTACAGCTGTCACCTCCAACTGCAGGCCGGGAGACCCTTTGGTTTTGGTTACATTGCATTATAGACTTGTCTTTGCTGAGCATCTTTATACAGTAGAACCAATCTATACCGTAACTTTTATCTATAGCCTATCACAACTCCTGTAATAACCATATTCATGTTACTATTCTCCAATCACTAAAAGTTAGTACATTACAGTTTAAGCTAGAAGTTGTTTTTCAGCTTTCTTGCAGTGGAAGATCCCGAGACCTTTTTTCTACTTGCAACATTTGCTGCCTTGTTTGCCTGTGCTATCTTTCTGCTTGGTAAAAACATCTTCTTGTTTGGAGTGGGTTTATCCTTTGCTCTAAGCCATAAAAACCCCTTCTAACTAACACACCCTTTGCCTCCTTGGTTATCCAGCAAGACTGGCTCAGCAATTCTTTTCTTCCATATCAAAACTTGCTTCCATCTCTACTCTTTCAGATTATACATTTAAAAATCTTTCTGCTAAACATTCATATCTGTGAGAATTTATTGTCAAACTTTCAACCTTCCCAACAGACCGTGGTGTGGGGGGGAAAGGGATGTCTTGTCATGCAGCACTCATGCCCCAGCTCTTGTTCCATCTCTGGCTTTGGGGTGAGATGGGGAGGCTGGTGATGCTACCCAATGGGGATGCAGTGCCATTGGTGATGCACACAGCCTCTTCTTCACCTTCCTTGTCTCTCCTGGTTTTGGCAGCTGTTCCTGAAGCTGGCTCAGACGAAATCAGCACTGGAGGACACTGGTGAGTGTGGAAATGCCATGTTGGGAGGGCGAGGGGCAGGGGGTGGTGAAACCATGGTGTGGTTCATGGGTGAGCTCCAGCTCTTGGGTCAGGCATGACTCCTTGGAAACACATTCCCAAGATAGCAGCAGTGGGCAATGTCCCTGGAGAAGCCTGCATGGTCCCACTAAAGCTATATCCTTCTGCTTTATTCCTGATCTCCCACTCTTTTCAGCTTTTTTCCCAGCCCTAGAATTACCTTCTAGCAAAGCGATTTTTTAAATGAATGTTAATCATGGAATCACAGAATCATAAAATTATTTGGGTTGGAAGTGACCTTAAAGGTCATCTCATTCCAACCCCACTGCCATGGCCAGAGGCACCTTCAGCTAAAATATGATTTGTCTCACAGACAGGAGTTACCAGCAGAATGTGACCACAATGGAGAAGATCCGGGATGAGTGGCAGAACGAGCACATCAAAGCTTGTGAGGTAACTAAACACCCTAAACACCACCTCCACATGGCAGCATGGTCCTCTGGGTTTGCAGTCCTGGCTGCAGGGCTCAGGGACAGTGCAGATTTGCTGGTTTTGTATTCCCCTGGCAGTGAAGCAGCAGGATGTATTGCAGCTAACCCTGTGTGTGTGTGTCAAGCATGGCTTCTGGATTCAAGGCCCCATTGCTCCAAGGTTTCTGCTCTCATTTTATTATTTTTATTTTTCCACCAGCTTCTAAAATTGACAGAGTCAAGGTAGTGACATTTTTGCCCACGACCTGCTTGCAAGTGTGGCATGGCTGTCATCTTGGACAGCTGTGGTCACCTCTGCATACTCAGTGACCTCAGGCCAGTATGTCCTGGAGCCTCAACAATGCTTCTGTTGCTCTGAGGACTGTCTGAAACTCTGGAAGACTTTACATGACTTTTCAGCAGAGGCTGGTGGTGGCTGGGGATGCAGGTGAAGCCACCTCCACATGCACACTGTGCCAAGAGCTCTTCACCTGGTGTCTCACAGATCATGCAGTAGTGTGGGAACCCCTCTGAGAGGGTATATCAGCTGAAGCAGACAGCTTCACAGGGAAGTGGTCTAGCAGGGATTTCCAGCACACGCTCTGGGGAATTCCAGACTGGTAGCAAGAGGGCTGAGCAGCTGCTCTGCTGCTGGCCTGTGATCTGTGACCGAGGGGTGGACAGAGACTGTCCACAGGGGTGGACAAAGACAGATTTTATCCCAGATCTGCTTCAGGCTTGCAACCAGCTTTCCCATTCCCAGCTGTGCTGATCCCTTCCAAGTTACCTCTCTTCAGGCTGCTATCCCAATTTTCCCATTAGAACTGAATTTTCTGTTTTGTGTGGTGTGCGTGGGTGTCTCTATGCTGGTGTGCTTTTGGTGTCTTCTCTGGAAGCCTCTAGGATGGGGACACAGTTTAGTGGTGGCTTGGCAGTGCTGGGTTAGTGTTTGGACACAATGCTCTTAGACAGCTTTTCCAGCCCTATTGGTTCTGTGGTGGGGAGTGGAAAGCAGCAGTTTCACTTTTGCAGATGGATGATGTGGAAGTTTTCCCCTCCATGTGTTGCAAAGGTCGTAAGTGGTAACAAGTGGGGATGTTCATGGGAATGTGTAAAAACATGTGAAATTGATTGAGGTGTACCAGACAGCAGATTTCAATAGGAAAAGGGACTGCTTGGAAAAGGGCTGGGCAGGAAAGAAACAGAAACACCTCTGTTTTCATACATCCTTTTTTTTTTTTTTATTGCTTCATATCTGGAACATGGAAATGTTAAAAAAAAATCCCATGTACGTGTGGCACTTGGGGGAATGTGTTAGAGGTGGCCTTGGCAGTGCAGGAGTAATGGTGGGATTTGATGATCTTAGAGGGCTTTTCCAATGTGAATTATTCTGGGATTTAAGGGCACCTTGGTAAGGGAAGTGGGCTGGGACCACAGGAGCACAGGATACTTTGGGAGCCTGTACTGCCTTTAGGAAGCTGGCTTGGTCTCCCCGGAGGTAGAAATGTGCTGGGTGGTCCCCTCCACATTAGTCTTGCAGATTTTCCAAGCCTAGTACATCACCTGGATGCATAGAGGGATTATTTCTGCTCTGGAAAAGCCGGAGGACTCACAGCTTCCTTGCTTCCTGCAGAAGACCAGCACCAATTGCTTCTGCCTTAGTTAGCTTTGTTGTGGCACGTGGGGGTGAGAAGCAATCAGGACAAAAGAGATTTGCCCTGGTTTTGAAGATGTTATAGACAGTTTTGTCTGTGTTGTTTCAGTTCTTTGAGACTCAGGAGTGCGAGCGGATCAACTATTTCCGTAATGCCCTCTGGCTCCACGTCAACCAGCTCTCCCTGGGCTGTGTCCAGAATGATGAGGTACCTCAACTCAAAACCTTCCTTTTTCTGTGTAGAAAGCAAAGCCCAGTTTGTTTCCCTGTGCACTATGCTGTGTTACATCCAAGTTGACGAAAGACCACCAGCATGAGTGGGCGAGCAGAAGGATTGGCCAAAACTCCTGCAAATGAAGTTTTCTCTGGGATTTCCACATTTTTTGAGGGGGGTGAGGCCCTGGCATAGGTTGCCCAGAGAAACTGTGATTGCCCCTGGATCCCTGGAAATGTCCAAGGCCAGGTTGGATGGGGCTTGGAGCAATCTGTTCTAGTGGAAGGTGTCCCTGCCTGTGTCAGGGAGTGGAATGGGATGGGCTTCAAATTTCCTTTCCAATCCAAACTGCTCTGGGATTCTGTGATTCCCCTGACACTGGAGCTTGTGTGGGTACTGGGCTTTCACCCTGTGTGTGGTAAGCAAAGGGAAAAGCCTTGTTTTTTGACCTGATGTATACAAATGCACTTTATTTCCCTTTTGCAGAAATACGAGGAAATCCGCAAGAGTTTAGAAATGTGCAGCATTGAGAAGGATGTTGATTTTTTCGTAAATTTACGCAAAACTGGAAGTTTGGCTCCAGGTAAGAGCTTAGTAGAATCTCAGAAAGTAGTGCTGAGTGCTCTGTACTCCTCATGGAGCTGGCTGCTCTGGTCAGCATCATTTTGTGTGCAGCAAACACTCATTTTGCATTCCCTTCACTGCCTTGCAACACTAGTCTCTGCCACATTTGACAGCCCCTGGAGATCATAGTCTCAAATTCTTTTTAGTTTCCTATCAGGCATTTTCTCAGAGAGGGGAAAGACTTGGCAGCTGAATGCTGGTAAAGTAAGTATTTTATGTCTGTAAGAGGCTTGTATTTTACTACTGTCAACTTTTCCTAGCTCCTGTTGTTTATGAAAACTACTACAATGCCCAGAGAAATGTGACTCCTGCGAGAAGTCCAGCTCCTGTGCCTATATCAAGGTAAGGTACAACTGCAATTGCTATTGCAGATGATTCTCACTCTCCCAAAAAAGGCATAATTTGTTCCTTTCAGTCTATTGGAAGCTGGACTTAAGGGTATTAGAGGACAATATTTGCTTGCATGGCTCATAATATGGTATGTCACCAAGACAGATCACAGGAGGAGATCTGAGGAGAGTTAAAAGCATTTGTGGGTGGAGGGAGGAACTGCAGAGCTGGATTCACTCTCGTGGGACAGAAGCTGGGCAGGGAGGACACAGTGAAGGGTTTTTCTGTTGGGGGCAAGATGATGACTGCGGCCAAGACTCATGCTATGGCTGAATTGCCGCTTTGGCTGCCACACTGAGAGGGGAGTCATGTCCAATTACGGCTTCCTGATGTCTCACTCTGGGCAAAGGCACGTTCAAAGACATGCCCTGAGGCTCACTTGTCAGTTTTTTCCTGAGTCAGTGCTTTCTGGTTATTTTTTTCCTCTTCCCCACTGTGTCAGGTTCAATTCCCATGTTTTCCAAGTGGGCTGTGGGTGGTGAGCCCACCATGACTTACCTTGTCAGGTCTCCATAAAGCCCAGGCTGGCCAAACCTCCTTCCCTCCCACCAGCTCTGGGGGGACAGCTGGGGGATGCAGAACCAGGGCAAAGGGAGTCCCTTAGCCATGCAGGTCCTCACCTCTGTGTCTGTTTCCTTCTGTGCAGGAGGGGACCTCTGCCCACCCCGACCAATGCACCAGGTGAGTTACTGCTTCATGGGCTTTCTGAACATAGGAGCTTTCACTTCAGTCCTTGCCCAAAGTCCCTTTCCAGCTCCCTTAAACCCCCTTTAGGCACTGGAAGGAACTCTAAGGTCTCCTTGGAGCCTTCCCTTCTCCAAGTGAACACCCCCAGCTCTCCCAGCCTTGCTTGAACCTCATTCACTCATTCACTTTAACATGGATGGCCAGTGTGTGCTGCTTCTGCTCTGTTTAAAGTCACATAATGAGCACTTCTCATAGGAAACCTGAGGGGATTTTTGTGCTTTGTGTTTCAGGGGAGCCTGATTATGCCACAGTTGATGGCTACAGCTTGGTACATTTCTAACAGTCACGGTGAGTACCCACTTTTGATGAAATGAGGCTTAAAAGAAAGAGGGGGAGGAATTTTTTACCTGGGCAGATAGGAATATGACAAGGGAGAATGGTTTATACTAAAAGAGGGTAGATTTAGGTCAGCTAGAAGGGAGAAATTCTTCCCTGAGAGGGTGGGGAGGCCCTGGCAGAGGCTGCCCAGAGAAGCTGTGACTGCCCCATCCCTGGAAGTGTCCAAGGCCAGGTTGGACAGGGCTGGGAGCAATCTGGGATAGTGGAAGGTGTCCCTGCCCATGGAATTAGATGGTCCTGATGGTCCATTCCAACCCAAACCATTCTGGCATTCTGTAAGAAAGGATTTACTATGAGATGAAGCTACACAGAGGAGGGACTGGAGAAAAAAGGCCTTTGGTTAAGGAATGACATTTTGAGGTGACTAATTGGAAGTGACACTCCTGTCAGCCCTCCCATCGTTTGTCTGAGCTGTAGCTGTGGTTTAGACACTGCTGATCCTGTTCTCTAGGTTTTCCAGAAGGCAGAAGACACCATTGGTCTGACCAGCGTGGCAGAGATGATGTTTTCAGTTATTTCCAGACACACAGAGCTGAAGTGCTTCTGCTTTTCAAGAGAATATTTGAGGACTATGATAATTATTTGTACATTCAGAAAGCGCTTACTAGAAACCTGTGCCTTTGATCAGTAAACTCCTTGGATGGATCTTCACACTCAGAGGAGGAAAAGGACCAGATAGAGGGGGTGACCTGTGTTGGAAGAAGGTTTTGATTGAAAATTCTTCTAAAATGTAGCCATCTAGAAAGTCTGGGGCCTTCCACTCTCTGTATAACCAAGAGGTTGTCTGTACTGAGAGGAGTGCTGTGCGATGCTTTGGGCATGCTGGCTTGTGTCCAGGGTATGTGCATCCCTCTCAGATCTCAGGTTTTGCCTGTTCCTAAAGGCTCTCGCCTGTACCTGAAGTCTTTCATTAGTGGGGATTAAACTTTAGGTGAAATTTTAGGTCATTTAGGTGAAATTTTACTCGTATCTCTCAGAAATCTTGCTTAGAGGGGCACCAGCATTTGTACCACGTGTATGGCTTAGCTGTAGCTGTGCTCCAGGCTTAAGTAGAAGCTGCTTTGCATCTACCCAGGGAGGGGCTGTGTCACATCCAACCTGCTGGGAGGTCCCAGGAAGGTTCTAAGGAATTCATTCAACTCTTCCAGCCACCTCTCTGATGAGGGTCTTGTGGGCTTTTGGGTTTATCAGGTTGCCCCTGGTAAGCTCTGGAGACCAGGCTGGATGGGGCTTGGAGCCACCTGGTCTAGTAGAAGGTGTCTCTGCCCATAGCAGGGAGTTGGAACTGATGCCTTTTTGGGACTACCTAAAAACAGAGTCCAGACAAAATTAAGGGAACAAAAAGTTATATTTATTGAAGGGCCATCAGGTACATTTTGGGCGGACAAAGCCCCCTGAAAAATGGACAGTGGGTCATGGGTTTTCACATTTTTTGTAAGTTTGGTCTGTTTGCATATTGGGGGTTAATCTTCCAATTACAGCGTCAGGTAATTTTACCCCAAGTTTGCTGCCCCTCAACTCACTTTTGTTTATGTTTCTCAGGGCCTGAGACAGTAAGGAGTCCTTGATTTCCCAGCCTAGAGAGGAATTTTTTTGTATGACCAAAATGGGAAAGCAGTAGCTAACACTCCATATGGAGTTTAGGGTGATACACTGAAGAATTGCAGGATTACAAATATTTGAAAAATATAAAAGGTAAAATCCTAAGGCATCAGAACTAGGTGGTCTTTAAGGTCCCTTCCAACCCAAACCATCCTGGGATTCTCTGATTCTATAATTTAATTTAACTTCTGTGATTCTCTAAACTCTGGACTTGTTCTGACTGTGCACCACTGGAAACAAACCTATCTATTGCTGGAGCCATGAAACCTGTTTTTCTGACCACTTCTCCTGAAAGTTCCTGCCCTTGTTGTTACCACAGATATAGATGTGATTATGGCTTTGATTCAGAAGCTTACGTGCCTCGGGGCTGCTGGTTTCTCTACTGTCCCTGTGTGCAGTGCTGCTCCACTGCTCCTCGCTGCCTTATTTCACTGGACACAGGGACACAGGACATGGGGATAAACACACAGTTTACCTGTCTAAACTTGGTGCCAGGTCACTAACCTGGAGCAACGGGATTTGCTGTTTTTATGATGTTTTTCAAGTTGAATCTGCATGGCTTCAGCATGTGCCTCAGCCCATCAGTCCTTGGGGTTTTCACTGAAGTTATTTGTGTGAGGAAGATGACAGTGAGCTCCAACATCTGCCCTGCTGCCTCACAGTGAGCTGTGCAGAGTGCACATGGCAAAGAATCAGCTATCCTATTTATTTCTGAAAGACCAAGGATAAAAATACTCTTCTGAAGGAGCCTGCTGTAGTCTTAATTCTATAAATATATATTTTAAAAAATAAGTTCCGAGTCTCATGTTCTGGATATGTGTTCTTTTTTAAAGTTGTCATGTTCACTTTCTGTTGGGGACGGGTTTGGGATCCATGCAAAACATCCTAGTCTCTCCTGGATAGAGGCTTACAAGATCACATCCTTTATTTCAGTCCTTGCTTAATACCAACACAGCAGTGGGAGAAAAAAACCCCAAAAGAGAATGGCATAAGAAGGACTTATCATTAGCCATGAGCTGCAGACCATGCAGGGCTGTTTGCCCTGGAGGAGTGTTTGCTCTGCATAAACTTCCATGGTTTCTTTTCTGAGATTTTTCCACTGATTGAGCACAATAGATGCTATTTGGCTTTTCTGGATGTACAGGTGCCTAGTGAGGCTAAAACTTGGCTTGCACATTTACTAAAAGCACAGAAGTAATCCCAAAATTAGGGTGCTGGGGAAGGTTTCCCCCTACACCCATGCCCAATTTACCTTTCCCATAGATACCACAAATTCCAGGTTCCACTAGTAACACACAAAGACTTCTCAAGCCCTAGGTGCAAGGTCCCAGGGAGAGAGCAGTGCCTGTTCAAGGCCATTAACGGGACCGTGATGTGCCGCTGAGCTCTGGGGGGACTCATCCTCCTGGGCATCGGGAGCAGTCCCTCCTGCTCCGGCTGTGGCTCCCTGGGGATGGCCGGGTGCCAGGACAGGGCTCTGGGGGCAGCATCTCCTGCTCTGGGGCTGAGGCTGAGCCAGCATTCCTGCCGTGCTGAAGGTGCCTCACGCCCTGGGGCACGCAGAAGTGACCTCACACTCCCCATCCTGCTAGTGGGGGCTTGGCTTCCCATCCCACATTCCCTGTGGCAGAAGCTTGGGCTGGCCCTGTGGATGATCTCCGAGTCCCTGTAGCAGTCTCTGGGTCACTGTGGACTTTCTGTGGGTCCCTCTGGGCAGTCTGTCCCTGTGGAAGGTCTGTTTGTCCCTGTGTCAGTCCCTATGGACGGTCTGCATGTCCCCTTATGGAGTGTCTGTCTGTCCCCATGAGTGTCTGTCTGCCCCCATGAAGTCTCTGTGTGTCCCCATGAAGTGTCTGTGTGTCCCTATGAGTGTCTGTGTGTCCCCATGGAGTGTCTGTCTGTCCCCACAGAGTGTCTGTCTGTCCCCATGAAATGTCTGTATGTCCCTATGAGTGTCTGTCTGTCCCCACGGAGTGTCTGTATGTCCCTATGAGTGTCAGTGTGTCCCAATGGAGTGTCTATGTGACCCCATAGACTGTCTGTCTGTCCTCATGAGTGCCTGTTCGTGCCCACGGAGTGTCTGTCCGCCCACACGGAGTGTCTGTCTGTCCCCAAGAAGTGTCTGTATGTCCTTATGAGTGACTGTGTGTCCCCACAGCGTGTCTGTCTATCCCCATCGACGCTCTCTGGCTCCCCGCTCCGCCCTCACTCCCTCAGCCCCTGGCCCCGCCCCGTCCCTCCCTCACGGCCGCCGCCCCGCCCCACCCCAGCCGCGCCCCGTGATTGGGCGGCGCGGCGGGGGCGTGTCCCGCCGCCCATCGCTGTGTGTGATTGGGCGGCGCGGCGGGGGCGTGTCCCGCCGCCCGTCCCTACGCGGCCCGGTGCCGCCTGAGCGCGGGGAGCGGGGCCATGGCCGAGGCCGTGCGACCCCCGCGCCGCGCCCGCTCCCGCCCCAAGGTAATGGCACCGGCACCGGGGGGGGCTCGGGGCGTGCTCCGCCGCCGCTGGGCCGAGGGAGCGACCCGCGTGTGGGGGTGGCCGCACCAGGCCGTGTTTACATCCGTGTTTGTGCGGCCTCTAATGGTGGAGGGTGGAGAGTGGGGGAGCGCGTCTGGGTGATGTTGTTGTGGGTTTTTTTCTTTTTTTTTGTTCCGTAAAAAGATTCCTGCTGTTCTACGCTCCGTATCCGTGGGTTTTTAGTGTTCACCAGGCGTATGATGGTGGTGACAGGCCTTGTGCTGTAGCAAGATGTAAACAAGGTTTTTATTACGTTATCCTGCGGCCTCCTCAGGCGTCCCGTGTCCTGTGGGAGAGCCGGGGCAGTGGAGCTCACCCGCATTTACAGTGTTCTACTGTAGTGTGGGCAGACAGTCCTGCAGACAGAGCTGGGGCTGCTCAGCTGCACAAGAGAAGGCTCCAGGGACACCTGAGAGCCCCTGCCAGGGCCTGCAGGGGCTCCAGCAGAGCTGCACAGCCACTGGGGACAAGGCATGCAGGGACAGCAGCCAGGGAATGGCTTGCCAGGGCCAGAGGGCAGGGACAGATTTTGGGCTCTTGGGAATCAGGAATTGCTGTCTGGGAGGGTGGGCAGGCCCTGGCCCAGGGTGCCCAGAGCAGCTGTGGCTGCCCCTGGATCCCTGTGAGTGCCCAGGGCCAGGCTGGATGGGGCTTGGAGCAGCCTGGGACAGTGGGAGCTGTCCCTGCCCATGGCAGCGGGTGGAATGAGATGGTCTTTAAGTTCCCTTCTAACCCAGATCGTTCAGTGATTCTGTGATACTCCATCTTTCTGCCTTTGGCTTTGAAATGCTGAGTACATGATGCTGTGTGTAACACGTGATAGTGCTGCTTCTTCATGAGTTGGTGCTGCAGTTTTTAAGTATCACTCTTCCTAGGTTTTTATTCTGTTTTGAGTGTGTTCCTTGTTAATGATACTAGTACTGACAGCTTTCTGAAGGCTTTATTTTCTTTACGCAGAATGTTTGTGGGAATGATTTGAACTACCTGACGAAGTGCAAATGTTTTCCTTGGTTTCTTGACCTCTTTCTTGTTGTCCCTATGGACACCTATATAGAGCAAGGACATTGAAGTCATGACTGTCAAAGCTCTTTGAAAACACTAAATTAATCGACCAGTGTTCTGTAAAACCAGGGTTAAATCTATGTGTCAGGTGTGGGTGTGCTTCCTGAAGGGAAGGCAAGTAAAGATTGCAGGGAAAAGCAAGCGCAGAAGAATTACTGTGTCGTTGTTTTGGTTTTGATTCAGCCCCCTGTCGTGTGCAAGGCAGTCAGACCTTCAGACTGCTGCCTAAGAGAATTGTTTCCCTGCAGGAAGGTGGTGAGTCATGGATGACACTGCTGTTTCATTAAGGACATGTGTGTGGTGACTGCAGTCTTTAGCCATCCCTTCCAGGTGAAATTCACTGTGAAACAATTCACTGGAGGTGTCACATGTGAGAACCCTGAATTCTCCAGTGCTGCACATGACCCATTTCTGGTATTTCTGTTGCTATTACTGTGCTCACCTCTGTTAATTCCCGGGCGTGCCTGAGGATGCAGTTTGCAGGTCAGTCACATTGAGGACTTTTCCATTCCCATGCCACAGGAAAAGCTGTAATGCAATCCTTTGAAAAGCTGGAATTCTTGTGAGCTGAGAGAAAGGCTGGCTCAGCTGCAGAGCTGCCAAGTGGTGGAATGGAGCCCAGGGCTTTCTGACAATAGTAGCCCCAAAGTTAAACGTGTGCAGCACCAGCAGCATTGGGCATGGGGCAAGGTGCCATTTCCCCATCCCTGGGAGTGTTCCAGGCCAGGGCTTGGAGTGATCTGGTCTAGTGGAAGTGTCCCTGCCTATGGAAAGGTTGGAATGAGATGCTCTTTAAGGTCCCTTCCAACCCAAACCATTCTGGGGTTCTTTCATATGTGGCGTAAGCAGAATTTTCCTCTGTGTTAGTTCAGAACTTGGTTTCTCTCATTCTTTCTCAGATGAAATCTCTTTCAACAATTATGCCATTTTTTTGCCTAGGAGAGTGAGAACTGAAAGGCACATCATAAATTTTAAAAAACAGCTGTGTCTGGGAGGGATGCAGGCTGATGCTGAGAGATAAAGGGAGTTTATTCTGTATGAGGAGTGCAAGAGGAAAGGTTGAGAATGTAGAGAGGAGAGGACCAGCATGTGTTTGTGTGAAGTATGTGGATCAATACACTGTATACATATGATTTAGTGGTACAGTATCCTGTGGACATTATTGACTTTGAGGTAATTGTCAGGAGATGCTTATTATTGCAAGTCCTGGCCTAAAGAATTGCACTGATGTATTTTTAGCCTCTCACCTGCAGCTTTAGGTAGTGAGTCAGAGCTGTTTTGTGATCAGAAGTGTTTACAGGTTTTAATACACCAGAAAACAGTATGAAACCCAAGCCAGAGTAATTCCTTTTTTTTGGTAAAGGACCTACAACCGTATGTTCAGAGTAAATTAGCCTTGAAATCAAGGTGTTCTTGATCAATAGTGCCTTGATTTGGGCTGTTTTCTTTTATGCTTTCTCTTAAGGCAAAAACATTCAGCTGTTTAGTAAAATGATATGTGATACTGCGAGCAAGTTCCCAAAACTGTCATCTTTTTCCTATTATTATTTCCCCAAATTAAAAGCTTGTACTCATTTCACCTGTGTTCATTGTTACATTATCTGGGTCATCCAAAACTGGAGCACTGTGACCTAACTCCTCAGTTTTGCTCCTAATAAAGTGCTAGATCTACACAATTTACAGGTTGGCTAATCACTGTGCCAGTTTTTTGTTTTATGAGTTGACAAATGATTTACAGATTATCAAAATCTTAGTTCATTTCCTATGTTGTGTTTTTGGAAAGGAAGCCAATCTACACTTTAGATTAGATTTATGGGAATTATTTAGCCTCAAACTAATTGTAATTTTAAATTGATTAACAGTTTTAATGGCACTGTTAAGTTTTTCTATGTCTCCAGTGTGTATTGGCTGCTGAAAGTAGGTATTTCAGTAATTGTTCAGATGTTACCATGGTTTTAGAATGTAGCTAAGGGCTACATTGCAGACTTGTTTTGTTCTGAAATTACTGTTTTGAAAATATTTTTCCAGTCACTAAAATATTCTGTAAAATTTAAGATAGATCTGGATCACAGAGTAACTTTTATTTTAATTTTAATTTTATTTTTTTGTCAATAGGTGAAATCGAGTAACTCTTCTTAGGTGTCAGGGACCTGTTGTGTTGATTGTTTTCTGTGTTGATGAAACAGTCTGTCCTGTGATATTTATAGATTTTTGCTTAGAAATGTTGAAGCCTTGTGCAAGAGCACAACACCACACACTGGTAGACAGTCTTCATAGGGCAGCTAAAGAACAGAGATTTGTTTGGTATATTTGTTTTTATCTTTAATATTATGAAAATTAATATATTTTAAAGGGCTTTTGGAGTCATAATGCCGACAAATACTACTTTTGGTGTTGGTGGGATTTGGGACGCAAGATGAAGAGATTCACTTGGCTGTGACACTGTTAATTTTTTGTTTTCTTAGGAAAAAAAGAAAAGAAGTAATGAGGAGCCCCAGGTACAAGAGCCTGATGATGTTTTCCTGCCTCCTGTAGCAGAAGGGTCTTCTCAAGCCGGGAGAGTGCAAGTGGAACATCCTGGAGAATTCACAGAAATTCAGCTCAGAGATGAAGTAGAAAATAGGAGAACTATGAATGATGTGTCTGACACCCCCCAAAATCATTTATCTTCAGCAAATGAAGGGGCTCTGGCAGTGGCTCTGGAGCCTCCCAAAGGTGCAGAAGAGGTGAAAGCTGCTCCTTCCCAGGAGGAATGTGTGGAGGATGTTGAGAAGAGCAAGTTGGACGAACCTCAGAGCCCTGTGGAGGCGGTTGCTAGTGGATCTAGAAATTCTGACTTGCTGAGCAGTACCTTTCAGTCCAGTACTGCTCCCCCTCTGTCAGTGATGGGCTTTGTACAGGGCAGAAGAGCTGAGAGCCGACAAGACTTCAGGGATCCTCTCTCCTGCTCTTCAGAGAAGCTTCCCCCCAGCGCCTCCCAGCGCCCCGAGAAATGCAGGGCGCGCGTTCCGCGGCCGGTGTATCCGGACCTGTCCCTGGAGCTGTCCTACGAGAAGCCCACCATCATGGCAGTGAAGCCCCTGCTGCACCACGAGAGGCTGTACCCAGAGCTGCCCTCCGAGCCTGAGCTGGTGCCTTTCACCAGGGAGCAGCTAAAGATCTTTGAGCCCTGCTCCTGGCTGGAGAATGTCGACTCCTACGCTGAGGAGTTCGAGAGTGTGGCTCACCAGGACAGGCACGAGTTCTACGAGCTGCTCCTCAACTACATGCGCTGCAGGAAGCAGCTGCTCTTGGCCGAGGCAGAGCTGCAGGCCATGACAACAGACTGCCAAAATGTGAAGGGGAGATTATGGACTTTCAAGGAACAGCAGAAAACTGTGCAGGTGCTGTTGCTGAAGCTGCTTTTGAACCCATACTGTTTGGAAATTAACTTTCCTTGCCAGGTTTATCATAGTTGAGGTGTTTTGTTGTAAAAGAATCACAGAATGTTAAGGGTTGGAGGAGACTTCAGAAATCATCTGATCCCGACCCTGCTTTCTATGGGCAGGGACACCTCCCCCTAGACCAGGTTGTTCAAGGCCTTATCCAACCTGACTTTGAGCACTGCCAGGACTGGGGCAACCTTCCTGGGCTGCCTGTGCCAGTGTCTCACCACACCCACAGTAAAGATTTTCTTTCCTAATATCTAGCCTAAATTACCCCTTGTTTCAGTTTAATCCCTTTAGTCCTTGTCCTATTACTACAGTTCCTGATGAGGAATCCCTGTCCAGCTTCCCTGTGAGCCCCTTCCAGATACTGGAAGGTGCTGTGAGGTCTCTACACTCCTCTTCTCCAGGCTGAACAGCCCCAACTTTCTCATCCTGTCTTCATAGGGAAGGTGGTCCAGTCCTCTTACCAACTTCTTTGCTTCCTCAGGACTTCTCTGGCTCTAAAGTTTCATATCCAGAGTTATTGCCTTTGCTTTCTGTCTCTCCACTGACCCCCAGTACTTCAGAATATCATCCTCTCGAGACTTAAGACAGGTTTTTTGTTTGATTTTTAACCTCTGATGTGTGCAGGGCAGTGGGATGTATGTTGGTGATTTCTTGTTGGGTCAGAAAGGATGAGCTGTGTACACCCAGTTCTGTCCGTGGTGTCAGGTGAGGTTTCCCAGCACTCCAGGCACACGTGGGGGACAGTGGTGGAGTGACTGTAGCAGCGATGTCCCATCTGGCCTGCTGCCAGCTGTAGGGACAGTTTCCATTGATGTCATTCCTGCTGCAGGGAGCTCGAGTTGTGCTCAGGAGCAGCCCCACAGCTCAGAGGGAGCATTACTGCATGGATCCACTTGCAGTAACTTGTTCCATAAGTGTAGCTGTGGTTTTTCTTACCTCCAGAATGGGCATGGTACTCTGTAGCATTTTTGCCTGCAAAACAGAGAGGTTTATGGGGCTCTTTGGGGCACACATCAGGAAAGTTTCCCTCAGACTCCTTCTGTGACACTTGCCTTTGGAGCACAGCATTACAGTGGGAGTGAATGAAATTGTTCTGATGCTGTTTATAGCCCACACATCATCAAAATTGTCCAAAGGTGCTGAACACCTATGCATAGGGTAGATTTTACTCTTTCTGTGAGTGCAGTTCACCAGAGTTGAGGAACTGAACATACCTGGATGCTTTCCTTTTTCTTGGGGCATAACAACGAGCCTCACTGGATTCTAAGGTTTGCAGTGATCATTTTCTGTACCAAAAGCAATTTTGGCTTCACTCTTGCATCTTCTAAGGCCATCATAGAGTTGTGTAAGATTGCTACTTGCTTTATTTCATCCCAATTCACTATATATTTATTGTGTGTACAGAATAACTGTTGTCTTTATACCAATTTAAATTCCTTACTCTACTAATTTAGGAAACACAGGGATGCTTTCAAGTTAAGCTTTCACAGTGCTGGTTCTTAAGAATGTTTCCTGATTGCACAAAAGATTACCAGGAATGTTATTTATTGTAGGAATAGCAAGAATGTTATTTATTGTATTTTTCTTGTGCTGAAGAAGTAGAGATGAGGCAGAGGAAAACATTTTGAACATGCAGTAGGGAATTGCTGCAAATTATTAGTCTTGGGAGTTTGGGAAATATTTATCTCGTTCCAGTGCATGTTTTAGCTTTAAAATAGCAGGTCCAAATATATATGGAGATCTGTAAAATTAGAAGCAGGTGCACTCAGTGGGAGTGAGACACCTGGTTTTGTTCACATCTTTCAGTGCTGCAGGCAAGTAAATTCTGGCTGTTTCCAAACCTGAGTTACTGAGGGTTCATGAAATATTTTTTCTTCAGAAATCAAGGATATGAGCCTTCAGTGCTTGGTACCTCTCAGAAGCACATAGGATATTGCCAAATATTTGTCTTTTCCATTTATGAAATGTCCCCTTTTATGAAAGCCTTGAAATCTGTTTAAGAGAGGGTTATATCATGATTGATTTCGGTTAGGCTGACCCAACAAAATGTCAGAGCTACTGACACAAAGTATTTGCTCTCTTTCCAGGGTGTGTGTGCAGATCAGTGCAAGGTGACAGGCCACCACCGCTTCCAGACAGTGGAGCTGAACGAGAGCGTGCTGGGGGAGCTGAAGAAGCTCCTGGAGGCCAAAGCAGAGCACGTGCACCAGACGCTGGCGCTGCACTCGTACACCTCGGTGCTGTCCCGCTTGCAGGTGGAGTCCTATGTTTACAGGCTGCTCAGCAGCTCGTCCCTGCTGAGATCCGTGGCCCTGCAGCAGCAGGAGCAAGGTGTGTTTGCTGCTCTGGGCTGCTCCCAGTCCTGCTCAGGGGGCCAGCGCCTTGTGTGGCTGCAGTTTCGGGCTCTTGTGGTGTGGGATTTGTGTACTGGAGTGTTTCTCTTCTCTTACAAAAAACTGTTGGGATCAGTGAAACTTTTTTCTCAGGGAAAATGTCCAGTTGTCTTGACTTTATCACCTGGGCAGTAAAAGCTGTATGCAGAAGTGGCTTGTGCTGTGTGAGCTGCAGACTGACACTGATTACTGTACTGAAACACTGTGTGGATGGACATCTAAATTCCCAATATTTTGTTGTCCAAGGCAGTATCTGATGCAGTTCTTTTTCCCAGTTCTAAACTGAGCTGGATATTTTTCCTTCTTTACTTCCTCTTGGAAGGTCTTTTGAAATCTTAAATTCTTAATATTTAGAATTATCTTTTTGGTTTTCGTCCTGATTGTTTTGTTTGAGGTTGTGCCAGTATAATCTTTTAGCTAAAATGTTTCTCCTCCTCCTGTCTGAGATATTTTTCTTTCTTATTGCTCCTCCCTTTGCACTCCACCTCTCAGACAATTTATGTGCATGGTAAATGGTTCTTAAAAAGCTGATGTTGAGGGAAGGCCTTTTGTGAGAGCAACCACAGTATATTCTTCTTATAATTAGTGCCCAGAGCTTAATTACAAGATTAAACAAGTGCTCTTAAGTATTCTCTTCTGACAGATTTAGTGTTGAAATGTCTTGCTGTGTGCTCTCATACAGAGAGCAGTTTTATGTCCAACCCTAAACCCATTTTTCATGCTTCTACTTCATGTCAAAGCTTCATTAATTCTGTTTTTAATTCACAGTTTCAAAGCAGTCAGAAAATCTCTCTTCAGACTTGAGCCACTTGAAGGAATGTATCAGTGTCCTTTTCAGCTTCACTCGCAGAGTTATTGAAGATCCTCAGTTTCACAGTGACCTTCTCATGTGGCTGCAGAGACTGGTGAGGGAGTAGACATGGATATATGTGATCCAACACACTGGTTGAATTCAGGAATAATTTTTGGAAGTGTTACTGTTTCACTTCCTGTCTCCTGGGCAATGTTTTTTTGGTGGGGTTTGTTTTATTTGTGGAACAGAATCTCCCAGCAGATCTTTAGAATTGATTCCTTTGTCTGAAAAAATCAAGTATCATTAGTGAGGATTGGCACCTGAGCAGCCTATACTACTCACAGTGAACTTAATAATACTCCTTGTGCTTTTACTTATTTTGAAATTAGAGCTGTTCAGACTTGCCATGTTGGAGAAGCCTTTATTCTTGCCAATTTCTAAATAAATTAGATTTTAATGTAGCTGTAGAAAAAATAGTTACTTTATGCCAAAAAAATGGTTTGTGGCTCATAAGGCAAGCAAACAGATTTTAAATATTGTTCTTCTGTAACATGCTCTGAAAATTTAAGTTTGTTAGAAAGGGTGAGAAATGAACAGTAATACTGTAGTCAGCAAGACTGTAAGGCAGTGAACTTCAGAGTTATTTAGTTGATTTCAATACCCTTCCCTCTAGGTGTCTGTGCTGCAGAGAATTGGCTGTCCTGGTGACCATCTCTTCCTCTTCAACCACATCCTCCGGTGTCCAGCTGGCATCAGCGAGTGGGCTTGTCCATTCATCCAGGTGTGAATGTTTAATTCTTTACTGCCAGCAGGTTGGAGTGGGACTGACCTGGGTAGGAGAGGAGAGTGTCTTGTGCCTGCTTAATCCCTCATGACTGCCTTTCCAGATGTGTGGAATCGTGTTGGCAGTGAGGGGTTTGTCAGGGAATACGTTTTTCCATGTGCAGGTTGACAGGGGAACACACTTGACCCTTGACTGGAGAGATTCCATGGAAGGGAGTCAAGGCCTTATGCTCCAGGTTTTGGGAGTGTTCTCCAAAAAGTGGAAGGCATATTTAGACTTGAAGCAGCAGCTGTATATAAAAAGTGAGATTGCAGTCAGCTTTGTGCTGTGTAAGGGATCAGGAGGAACAGATTTTTTTGTATCCTATACATTGGAGTGGGACTGGTTTCCCTGGAAAGTTCAGGGACAAAGGAAAGAGTTAACTTTGTCTAGGTCGGAGGGAGTGTGGATATCCAAAGGCACCAGGGTGTTTTTCAAAGAACATATTTGCTCTTCTAAGAGGAGAAAACATTGGATATGTAGTTACAGGAAAATTACACTAACAGGAAAGGCAAACAATGCAATAGAAGTATAGAATAAAATAAATTAGATTGGGAAAGACCCTTAATATCATTGAGTCCAGTTGACCTAGTGTGGTAGGATTTTATCTTCCCCTGTGCTCAGTGTCTGAATTACCCCTGGTGCCCAGACCTACATGTGATACAAAGGGAGAGGTTGTCTTTTTTTGTGGAGCTTTTGATCTGGGTTTGTCCCCTCCCACCCCTCCTTTTAGTTTTTCTAAGTAATTCTTTTGGACAAGTCACAATATTTTGCCATGGCGATACTTTGTCCAGGGTCTGGGTGCTGTCTTTTATGGATCCTTGTAAGTCTTAACAAAAAGCTATTGAGAATTTCTCTGCTGAGAATAATTTGTCCTTTGCTTATTTACATTTACTTAGATTTTTGCATTTAATTTCAGATCAAAGTCTTGGGTAACCCATCAGGTGTCTTTCATTTCATGCAATCTCTTGCCTTGCTTATGTCTCCTGTCAAGTAAGTATGAACATGATTTTATAAATATGTTCTGATTTTTTAAGAGTAGAAGACACAACACCCAATCTACTTGTAAAACTCTGAAAGTTTATTGCAGGCAAAGTCGTAAAAGTAGCACAAATAGATTCACAGTTTAATTTAAGCTCTTTTTACTCATTCATCTTAAAATTCAGCCTTGGCAGTACCTCCTTGTGCTGTACACAGTATGATGCAGCTTTCTTTCAGCTGTGAAATAGCTGTGAAGACTGACAAACCCACACATTTTATTACTATGGCTTCTGAAATATCTCTTGCTTTGCTGAGAAGTGAAAAAACTGTGGCTTGTTTTTCATACTGCCTCTGCAACAGAATCCCCTGAGTAAAGGTGTTGAGATGGTGTACACACTGATTGGACATCTTGATATATTTTTCATCCTTTAAAAAAAAAAAAATCTTGTAGGAATGTGGTGCTTGGAGAAGGTAGCTAATGAAATCAGTCACAAGTGAAAGCAGTTTTGTTCTCTAGATAAAATACATAACTTGCCTCTCCCTCTGCCCAAATTTTGAGGTCAAAGAATCAAACTGGGGGTATTTGGGATTGTCACTGTGATCTTGATAGCTTGGGTCTGAGTTAAGTGGAAGTCTTGTTATTGAAAGCTGTTATTTTAAAGAGTTTTATTTTTACATGTAATTTCTAGAACTGTCTGGGAAAACCAGTGTATCCTGAGGGAATGTGTGTTGCCAGTGCCTTTTGGTACTTGTGTTTGGAACAAGGGCCAACTTAATGTGTCTGGGGTGCTACTCTAAATGCTGACACCAGAACCCAGAGCCTCCACAGGGTTTGCTCTTACTGGTAAAAGAGCTGAGGCTTATCTGTTACAGGTCTTACATGTCAGGAACCAGGTTATCCTAGAGTAATTCACAATTACAGGATTGTTTAGGCTGAAAACACCTTTAAGGTTGTTGAGTCCAACCCTTAACCCTGTGTCCACTGCTGAACCATGTGTCCTCTGGACACATCCACAAGCCTTCTGAACACTTCCAGAGATGTTGACTCTTCCACTGCCCCAAACAGTCTGTTGCAGTAGCTGACCAAATTTCCATGAAAAAATTTTCCCTACTATCTAATCCAAACCTCCTCTAGTGCAGCTTGAGGCTGTTTATGGTCCTGTCACTTGTAACTTGGGAGCAGAATCCAGCCCTCTGCAGCTGTCCCCAGGGGAACACTGCACTCCTGGCAGGAGCTGTGCAGAGCCACAAGGGCCCCCCTGAGCCTCCTTTGCTCCAGGCTCAGCCCCTTCCCAGCTCCCTCAGCCTCTCCTGGGGCTCCAGCCCCTTCCCAGCTCCGTTCCCTGCCCTGGACACGCTCCAGCCCCTCAGTGTCTCTCTTGTCCTGAGGGCCCAGAGCTGTCCCCAGCACGGGAGGTGCCTCAGCAGTGCCAGCACAGGGACAGGCCCTGCCCTGGGGCTGTGTCACAGCCTGGCTGGGACAGCCCAGGGGCCATTGGCCTCCTGCCCCCCTGGGCACCCTGGGCTCGTGTCCAGCCTCTGGCACCAGCACACCCAGGGCCTTCCCTGCCAGGCATCCTTCTGCTTTGCTTGCTTATTTCTTCCTCTTGCATCTGGATTTTTTAATATCTTCCCTTAACTGAAAGATTATTAAATCCAGAAGTTTTAGTTTTCTAATTTTTTACACTTGATTTTCCACTTTAAACCAGAAATCGTGTGGACTTCATGTGCCATATGAAACCAAGTGAAAGGAAAAGTTCCTCTTCTTCTGGGAAGGAATCTGGGAACTGGACTCTGGTAGATGAAGGAGGAGAAGAGGTACAGCAGATGACTTCTTCTGTTTCTCTTTGTTTTGTCCTTTATGCTATTGTTCAAGCTTTATCTTTGTGAAATGGGTGAAGGAAATCTGACTTGTTAAGTTAAAAAGTAGTATTCGAATTTGTTTCTATTTTAGTCTCATTTTATCTCTGTGGTATAACTGTAGAGAGAGGAGCTTCCAATAGTGAGTATTAACAGAGAATTCAAATATTTCAGTTGCTCCTAACAAAACTGTAATTAGTGCAATAGTAAAGCTCTTTACTACTGGTTTTACTGTAGAGATACTGAAAATACCTGTATTTTTCTATAGGATGAGGATCCTGAAACAAGCTGGATTCTGCTCTTGGAAGATGACTTGATTGCTCTGTTGTCACAGTTCCCATTTCATGAGCTCTTTCAGCAGTTCCTTGGGTTTACATCTGAAGGTAAGTCACTTGCCAGACAGTTACTCTTCATTTTGTTTATGCTAATTATATTAATGACTGCCACTGCCAAGAGTGCTACTGTACTGTGAAACTCTGAAAAAGATAATAATGAACCTGTGCAGCAGCTTGCAGGCTGTAGAGGTGAGATGGAAGTATATGCCATGTGTGTGAGATAAATAAAAACCTCATAGCCATATGCAAAACATTAGAGTCTTTTCCCTTAGTTTGGGTTTGGCTGTCAGTTAACTCCCAAAAGTGCTTTCAGAGCTACTTTTCCCCCTCATCTCTTAGCTGTAATTGCTTGCCAGAGGTCTTACTATCTGCATAGTTTCTATGCACTTTTGTACTTAGCAGGTATTTATTGTTCATTTCATAAACAAAGCATACATTCCAGTTCACAATATGGTGAATTTTTGGACACTTATTTTTGTGTCTCTGTCTTAGGTGCTTATTTTCCTGAAAAAACATCTCCCCAGAAGATGATGAAGATTTTTGCCTTTGCAAACTCCTTAGTGGAACTTCTGTCTGTGGGATTAGAAACATTTAACAGAGCACGGTACCGACAGTTTGTGAAGAGAATTGGTCAGCTCATCAAGTAAGAGATTTTTTTCCTCTGGGGTGTGATTGAATGTGTTTTATACATATATTAGATATTCAGAGCTGCTAAAAAAATCCCAGAGCTGACCATCAAACAACCAAAAAATCAAAACCCTACCCGAACGGTTCTCAGGTGGGTTTTCTCTGACATTTGGTCAGTTCAGTGTTGGCCAATCTGGGAATCTGAAATGGGGAATTGCAAAATCTAAATGCTGTGGGTACAGAGGAGCCAGGTGAGCTGTGGGGCATCAGGCTGACATATTAGTGATGTTGTTAGGCTTGTATTGGATACTAAATGAAACCCAACAAACGGGAATTCCTTCAATTTCCTGTATTTATAACCAATGTTACTGCTTTTTTTCTGTTGTTACCCAGAATTGCTTTGGGGTTTTTAGTTTGCTCCCTTCAAATTGTCCTGTTGCAGTAAGTAAATGTAATTGAAGCCTAAATGCTGCTGTTTATTTTTAAATCTCTAACATTCACATGGCTTCTATGAGTGTATTCTCAAGGGGGAATACAGTTGAATCGGAAACAAAATCCATCTTTTTCTTTGTGTTACAGAGGCAGTAACTTTTGCAGTATAATTATTTCTGTATGAGCTTTCTGCCATTTCATCCTGTACAGTTACCTTAAAGCTCCAAAGGTCACACACAGACTTATTTGTTGTAACAGAATATTGTGCTTGCAAAACCAAGGAAAGAGAACACAGAAATTCAACTGATACAATTTTTATATAGAAAATTCTGGAACCCAGAAGGCAAAATGTTGGACGTGTCTCTTGTGGCTAGACTCTAATCTGGTTGCCCTTGTCTGTGTTTTCCTGTGATGGTGACATACTTAATGATCCTCCTTTGGCTTGTTTGCTCTGCTCTGTAGGATGACACTGTGTCATGTGAGTGACCACTGGGCCCAGTATGTTAGTGCCAATAAACAATATGGATCAGTAGAACACCCCTACTCTGTGGAAAAATTGCAGCTGGAGTTTGATGAGCTGTTTTTCAGAGCTGTTCTGCATGTTCTGAAGGCAAAAAGGTGGGTAATCTCTTCACTGGCTTAGTTTTGGAGGAGTTGAATGCTTGAAAATGGGATTTGGAGTAGCTTTAAATACTTAATGGTTTAAACAAGACTGAAATAAGTAGGATTTTTCAGTGCATTGGTAGCATCAAGGTGGAGAGGAATTAAGCCATGAATTGTAGCACCTGATAGAAGCTCTGAAATCTTGGTCAGTTCACAATGAGGTTGGCTCAGAATCTGAGGTGCTAATACACATCCTCACATTCCTCATTCTGTTACTCAGCAGAGGTGTGGGCCAGAGGTGTCTCCTTTCCAAATGCTGGGATTTACCAGGGTGGAACTGTTCCTAAGTGCCTCTTCAAATCCAACAGGTTGGGAGTCTGGCTGTTCATGTCTGAGATGCCTTATGGAACCTTGTCCAGCAGCATGCTTTGGAGGCTCTTCTTTGTCATGCACTGTGCTGAGAACGAGCACCTGGAGCAGCTCTGCTCTACTCTTCAGCCTGCTGACTACAAGCAGAGACTCAAAGGTAAAATTCCCCCACACAGAACCAATTCTAATCCATTCAGCTGCTGCTGCATCAGCTGTGGGTTTCACTCTTTGCAGGCTGCATTGTTAAATGCACCCTTGGCAGCTTGACTGGTCCAGTGGCTGCTGAAATGTCTTGAGCAGTTCATGGTTTTCCAGTACCTTTTTGCCCAAATTGTCATTTAACAGCAACTGATAGATTTCCTGTCCTGGTTTTCTCTGTGGCTGCCTCAGAGCTGCAAGAGTGACGTGCAGGAGGTTCCTCTTGTGTATTCTTGTATGATTTCCCATCTTGACCTTCAGCAGTATTTGGAGAGTGAGGCTTAAATCCTGAAGTACAGACTTCTGTATCACTTAGGGTTGGTGTGGCAAATTCTTGAATTTGTTTTTTGGGTTGGTTTGTTTTTTTTTGGTTTTTTTTTTTTTTTTTTTTTTTGTTTTTGGGGGGTTTTTTTTGGTGACTGATTGACTGTTGAGCTGCTGATAGTTTTAGAGTCTTCCTTTTTTGCTAATTTTGGCTTTAGTAACTCACATTGTGGGAGACTGCTTATCATCCCCACCTATGTTTCCTTTATCTCAAGCTTTCTTTTCATGCATTTCTTGTCCTCAGTGGCACTTTATTTTTATTTCCTCTTGACTTTTGTCCCATGTTGATCTCCACAGTGAACGTGGTGTGTTCAGCTATAGCAGAACTATTTAGAGGCCAGCTGGAATGCTAGTTTCCCTCTGCTGCTGCATTCATGGATAATATTTCAGGACTTGATTGACAGGGGGCCAGGTAAACAAACAGTTTACTGCTCCCTGCTTTACAGCTTCTTTGCTGTCTTCAAGAAGAGCAGATCTCATTTTTGTCAGTTTTACTTCTCAGCTGGCTGGTATCCCAGGTGGCTGTTACCCCATCTACCCAGTGGTGGAGAAGCAGAGAAAATGGTGATTCTGAGAGGTTACTGAGTATCTTGGCTCTGTGCAATTTTGGGTGACATTTAAGGTGATTTACACAGAATGGCAGAGAGATACCAAGATTGTAATTGTGTGCACTTATGAGGTGCTGATCTGATAAGCACTTGGCCAGCCAAAACAGTAACTGTTACAGTTGTCAGTAAAACATCTTTGTTTCTGGGTTTGCTAGAAAAATTTTACTGCATCTATTATGGGTTGCAGTAACAAACACAGATTTAAAAAAAAAATATGATTATCTTTTTCAGGCATTGTTTTGCTTCTAGCTAACTTTTATGTTTCAAAGTCCCTGGTATGCTGATTCAGGATTTCTTTATCCTCTTCATCCTCCTCATTGAGTTCTGTCAGCATAATACTGCTTTCCACCAGTGTCTAGACCTAGACAGGGAATATCAGCAGTTCTTCCAGTGAAATCCATCTAATCTTCTGAAATATTTTATTTCAACGGACACTTAACAAATTAATGCTTAATTTCCTGTAGTTTGTACCTTGGAAGATCATGACATTAACATTCTCTTGGTTTTTTAGTGATTTCCTCTCCCAAATTAAGCATGAGAAAAGGTTGGTGAATCTGCAGGTGGAAGCAGACTTTTGTAATTGATGGACACTTTAGGCATCAGGTCCGTAGGAGTTGGGAGTAATGCCTTTTTGGGATTACCTAAAAACAGAGGCCAGGCAAAATTAAGGCAATAAAAAGCAGTTGCTATTCTAGTGAGTAGCATCCCTGCCCATGGCATGGATTTTAATCTAGGTAATATTTAATATCCCTTTAATCCAAGGATACTATGATTTTATTTGTGGTCACAGTTTCCTTGCTGCCAGTAACAAGGTTTGAGAAGTTTGATTTTTAGGGCGTCCTGAACTTGAGTTGTAGTGTGATTAGAGGAAGGGAATAGGGTCAAGCACCAAGTTGATGGTGAAGATGTTACTTCTCCACTATGAGAGGACAGGATTTAGGGGGAGTCTCTCTGCTTCCCTTATTCCTTGTCCCCATCTTTAGTCCCAGACTACGGCTTGGTGTGGGTTTGAGGTCAGTGTGGAGCCCACAGCTCACCCCTTCTCCTTCCTCACTGTCACCCTGCTGTGCCTTTAGATGCAATAATGATGTGGTCATTTTTAACGTCCTTCTGCATCATGTTAAAAAAACCCAAACCCTGAAGGGGAAACAGAGTTGTCTGTAACTTCTGCATTAAGGATAAAGAATAGCATTAGGAAATGGAGGTGAGTAGATGAGGCACCCCTGTTTGTCTGCTGTGTCTATCAGCAGTGTGGTTTCCCCTGTTTGGAAGAAGCTGTTTTCTTAAATTGCACAATCCTCTAGCATGCTGTTCCGTGAGCTGTTTTGCCTGTACAGGCCTGACCTTCTCAGGTTGGAGTACAGTTGCAAAATTCTTGAAAGCCCTTAAAATAGAATGTAACCTAAGTGCAAGTGTTTGGTCACAAGCAGGCTGAGCACATGCATGTCCAGGTTAGGTAGCTGAGTACACAATGGATGTTTTTTCTTTATATTCAGCTGCTATGATAAAATCACAGTAAAACAGTGTTTGTTGGCATGTTGTGGTTCACAGAAGGCAGTTCACTCTCCAAAACTTTTACAGCTCGAATGTTGCTTCCAGTGTTTGTTTTGCTACACAGACTCTATTTAAGTTGTTTGGAAGAAATAATAAAAAAAACCCCAAACATTTTAAAGCACTGTACAGGTTTCTTTGTATCGTTACCTTCCTGTTGTCCCACACCCTGAGGAATGGAATGTTTATTTGCTTTTAGCAATATCTCTTTTGGGTTTAAAGAGGAAACCTACTTTGAATTTGAGTGAAAATATATCTTAGCCTTCCTGCTTGTGCAGATTCAGTTCTCTGTTTTTAGAGATAGATTCCAAACAAGTGCATCCAGTGTTTTTTCTTGTATTGTATTTGGGATGCTCAGACTGGCCTTTCTTTGTAACTCCTGGGTGTAATCAAGACCTGGGCCTACATACTTGCAGAATTTTATTTGTAATTGGTATGGAATGGTCTCCACAGATCACTTCTCTGGGATTTTGAGTGAATAACTATATAAATGCTGCTGATAATGTGTGTTCTATTGCACTTGTATCATGTTTCTTTCACTTGACTTTCTTTTTCTAGATCCAGAGCACCTTGCACAGTTTGAAAAGTATCTCCAGTCTATGAACTGCTCAGAAGAAATTTGTCTGCTCACCACATTTGCTCAGATGGCACAAACCAAACGGGCTGATGTTGATGAGGATTTTATCAAAATTGTTGTTTTGGAGATATATGAGGTGAGTAACGTTACTGGTCCATTCAGGAAAAGAATGAAAATGCTCTTTTTATTTGTAACAGTGGAAGGTGTGAAGCTTCCTTGGCTTCTGTAGTTTGTTCTTCCATGGAATTAAAAAAGTGCTACTTGTTCAAAAAACAGTGAATTAAAATTGCCTGAAGTACTTTTTTTTTTCTGGGAACAAGAACAGCTTTTCTGTAAGCGAAGCCAAAGAAACAAATAAATAAAAATACATTTATTTTGTTTCATTTTTCTCATGCAGGCCTAACTTGTAGCTCTGGAATTCCTTATGTGGAGTTTTTTCCGGTGTTTTTTGGTGGGATTTTTTTTTTTTTGAGTGCCTGTGGCTGTGTTCCTGTGTTTAGTTTTGGCCATTATTTTGGCACTGTGACACAGAACTTTCCTGGCCTTTTAGGGCAATCAGTTTCACTTTCCATGTGGGCATTTATCAACTTTGTCTGTGATGCCCAAGAGCAATTTTTTTTTTCCAAAAGACATTTTATTTCCATGTTAGTGGGAGTCAGCCAGAAGCAATAACTTCTCCCTGCTCATCTTCTCAGGTGTCCTATGTTAGTCTTTCCACAAGGGAGACGTTTTCCAAGGTTGGTCGGGAACTCTTGGGAGCCATTGCCAGCATCCACACACAGATTATTTCTGTGCTGCTGGATCGGATTAGAGAGACCATTGACAAGGTGGGGATGGTAAGTGCTGATATCTATAATTTAAATAATTTAAATCAGACATGCAGTTAAACCTAGAGGCCAAACCAGGTTGTTATGACTTGATGTGTTAAAGAGCTCTCTGTGGGGTTTTTGGTCATACCTCCCTTTCAGATAGCAGGGAACAGTGCTGATTATTGTTGTGTGCTGAGTAGTGATTTGCACTTTTTGCTCTCTTTCCTCAAAGGTTTCTTTATATCTGTTTAAAGAACTGCCCCTGTACCTGTGGAAGCCTTCTTCATCTGAGATAGCCCTGATCCGTGACTGGTTGTTAAATTACAGCCTGACAGCAGTGGAGAATAAACTGGCTTGCATTATCTTGGAAGGGCTGAACTGGGGACTTGGTGAGCATGTAGGTATTGAGAACAGGAGCCTTGAACCTTCTCACCTTTTCAGAGCAAAAGTTTAACTCAACTTGGGAGTAGAGCAGAATTTAAAAACAGTTAATTGCATGCTTTTATATTATGGCTGTACACCTGATGACACCAAATGGGAATGTCATAATAGTTTTACAACACTGAAGCCTGAAGATTTGTTTATGCTGCTTTCTTACAGCACTGCAGCTGAGTTTAAAAGAGATACTCAAGCAGGGATTTTTCCCTCTCTAAAGGAGGAAATAGCTGACAGGACAATTTTTTGTGAATCACATGATTAAAGTGCTTTTAGCATTTTAAAAAGCAATGCTTTTTAAAAGCAAATGCTTTTAGTGGAAATAGAGGAATCTTCCAAAGATGTTGAGGAAACTGGTGTGACTGTAGTCTGCATGTTGGTATCCAGGTGTGTTTTTCACAGTGTGAGAAAAGTAATGATTGAAATGAGACATTTCAAAACTGTGAGCATAATTTAAATGATGGGGAAATATTCCATAATATTGGGTTGCTCCAGGAGCTCCATGAGTTCAGGATGTAATTGAGGGTGAATGCTGTTTCAGAGAAAATCAGAAATAGATTGGGGGAGTAATGTTGCCTGTGTTCAGTGATTTAGTTCAGCATTGCATTCTATGCATTTAGTCACACCGAGCTCTTCTCTTTGCCATGCTGATGGTTGTACATGACTATGGAATCACTTTTTTCTCCCTCTTTCTTGTAGACATGCAAATCAAAATGAATGTTAGAGAAAATTAGCAGAATTGTTTGCTGTGCAATACCAATGCCACGTCTGTCCCCTCTGATGTGGGCAAAAATGGCTCTTTAATGTGGCAATTGATAGAGGAGTTGCTGTGTTTTCATATAAAAAACATGATGGGATTTGGTTTTGCTTTTAAAGGCAAGAGTTCAAGTGTCTGTATTATGTGATTTAAAATGGCATCTATGGGTTTTTGGATTAATTATCATATGTTCATAAAATGCACATGGAAAGTCAATATTATGATGCCTTTAAAAAAAATAATCTAGTTGTTGGGCTTTGTACTGCCCAGTGTGAGCCTGGTACTCTTTAACATTGAGCTGAATTTTTTCCTGGGCAAGATTTTTGTCTTGATATTGCAATAATTAATTTAAACAGCCAGAAAAAAGGCTAGGATTTATTTCTCTGTGATGCAGCTGAGTGTACAGCTGTAGAGATCTCATAAATGACTCAAGGTTTTGTGTTCTGACACTGTTTTTAGCAGAATACTCTTCACCTGGATCCAGCTGTCCATTCTGAAGTTGCATTGATGGTTCTGGAAGCATATCAGAAATATCTCTCCCAAAAACCATATGCTGGGCTACTTTCTGAAAGCATAAAACAGGTATCCTTTCTTCTTACTTCCAAAGAGTAACTTATGGATGGCTGTAAATGGGAAAAGCTGCAGGGCAAGACCTTGTTTTCACTTTTTTTTTTCCTTCTTTTAAAAGCTGTTCTTTATGCAGCTACAATTTTGTAACATACCAGCACTCAGTGCTGTCTGCCCCCACAGAACTATTTGAAAATTTTCTAAGGCTTCTGTTGAGCATCTGTGTGAGAATCACAGAATGATTTGGGTAGAAGGGACCTTAAAGATTGTCCAGTCCCATCCCCTGCTGTGCAGGGACACCTTCCACTGTCCCAGGTTGCTCCAAACCCCTTCCAGCCTGGCCTTGGAAACTTCCAGGGATCCAGGGACAGCCACAGCTGCTCTGAGAAACCTGTGCCAGGGCCTGCCCACCCTCACAGGGAGGAATTTCTTCCCAGCATCTGATCTAAATCTACTCTCTCTTAGTTTGAAGGTGTTCCCCCTTGTCCTGTCACTCCATGCTCTTAGCAATCTCTCTCCATCTTTCTTGAAGCAGACATTTTAATTTTGACCCACTTACAGGTTTGTGAATAGTCACAAACTGCTCCTCCTTTACTAATGCAGAGGTAGACAGTACTTACTATAAAGTAGAAAGGCTGTTTTTCATTACTGGTGAGCATAAGAGAACTCACTCCAGCTCTTACCTTGTTTGAAGACTCAAGTGTTAATCCCTTTTGGAGCTTTTCACCAGTGGGCAATGTTATGTGACCTGAACACACCACAGACATCTATTAAATTGATTTTACAGCTCACTGGATTCAGGAGGGGATAGCTCCAAGTTACAGAATGCGAATGGAAGGATAGAAAGATCAAAGTTAAAAAATCCCTGTGTTGGATATTCAGTCCAAGAGGTTTTGGGGTGGGCTTTGTCTTCTCAGTATTTTTTGTACAGTGTTTTCTCCTCCTCCATATTTTTCTCCCCAGCTTTTTCTTCCCACACTCCAAATGTTCTTTGTTGTCTCTGCTCTGTTCTGACTTGCTCCTTTGCACTTAGCCATGGTTTGTTGTCTTGTGCCAACCAGATGAGTTCTCTTTTTTAAGCCAGTGTCAGCCCTAGTTGCCACTTGTGCTGGTGAATCTGTCCTGACTTGCATGAGCCTATAACTAGAATTTGAGAGAAAATAGTGCTTAGGTTCTTGTACCCCTACTCAGAGAGGATGAAATATCTGCATTGCCCTCCAGCTCTGCAATTTACACTGTTCTGTCAGAACATGTACATATTTTTTTCTCCAGAGATTTATAATTCCTTGCGATCTAGACCTGGTCTTTGTGACAGTGGGCTCATGCACATGTGATTCTGCCTGTCCATATACTGTTTTTTTTCTGAGGAGAGCCTGCCAGGTTTTAGGCTTTTTGTTGACAGATAATACTTTTGTATAGATTTTTCTGTTTCCTTTTGCTAGCAGTCTTAAATGTTTTAAACATTATTGAAGGTTGTGTCTGGATTTTTTTTTCCAGTATTAAAATTAAAATTTAATTCAAGGTCAATATATAGCTTGGAAAAATTTAAGCAGACAGTGTGAGCTGATAGCCTTTAATTAAAGGGATGGGAGAAGGAGGGGGAGGTAGAAATTGAGGCTATAGGAAGAGTTAGATAAACTGTATGGTCTGTCTAAAAAATAACTGCTGTTGGTCTAATCCTAGGAGGTTTGGGTTGGAAGGGACCCCAAAGATCACCCAGTTCCCCCTCCGAGGACCAAGTCCCAGTCCAGTGCCACACCTGCTGTGTCATGGCTCTGCTTCCTCTCATTCCTGCTGCTCTGTTCCAGGTCTCCTACCTGGCCAGCATCGTTCGCTACGGGGAAACCCCAGAGACCTCCTTCAATCAGTGGGCCTGGAGTTTGGTTCTGAGGCTGAAGCTGCACAGGAACGACCGTGGGGTGCAGCAGAGTGGGCTGGCTGCTGTCCCCGTGTGCGACAGCGCGCTGGACGCGGCCGAGTCGGTCACGCTGCACCCCCTGCTCAAGGCTGTCAAGGCAAACGTCCCCATCGGCTGCTACCTGGCACTGGCAATGACCACCCTGGGACACAGGTGAGGCTTTTTGGGTGTTTAAAGAGTAAAGGGCTTGTGATGCAAGGCATCGAGCAGCTTGTCATCTCTCTGAGGAGGAGCTGAGCCTGGGCAGTCTGGAGAAGGAAGGGGATCTCATTAATGCAGATAAACATCTCAAAGCAGGTGTCCAGAGGATGGTGTTGGACTCTTTTCAGCAGGCAATGGCCACAGCTAAATCACAAGCAGTTTCACCTCAACATGGGGAAGAACTTTAGTATGCTGAGGATAGCAGAGCCCTGGAACAGCTGCCCGGGGAGCATGGATTCTCCCTCTCTGGAGACATTCCAAACCCACCTGGACTCGCTCCTTTGTCTCCTGCTCTGGGTTTGTCCCCTGCCTTGGTGGGGTTTGGACTGGATAATCTCAAGGTGTTTTCCCACCCCATCTTCCTGTGATTCTTTGATTGTGGTTTCACAGAATCCCAGATTCGTTTAGGTTGGGAAACACCTCCAAGGTCATCGAGTCCAACCTGTGACCAATCCCCACCTTGTCACCTAACCCAGAGCACTGAGTGCCACCTCATTCCTTGGACACTTCCAGGGTTCCCTGGACAGCCTGTTCCAGTGCTTAATAGTCCTTTTTTGTGAAGAAATTATTCTTGAATTCTTTCAAACAACCTGCTATTTCCTTTATTTTGCTAATAGTACTTTTTTTACCTTCTGCACTTTAGGGTTCAGTCATCAGAAATAATACTGAAACTGGGGCTTAACAGTAATTTCTCTGGACAGGAGTAAGATTGAACCACACTTACTGGAAGGGTTGTTGTAGAGGTAATTTCTTTTATCAGGGCAGCACTGCATTCAGAAAATAGTGAGGATAAAAAACCCACTCACTCTGGGAATGGTAAATAAAAAGCACTGAACCTCTCAGCAGTGAACCTCTTAGCCCTGACTGTGTTCCAGCACAGTCTTTTCCAGTGCTTCTAGCTGATTGGTAGGTAAGGCTTTTGGATGTAATCAAATGTTTTTGTTTGACACACAGTGCCACACAAAATTTGATCAGTTCTCAGCAGAACTCTTTTCCCTGAATCTGTGATCCCTTTAGTTATGTGCTGTGCTATTCGAGATTTTCACTAACTTGTTTTCTACATATATTATTATGTTACTCTTTTAAGGAGAAGTTATCTGGGCTTTCTTCTCCTTCCCCAAGGAAGCCATTGCTTCATGATAAGATTATGCCATAGATACTTTAAAGCAGTGGAGTAGTTTGAGACTGATATTAAGGTATTTTAGGTTGAGAGTGGAAATTTTTCTATAACTTCGAGCATGAAATCAAAAATCAATGAACCTCTTTAGTCTGTTCCTCTGCACCTTCTCTGTTTGGCCTTTGGCTCTTTTCCCTGGAGAGGGAGGTGAATTGGCCAAGTTAGGCAAGAATAGTGAGTTTAAAGTGATAGAAACTTGATGAAGACTTGCATCTCTAGTGGTTTTTGGAAGATGGGACACTGATCCCCAGAAAGAGATTTGTTAAGGAAGGAGATACTTACTAAATATTTGGGAAGGAAATACTTAGCAAATCTGCCAGCTCTTGAATGATTCCTATAGCTGAAGAAAAATCCACTGTATTTAGCTATTTAGATTTTCAAAGATAAAGTGTAAAGTTGTGAATGTATTTACATCTCAGTTAGTATAAACCAAATCAATACCTTGTCTCCCTGTCTGCTGATAGTAAATGTGTTTTTCTTAAATTTTTTGTTTTGTTTTCTGACAGCATCGAGAAATTCTGTGCTGAAGGGATCCCTCTTTTGGGTGTACTAGTCCAGTCTAGACATCTGAGAACAGTAGTCCATGTGCTGGATAAAATTTTACCCTTGTTTTACTCTTGCCAGTATTACCTCCTGAAGAATGAACAGTAAGCATTATATGTTCATAATATGTTAATTTTTAAATGTTATACATTTGCTTACCTAATTTATTCATAGTTGCAGTAAAAGTTAATAATAATCTTCTGGTTTAGACACCTGACAGTCCCCCAAACAAATCCTGAGTAAGATTTGGGTGTTGATGTAGATCAAGAACTGATATTTAGTCCTGATGAGCTGCCTTGAGTTACAGGCTGGTGTGAAATGTTCATACTGTGCCCAGTGTATGGCTGAACTGGAGCAATTACATCTGCACTGTGGTTGTGAATCAAACCCTTTCTGTACGTGTCTCACTGATGCTGTTGAGCTGATTTTAAATTCTCTAGAAGCAGGCTTTCTATTTAATATGCAGTAATAGGTGTTTTTGTTTCATTTGTTGACATCCCTAGGTTTTTATCTTATGTGGAACTGTTCCTTCATCTGGACAGTGGAGTCCCTCAAGGGGTGACCCAGCAGGTTACCCATAAAGTGACACAGCACTTGACAGGAGTGAACTATGGAGAAAATGTTAAGCTGCTCAGTAGTATGATACAGGTAAGAAGATTATTTAAAAAAGAAAAGGGGGAGGAGAGAATGTTTAAAACCAAGCTTATTTGACTTAGTGTTAGAAAGGATACTGAACCTAGCAGTTCAGTCACAGAGTACCCTATATCAAGCTTTGTAGTTGGGTTTGGTTTCTTGAAATGCTCCTGCTTAAACTTGCCTAAATCTGGCAATTCATGTGACACTAACAACAATATTTACCTTTCAGACTTCTTGGAAAATTCATTTTCCCATACCAGGTCAAAACTGTTTAAAAAAGGAAATGTAAAATGCAGCACTCCTTTCTTGTCGGTGTTATTTGAGGAATGCAGCAGAGATATTAATGTTTGCAAGTTCTGCTTTTTACCATTAATTTAGGGCCCTGGAATGGAAAAATGTTCTTGAATTAGGGAGCAGTAGTGTTTTTTTTAAATACAGAGAGGTCAAAACCCAGGGCCCTTTAACATTAGAGACGGATAGTGGAAACAGACTTACTCTGGGAAGGCCTTTTGCAGGAGCAGCAGTCTGGACTTTGGAAATAGGTGCTGTTTATGCCTGCAGGGGTCCTGCTTAAGGCTTCTGTGTCTGTTTTTGCTGAATGCACAAGATTCTCTGCTCTCCAGCCTTCAGAATCTGCAGAAGGCTGAAGATGACAAAGCTGTCCTTACTTGGGTATAGAGTGTTGTTGTAAATTATTTAATTTAAGGGTAGCCCCACAGCCTCAAGCAAATCAAACAGTCCTCTGATAAATTCTAAAGCTTTACTCAAAGCTGCAATCTGTTGACCAATTTTACCCTTTAATTTGTCAGACTCACATTTTCCTAAGTGACCATCCAAATGGAGTGGGGCCAGCTGCAGTCCTGGAGTTCTGGGTGCAGGTCCTCACCAGCCAGCAGCTGTGGCACAGGGACCGGGCCACGCTCTGCCTGCTGGATGACCTGTGCAAAGCTGCTTTCCAGTACAGCCAGGAGGACTGTGTGCAAAAGCTGCTTTACCAGCAGCACAAGGTAAATAGATAGCTGTGATGTTTTGGTGTGGCTCTTGGGTAAATGGTCAGCTCATGTGTTGCACAGTCGATTTTGATGGGAATTAATTTTCCTGAAGTGCGACAAGAACGACTGTGAAGTCCTAGGGTGGTTTGGGTTGGGAGGGACCTTTACAGCCCATCCAGTTCCACTCCTGCCTCAGGCAGGGGCACCTTCCACTATCCCAGGTTGCTCCAAGCCCTGTCCAAACTGTTGTTCAGGATTTCCGGGGATGAGGCAGCCCTAGTTTCTCTGAGCAGCCAGTCATGATGATGAGTGATGAACAGAGTTGCTGATTTTTTTCCGAGTTGCTCAAGAAATTTTTTTTCTAAGTGGGTCAAGATTAATGAAATGTCAGATATTTTAATAATAATGATAATAATTACTGATAAAACCAGTTTGGAGCACAGTTTTCATTTCATATGTCTCCTCTTGTTGTTTGTCTTCTTTGCATTTCAAATCTTTGATGGAGTGTTAATGACAAAAATGGAGCTCCCTCTCCTGAAAAAACCAGACACAGTTACTGCCACAGAGCATTTTCACTGAAATAGAAAGTCCAAGCAGGTATTTCAGTGGTGCCTGGCTGAGCTGAGGTTGGAAAGTAGCAACAGGAGGTGGAAAGGAACCTGGATAAAAATTGAGCGATCCACCTGTAGCTTCTAAATCACCTGGTCATGAAAAAAACTCAAATGTTTTCTTTTTCTGTGCAGAATGCTTTGGGCTATCACTGTGACAAGGGAATGCTGTCTTCACTGGTCAGCTGGATCGTGGCAGGCAATGTCACACCATCCTTTGTGGAGGGCAGTGCCAACTCCTCTCAGGTGAGTGCCATGATGGTGCTTTGTGATGGGAAAAGCAGCATACTGGTCTAGGGTTTGTTGTGGGGTGTTGTTTTTTTTAATATCTGTTTTTTTGGTTTTGGGGTTTTTTATGGGTTTTTTTTGGGGTTTTTTTGTTTTAGTTTTGGTTGGGTTTTTTCTGTGTGTGTTTTATTTTTTCCTTTTTGGGTTTTTTTGGGGTTTTTTTTTCCTGTTTTTTCTCTTGGCCAGTTTTTCTTCCTTCCACAGAGTTTTCTTGTGATAAAATCCCAGTTTAGCCTAAGAGAGTGCCATGGGTTTATTGCACTAAAAGGATGATGGATATTTTGCTCAGGGAGAGTTGGTCTAATCTGCATCCAAGAATTCATATAATAGGATTTATTAGTTAAATTTTCTAGTAATCTACTATTGTTCTTGATCTGTTTAACAAGACAAAAACTGTAAAGCCCGACTTTTCTTTCAGATCAGTCTTCATCTGATAAATATTTTGAATTCGAGTTACTTTCTCTCTGCCTAAGTGAGCTCCTTATTCAAGCAAAAAGGAAAAAAAACCTCACAGTACCCCAGACAGAGATGTGTAGTGCAGGTGGAAGAGGGGAGATCTTATTTTAATGAGTTTGAGAAGGTTGTTTCCTCCAGAGTTCCCTGGATGATTCTTTCAGTTTTGTCTACTTTTCCCCTTCTTTCCCAAAATTGTACAAAGGGGAAGTTTGAATTTAAGGATAAAGAGGTTTTGTTGTTGAGATGTGATAGTGCCTTTTGCAACTCTGCAATGAGAATCCATCAAACACTTACTCCTCTTAAGAAATCATCAAGCTTCCTGATCCTGCCCCCTGCCATTTTGTTAACAATATTTCTGTCATTTCTGTGTTGTGCAGGTCTGGTTTGCATGGACAGTGTTAAATATGGAATCAATATTTGAAGAAGATTCACAGCTTCGCAGAGTTGTGGAGGGGGAGCTGGTTATCAATGCTTTAACTCCTGATCAAGCTTTGAAGGTGAGAGAACTGGTCATCTCTTTTCATTAAAATTAGAGAGAGCTATTGGAGAAAAGTGTTCCCTTGTATAATTTAGTTTTTCTTTTATGTACTGTTTCCTTACCAAGATAAATGTATAAATAATGGTTTACTTGGCTGTGCAGGAGCAAATATACTGCAAGGAAATTTTCATTGACATTCTGAGTGTATTTGAGTTCTTTTACATTTAAAAGCTTCAATGGAAATACCTAATTTTACTATATCAATATTTACAGAAAACAAATTTGTGCTTTTGCATAATTTTCTGGATCACCTAATGCCTCACAACCTTCAGTGGATTTAGTCTATACCCCTGATATGGGGAGTGCTTATTTTTCAGGTGGGAAAATGTGTCTGTATTTCACACAGATGATTTATCAGATGACCTGAATTGTGCAGAAGACTGGCCTTTGCTTTTCTCTGCTTTCTGAATTATTTTCCAAGGCTTTCAAAACTATTTAGGTCTCTCCTTTAACAAGGCACTTAATGAGCTGTACTTCAGGCTATATTGCAGCCTTTTCCAGCTTCTTTGCCCAAATTCAGTTAGAAATTCTGGAGAGAAGCAAGTGGAAACCAAAGCTGTCCATTCTCAAAGTGTAACTTTTGGCCCATCCTTCATCTCAGCTGTTTCAGTGTGTTTCAGTAAAGGAGGTGGCCCTGTAAAAATAGTTTGCTTGGCCTGTGACAAGTGCCTGTCTTGCATCCTTGGAGCTGGTCTGGAGAGCATTTGTTCTTTGGCTTGGATGTCTTGATATAGCTGGAAAGCAAAAAGATTGTGGGCAGTGTGTGGAAAAGAGGTTTGGTGTAGGGGATGAGGAAATGCCAGGGTCTGCTCCCAGACTTGGGAACTCAGAAAAGCCTCCCATTCAGGCACAGTCCAGGGGAGCTTGGAGTGAGACTGTTTCATGATTTAGTGTTTCTTTGGTGTTGCTAAGATGGGATGCTGCTACTCATAGTTTGCTTTGTTTTTGTTCTGCTTTTTCTTCTGTGTTCCTTCTTCACATTAGTTATACTGTGCATTTTTCAATTTTCACTAGAGCTGTATTAAATGTAATCTGGAAAAAGCTAGAAGTAGCATGCTGGAGATCTAAACCAGGACATCTTCTACTGTGAGGAAGAACAGTAATTAACTGTAATTAACTCCAGGGCCCTTATGTTTGCCTTGTGTCAGAGCCCTCACGCTGGGGGTTTGTAAGCATCAGAGGTGTAGGCCTGCTCCCCAGCATAACTGTGAGATGGGCAGCTCATCCTTCAAGGCCTGTAACAGATGTGTGACTGCTTCCAGAGTTTTCTCCTCTGTAATTACCAAGTGTTCACACTGTGTTGATCTGCTGAGTTAAGCTGTGACAGCCTGTTACAGCGCCACACTTGTGTGGAAATGTTGTTTCTGCAGAAAGCCCAGACCCAGCTGAAGCTGCCCATCGTCCCTTCCCTCCAGAGGCTCATGATTTACCGCTGGGCTCACCAGGCCCTTGCTACCCCTGCTGATCACCCTCTCATGCCACTGGTCTGGCAGAAATTCTTCCTCCTGTACCTTCACCGACCAGGACCACAGTATGGGTGAGTCTGACCTGCTCCAGCAGATTATCAAGCCCTAATTAAGTGCACAGCAAGCGAGAGTCAGTGTGTTACACTGACTGCTCCCGAAAGCAGGGTGCCAGCAGCTTCTCTGGTGAGCCAATTTGTCTGCAGAGATGCTGATTTGACATTTGCAACAAGACTTAGTAATGTTCATTTTTGTTTACCTTTTTGTTCATTTTTAGATTACCTGTAGATGGCTGTATTGGAAGACGCTTTTTTCAGAGTGCAGCTCATGTTAACTTGCTAAATGAGATGAAGCAGCGGCTGACAGAGGTGGCAGACTTCCACCATGCTGCCAGTAAAGCACTGAGAGTGGAGAGTCCTGAGGGCAGTGACAGGTCACCAGAGAAGGCCAGCTGCTCACCTGATTACCTGACTTCACCTGAGCTGCATAAGGAACTTGTCAGGTAAAAAAAAAAGAAACAAAACCTGCCAAAGTTTCATGTTAATCAATGCAACTGCCTGAGTAACTGCTACAGCACAGTCATGGCTGTGTGAGGGATGAAGGGATGTGACCTTAGATGTAATGCAAACACTTACTAAAAGCAAAAAATCATAGAACATTCAGATTTGAAAAAGCCTTTCAAGATCATCAAGTCCAGCACTTAACCCAGCCCTGTCAAGGTCACCACTACCCCATGTCCCCAAGTGCATAGTTGGGCTCAAATCCATTCCTCTGCATAACTTGTTTAGTTTGAGAGGGGAGTGGGAAGTTTTACTGTTAAAAATAAAACATTGTTGGTAGGTTTGTCACTTCCTTTAAGGGAATAGCTTTGCTTTTTAATGAATAGTAGCACCATGCTGGCAAAGTATTTATTGTTTAGGCATATCTGCCACTCATCACTAGCTATAAATATAAAAGGCTGGTTGGTCTGTATATATGTTTGTCATAGACCAGAGCCTGAATTTATGTCTGAGTAATAGACAGATAATCAGATAATTTACTGTTGTCTTAAGCACATAGTTCAAGCAGTTTGCTTGGTTAGTGACCTAAAGGTTAGCTCTGCCAGGTGTGTTCTGTGTCACCTGAAAAATGGTAAATCTGCTTAGCAAAACCTCACCACAGGACTCACTTTTTGTCTTGGAGTAGGCTAAGAAGGGAGACACAGCCACTCAGTGCTACTCAGCTGGTGAATTCCCACTTTTGTGAGGGGTAGTAGCTCCTAAGAGATATCTATGCCTCATGTACACTAAACCTGGGAAGGTATGTGAACATTGCTAGGAAATGGTTGAAGGGATAATTTGAGTTATTTGAAAAAAGTTCCTTGTTCAGGGGCCCTGGATGTGTGGAATCTGAGCTCCTGCTCAGTGCTCCCCTCAGCAGTCAGTAGGTACTGTGCAAACAAACGAGGGAAATCATAAATCCCATTTGATTGTCTGTGAAAAATAATCCAGAGATGGTCGCAGGGTGAACTTGATTAATATTTGCAGTCTTTGATTTCAAATAAGTTTCCTGCTCCAGCAGAAAACCAGAGTACTGTACGCCCAAATAAATCTTATACTCAGGAAGTTTAATGACCTGTCTGGTTTCCTAGACAGGAGGGAAATTATTGGTAGGGTTTATAGGGGCTGATTCTTGGAGTTGGTCTACTTCCATTTTTTCACCAGTGACACTGATGAAGGAAGCAGGAGTTTGCTAGTGATATTTAATACCACAGTGTGAAGATTTAATGGCATTCTAGTGCTTCCTTGTCAGGAAGGCTTGGATGGTGTGACTGTGAAAATGGTACCAGTTGGTGGAGTGATGTCAGCTGAAAAAAAGGTGTATTTATGTTAAAGTTTTAACAAAGGAGGAAATGACAATGAAGTAGTTATGAATGAAGCGCTGAAAAGAAATTAAAATGTGACTTAACTCAGGCATGACTTTTTTTTGAGCAGGCACTGCAGAGAGGTTCTGCGGTGAGGAGCCAAACTTGCTCCTGTGTACTCTGTATTCCATTGGTCTTCTGAATGGGATTGTGGTGATACTTTCTGACATAACACACTATTCCAGTCCTGGGTCTGATGCTAGTTTGCGTATTCAGAATTTGTCCTCTTACTCTTTGTTTATTTCCTTCATATTTTTCTAAGAATCTCCTTTCCACTGTGCATCTCTAACTTGGCAGTTAACAAGTGAAAATGCACCTGAAATATCTTTTTTTGACCATGCCACCTTGTAGCATTATTTGTTGACCTAATTCTAACTGCATAACAATCAAATTCACACTGATTTTTTTTCCCTTTTTTTCTTCTTTTTTCCCCTCAGGCTTTGTAATGTTTTAATTTTGTGGTTGGAAGAAGAGAGTTTTCAGAAAGGAGATACATACATTCCCTCTTTACCAAAGCAGTATGATGCACATAGACTTGCTAAAGTCATGCAGAATCAGCAGGTGAGTTGCTAGTAACACTGAAAATCTGAAATCTGAAGTCCACTTGCTAAAATGAGTCTTTGAAATCAGTAAGAGAGTTGTGTTACTGGTCTTTAATACACATACAGCATATATGGTACCTTCATAGCTCTAACCTTCTTTTCTAAAATCCTATGCTATCCCAAACTGCCTCCCTTTATGTTTGAAAGAGGACTCAGATGTAGATTCCTTGCATATCTGTCATTTCTTGCAACACAATCCTTTTTTTGTACTGCTGTTATTCTTTTTATGTTCTAAGTTAATATTACAGGATTATTTAAGTTGCAGCTTTAAATAATGAAAGACTAGAAGCCAAAACCTGCTTGTATTGGTAGTCTGTAAATGTCAGGTTCAACTATAAGTTAGTGAGTATTATTCTATTATTCATTTGTTCTTCTGTTATTCTATTCTTCAAGCCTAAAGACTTATTTTGGAAGGGCATTTCCTTATACTTGCTTTGTTTTTACTCCTCCAGTGTATGTGACTACTGGAAATGCAGCCTGCTTTAGCCTGTTTTAGACTATCTTGGTTTTAGACTATCTTGGTCTCTTGTATTCCCTTTTTAGGAGCATTTTTTTAATAATCTGTCTTTCCCTTTTTTCTTATGTGTTAGAAATGATGCCATGTGTCAGGTTTCATCTCTAAATGTCACAAATGCTTTTCAGTAGCATATAATGTAATAAAAATAGTTCAGTGTTTTTCTTCAGTTTAGTTTTTTTTTCCCCTTAATAATAAATTTCCTGTAACTTAAAACTGCAGGGTATATATTTTATGTAGTTATTTTAGTTTCACAGCTACTAGAATGGGTGGATAGCACATGGTGCTGACCAAAACAGAGATGATAATTTAATTCTTTTCTGCTCCAGGATCTGTGGATGGAATATGTCAATGTGGAACTCATTCACCATGAGTTTCAGGAAGCTCTGAACCTTTGGCTGCAGGTTCAGCTGGAATCACATCCACCCTGTGCTTCTACAGGAGAAACAGATTTCACCAACCCTTTGTCAGGTAAGAGATAAAGATATTGTTAAGGAAACTGCCTTTAAGAATTACTGGGTTGTCAAAGCCCTGGTTTCTTTAGGAGCTCGATGATGCCTATCAATAAAGATATTAATATGGTTTGTTTACTGTGGGTATAATATTTTCCATGAAGTTGTTATGGTTTTCTCACTCAGATTTTCATGATGACATGAAAGTGATGACATTGATGCTTTTTGTCTTCAAGTTTGCCATGTCACAGAGCAGAGCTAGGGCATCACGGGTGAGCTCCTCAAAAGTTCCTCTGCACAGAGTGTGCTCCAGACATTTTCCCAAAATTTAGAGAGAGACAGGTGAAAGCAAAAGTAAAACCAGCTGTGCTTGAAAACATACTGTCTCTGGGTTTTTTTTTTAGTTTAGTTTTTTTGTTTGGTTTTTGTGTTGTTTTTCCCCTGTGTGTTTTCTCTGGAATTTTGGCATAGTGAAAGGGTTGTTCTAGCACAGAAGGGGTGATAGGCACAGCTGATACATTAAGGATGTGGAGAGATTGGCTTTGGAGTTGATCCAAGGAAGAAGAAGGAGTGAGGGAATAGAAGGGAACTGGAATAGTTTTGTAACTGTTTGGACAAGGAAACTGAATGGAAATCAGCAGGGGGAGAGGGCTGACCCAGAGAGGGGCTGTGCTCTGAGAAGGAATTGACACTGACAAGACTACTGGTGAGGATCTGTTTAGCCAAAGGAGGATGAATTTTGGTTAGAATTTTGTCTGGGTGCATGTGTCAGATGAGTAAAATAAATCGAGTGACAGGAAAACTGGAAGTTAGGAGTGTTTGGGTAAAAACCAGAAACCAGTGGGTCTTTTAATCCTAATCTTTGTGTGATGGAAGAGTTGGTCGTGAAAATTAGCTGTGTGAAATAAAGTTTGACAAAAATAAGAATATTAGTTGAGTGATTTTTTTTTTAACGGGGGAAACCTGAGGAATATTTGCCTGCAGTTAAATATGCTTCATGCAAAAAAAGGAATGTTTTTGTTCAGTTTCTCCTAAGCTTTTCTTATTGACCAAACTTGATTCTGTTTTTTTTTTTTTAATTTTTTTGTAGCCAAAGTGAGGATCATGAATAATTTGAAGAAGCTTGATACTCCCAAGCCCCCCCTGCCTCTGCAGACAATGAAAGCTCCTGTGCCAGTGATTTCCTCTGCCACCCTGGTGAGCCAGAAGGACGCGATCCAGCTCATGCGCAGGGACCTGAACACCCTGCAGCAGCACGCCAAGTGAGTCGTGTCTGTGCTCCTTGTGCCTCTCCAGTGGGTCCAGCACTGCCTTAAAATTATTGTGGAGTCACAGAATTGGGTTGGGAGGCACCTTAGAGCTCAGCCCATCTTACCCCTGCCAGGTGTCCCATGGGCAGGGACACCTCCCACTGTCCCAGGTGCTCCAAGCCCCATCCAGCCTGGCCTTGGGCACTGCCAGGGTTTCCGGGGGCAGCCACAGCTGCTCTGGGAAGCCTGTGCCAGGGCTTCCCCACCTTCACAGGGAATAATTTCTTCCTAAAGATGCCCTTCACAGCAGCCTCCCTCATCTGTGGTGCTAGCACAAGACTGTCAGTACTTGACTTCTGCTTCTTGTCCCATTTGTTTGCTCTCTTCTGATCTATCAGGTCACTATTCTACTTCTTCAACTGACATAAGAGTGCACAAATGTTACCTAATGACTGAGATTACATCAGATGGCATCTAACTTACTTTCTCATTTGGCATATTTCGTGATCTAAAGCCTCCTTTTAGGCTAGATTTGTTGACAATGATTTATTAAACCCTTTTGCACTAAGGCAGTAGTTGCAATATGAAGCACCCAGGAGAGAAATCTGATTTCTGGTTCTGGTAGCTTTGTTAATGAAAGAGACTTTCTGTTTTTAATATTCCAACTCAGATAATGCAGCTGAATTGTTTTCAGTCACAACTGGTCAATCTATAGCTGTTCTTACCTAATGTAGTAATTTAATAACAATATTTTGAACCAGAGCAAAAACTACTAAGCCTATGACAGGCTGTGTCTAAACAACTCCACTATCAATTTTAGGTGAGTTCTCTTTTTTCTGTTTTCTGGTTTGTTTTGTTTTTGTTTTGGTCTGGTGGAAAATTGCATTTCCTGTAGAGATTATTCTGTTCCGTTTCCTTCCAGGTTGTCATATCAAGTAATTCAAAACAACTCACACATACTTGAGCAGTTTTGTTCTTATGAACCTATTTTTTTTTTACTTTGAAGTGCTATTACTTTGAAGTTTCAGCTCAATTTCATTTCATAACCTTTTATGTTTTCCAGGAAAGTGTCATGAGTCTTTGTACAGCACATTAAATTGAAGTCTCCTCTTTTAAAAATTCTCAGCATTGCTGTTTTCAGGAAAGATTTTGGTAATTTTATTAATAAATGCCTTTCAGAACTGCAGCTCTCTGGGAGTCTCAGCATGTTGCTCTGAACAGTGAGATCCTGGACACGGTGCCTAAGCTGTATGTCAACAGGGAGGAGCAGATCACCCTCCACCTGGAGTGCCGGGGAACTTCAAATAAAGGCTGCCAGGGAGCAGCTCAGCTCACCATCCAGGTCAGAGGCATGGCACCACCTCTGTTTGGGGCTGGTGAACATAGAGGATGAGTGTGAAATGGCTGAATTATTATAAAAGTGCTAGCATTTGACTGAATAAATCACACAGCATATTAGTGATCTGAAATAGCTCGTGTAATGCTCAAAAGGAAAAGCAGATCAACAGCTGAAAAATAGGTTTTTGCATAATTTGTTTTGCTCGTGGCATCCATTCTAAACTGCTTCCCAGTGTATGGATGTGGGAATTTGCTTGCTGATAGGAATAGAAGCATGAAAATGTTTATGGAAATACTCCCATGTTGCTTAGTAAATTAATTTTTTGATCCCTTCTAAGTTTCAGTCCCTGTGGATTAAAAGCCTTAGATAAAAGACATGAATTCTATTAGTGTGTGTGATAATTAATTAGGAACATGACCAAGGATGTGTGCTTGGGCACGATGTACTAAATCTGATGAAAGCTCTCAGGGGGGAAGCCATCCAAATTCAGAGTTCTCTGAGTGGCCCCTGCTTAGTTTTTGGAAATAGCTGCAATGTTCTAGCAAAACCATGTTAATTCTTCAATGAATGTGTGTCTTTTTGTCGTTTAGTTTGAAGGGAAGCACAAAAATGAAGCAGTGAGCCAGCAGCTTCATGCTTTGCGTAAAGAAGTGAGACAGCTGCAGGCAGAAGCCATGAAGCCACCTTGCCTGGGTGTGGTGGAAGCAGCTGTGCACGTGGAGAATTTCATAACGTAGGTTGCTCAGATGCTGCTCTGGTAGTGGTGTTTGTGATTCCATTTTGGTGTGTTAGAGTTGAAATGTGGAACCTGTTTGTGTGTTTTCCCTCCCACTCATCAGCTCAGGCCAGCAACAGAGCTGGGATCCTGAGACCTGTGTGTTTGTGACACAGTGATTCTTATTATCAGAGGGTCACTCTGGCTCAGCAGGGCACACAGTATTGTACTTCTGTTTATTGTTTTCTACTTCTTTTGATTGTTCTGTGCATTATAATAGCCCTCCTAATGCTGTAAGAGGACACTGTGATGACAAGGATGCTGTGCTAAACTTCAGGAAGTGGCAAACTTGTACCACAGCTGTCTCAGCCATAGGCTAAATTACATGGTGTGAATATGACTCTCTATGGGTTTTTCTTCATTATAGTTCAGGACATAAATCTTCAACAGAGTGCTAAAATTTGAGGTAGTTTTTCAATTGGTGAAACAAAATGGTGCAATGGAAGCTGGCTAGATAATACCACTTTTTTGGGGGGGTGGGTGTGAATAAAATGGGGTCGTCCAAGGCTCTCTTCCTCACTTTTACAGTTTATCCCAGAGGTCCACTTTAGCAACTCTATCCTCAATCTTACAGATTTCTGCTGGGATTCTCTTAGTATAACTGGTTTACTATAGAGTATAATGATTGTACAAGTAAAAGGATTTGTGTACTACTTCCTGTTCATTCTTGATCACTAATCTGAAAAATTCTGTGGGATGAGCTAGTTCTTGGGATTAATGTCTGTGGAATTGCATCTTCTTCGCCTGTTTTAATTCAGATTTAATGAAGACAGGGGTTTGGTCTCAATGAAATGTTTACTTGTCAGTGCACAAGAAAAGACTGATTCTGTTTTAATTCTTTTGTTGTTGAGCCTGTGAAATAAAATGGAGTAGGTTCTCTTGCAATACAAGGCAGTTGAAATGCCATCAGAACATGAGGAGTACATGACTGAAGGAAGAAATAATCCCTTGGAATTATGCTTTGGATATTTTTCGGTGTTCACTTGCTGACTGATTATGGAGACTTTCTAAGGTTTGGAAGTATCCATTTCAGGCAGCAAAATTACATGAGCTAAATCTGTGACTTTTCAGTCTGGATATGAGAAGGAGGGATACTCAGGGAGAATCACAAATACTCATCTCGAGGCTATATATTGACAAGAAGTCTTTCTTTATTGCACAGGTTATTCTCTGTATGTAAAATTAATTTACCTTGTTAACTTACTTTTTTTAGGGCCTTGATAAATATCTACAAGGTGCAGCCTATGCCTGCAATCAAGAAAGTTGGAATTGGTTTGTTTTTTACATTGGTAGAATATGTGTGTGATGAAACTCAACGTAATCCTCCCACAAGGCAGTTCTTCACATCCTGCATTGAGATTCTGGGCCAAGTGAGTTTATTTCTTGAATCTGAAAATATTTTCTAAATTTTTAAAATCTGATTTTTGGTGCTTATTCTTTCCAATTTCACTGCTGTTAGTGGTGGGGGAGGTGGTCCTAAATGTGTTCAGAATGTGTTAATTTCTGAGCTTCTGTCCCATTTTGTTTTCATCTAATTGTGTAATGTGTACAGACTTTAGGAGAGGTGAAGTTTATATTTAGGCAAAATAAAAACTTCTCTGTGGTGTCTCTGCTTAGCGTTAATAAATTGTCATTGTGTTAGTTAATTTAAATGCTGGAGTTTTGGGCAGGTAACTAAGGTTTGGATATTTTCAGTTCATAAAAGTGTATTTCAGCATACACTTTGATTTTGCCTGTCACTTTCTGGTTGATGCACATCTTGTCAAACTCTGTATTTAGACTAAACCTTTCTACTACAGCCTTGCAGTGTTCTCTGTCTAGTGAATTATATCAGAAGTTTGCTGGCAGAGAAGGCAAGTGCTTGGTGGTGGTGGTGGTGGTAATGTGTGCTGTGTTTGTTCTCTGAGAAAAATCAATAGCCTCTGCTTTGGGTCCAGATACTTACTTTTATCTTAAATATAGCTTATTTCAGTGTGCAGCTGTCCTTGAGCACCTCTAACAGCTGAAGTACTGAGAAGTTCTTCACAGCTGTAATTCTGTTAAAGTCTTCCTATTACCAAGCAGGGCTGGTGAAATCAGGATTCATTTTCTTATGCTATTCCATCAGAAAAAATAGTATTTCTGGGTATTTTAGACAGCATATGTTATCACAAATGCTGGTCTAAAGTGAGCTACGGTGTTAGATCTTGTGGAATAACAGTATTTAGTTGATATTAATTTTATAATCTCAGTGTCTTGTTTTTGAGAAAAACCTCCCTTTTTATAAAAGGACCATAACTGTGGATATCTCAACAACAAGCTTAAGAGGTGTATTTTTCGGTTGACTGATATTTGGCTGTTACTTATTTCCACCATTCCCACTTCTCTCAGGTGTTCATCAGTGGGACCAAATCAGAGTGCAAGCGTCTGCTCCAGACCATCCTGCAGAACCGGAGGCTCTGCACTCTCCTCTCTCCTTACTTCACTCCTGTAGCCTCTCCCAGTGAGTTTGTGACTTTGTACGAAAAGGTCGTGGCCTTTCTGAGTGAGGATAACAGCGATGTTGTCTTCATGCTGCTGACAAAGGTGGGTGTTCTTTGCCTAAAGACCATGTCCTTAAGCTAAAGAGGAAAGAGGCACTTTAAGATAGCATTGACAGGTTGTGTAAAGCTGTGTTGGTCATACTGAATGGTAAGTGTTACATTTAAGCTCAAGAGAGGCTGGAGTCAAAAGCAAATAGCTTAAGTGTTGCTATCGGACACGAAAGAACACAAGCGCACCCGCTCTCAAGGTGAAGGAGAAAAGGGACCTTTATTTTTCTGACTCCCATATTTATAGTTTTACAAAGGTGACAGCGTATTGGAGGGTGACAGTGACACCTCTCCAATGACACTGGTTAAACCAACAGTCCATCAGCTCTCTCCTCCTCCATCGAAGGAATGCAAACAGTAAGTTATTTACAAGAAAGTGTGTGAGAAAGTTCCCTACAAGAATGTCAACATCAGAAGGCTTAGAAAATCTTAAAAAAACAGGGTGACACTTAAGTAGCCTTTTCAAGCCTAGATAGTATCAGTTTGTGCTTCCCAGGGCTTACTGCTGAAATTAAAACCATCTCTTGATGACTTCTTCTGCCTGGTATCTCTGCAAAGACATTCATTACAATAACCAGTGAATGCCAGGTATCTTAACAATCAAAACAAAATTTGGGACAGTGTCTGCATTTTCCAGCTCTGCTTAGCACCCATGTCCTTCCTGCCTGTCTTAAAACAGAGTAAGGTAATAGCAAGATGTGATTTGCACATCTTATGATACTGCCAGTGGAGAAATTCGTGTAACACTTGGCCTTTGATAGTTCTCTGATTTTCCTCTTCCTTACAGGGAGCAGCAGGCAGTCTGTCCTGGGCAGGACTCTGGGCTGCCCATGGTGGCAGTATTGGCGCTGCTGACCAGGGTGCAGGTGCTCAGGGGCTACAAAAGCTTTGCTCTTCTTCCTGAAAATGTATGGACTGTGGGCATCAGTCCAGTTTAATGCTTGTGTGGAAACTCTGACTCATCTTTATGAATCTGAGCCCCTCGGCCAGGGGCTGTTCCTTAGATCTGGAGACTTCTGCAGTTTGCTAAATCATAGCCTTTGGAGAGTGAGGTTGGGAGTTCAGGCTAACAGCATGCAAATTCATGAGGTTTTTCTTAGATACATAGAAATGTCATGATTTAACTTCCCTGGTGACCTCTCCCTCCTCCCAAAGGTGTTGTGCTGCTGAATCTCCTGCTCACAGATGCTCCCTGTGCTCTGTTGCAGTTTGACCTGGCGCAGTGGCTGAGCGTGGCCAGGCCGCCTCTCTCGGAGCGCACCCAGCTCCTGGAGTCCATTCACCTGGCTCTCAATGCATGTGGCCTGGAACCTGAAGAAGATATTTTGATGCCATTTAATATCTTCTGCAAGCATTGGACTAACCTTCTCCAGTATCAGTTCCCTGACCACTACAGTGATTTCTTAAGGTTGTTTGTGCAAAGTGAGTATCTGAGGTGTGTGTGTCCTAAGCCTTTGTGTAGAACCCTTCTGGCTTAAAAATATGAATCTTGTGCAGTAAAGTTAAACTGCAGAATGATTTACACTTCCTTAGGTTTCTACCGTGGGTGTTTTTATGTCCCTTGCCATGTAATGGGGTTTTTTTAGACATACTGTAGCTCTTCTGTGGGTCAAGGCATACACATGAGTAAAAACAGACTTTCATCCCATGTAACAGGAGAAGGATGGAGGAGAGTCTTCTGTTAATGGACTATTAGTCCATATTTAGCACCAATTAGGCCAATATTAGCACCTATTAATGATGGCTGTGCCACAGTCTATAATGCAGAACCCTTGTTTTTCATCTCCCTTCAGTGTCAGTTGGAGAGCTGGAATTATGAAGATGTGTAACTGATGCTGAAATCTGCTGAAAATGTCCTGGTTGACATTTGATGCCACACATATTCTGATGTGCCCCTTCTATGAGAACAAAAGTGCTTCTCTTTGTCACACCATACCTGCTGAGGGAGCAGCTGTCTCTTAGTGGGTATTTGCAGCCAGGGATATACCAAGTGTTTGGGAAGTTGTCTAAGAAGAGAAACATGTAGCTGCCAAAAGGAAATGTTGAGTTGATTACATTTGCAAACTAGAGATGATCTCTCACCCCTAAACTTGGGGCCTTCAAAGTCTCACTTCACCTAATTTTTCATGAAGCAGGGAGCTCTAATTTCAACCTTGTTTGACTTGTTTAGAGAAAGGGACTGACATCTTTCTGCTTTTCACAAATGCATTCCCTTCTTTCTCCTAAGGCTCATCAGAGCAGCTTCTCAGCCCTGACTGTTGGAAGGCATCACTTCATGCTTTGGGGTGTGATTCAGCAGTGGCTGAGCAGGGCAGTTTCAAGAAAAGTGATTCTGCTGAAGGTCCTGTGGTGAGGGATGCTGCAAAATCTCTGCTCTCCACAGAGCAGGTGGGTGCCTCTTGGGTTGATTTATGTTTTTCAGGTGATACACATGCCCTCCAGTGACAATAACACTGCTGTGCAGCCTTTCTGCAGCTGATTCATAGCTTCTTCCTTTTTACAGGTCAGAGAGACAATAGAGTGGCTTTCTACATCCTTCTGCAAACTCCGGCTGGCCTCGGTGGACTTCAGGACTTTTGGCCTGTTTTCAAAATGGACTCCTTATGTGGCTGCAGTGAACACATTCCTGGAGTATCTCATTAAACGACTGATTGACAATGAAGTTGCCAATTTAGCCCAAGAACCTGTTGGCAGTAGCAGAATTTTAGCAGGTAATGTGTCTTAAAATCAAATTGCTACCTGATTTCTCCAATTCCCTCTGTTAAGGGCCATTTAAATATACAGCAAAATCTTCTTACTTTGCATTTGTGCAATAATGATAATATTAAAATACAGATGGGAAATGTTGCTGCTACTTCATGGCCATGTAGGGCTTTATGCTTTATAATCTGAGAGAAAGCTTTTTTAATATTTGAGCTTCCTTCAAGATTATTTTATGAGGCAATTGTACTTTCTTAAGAAAAATAGAGTCTTTTGCACTGAGCAGAGATTTGGAAGGAGACACTACTGAATTTCATCATGCATGATTTAAATCTGGAAAAAGTCGGCTTTTACTTTTTTTTTAAACTAATTTTAATTTAAATATTAATTAACACATTTTAATATGTGCAGGTTTAAAGCATGAATCGTTATTGCCCCCACAATCTCTGGTGTGTTATTAAAAGTGTATTAATAAAACATCTTAACAATGCAAAATGCTTATCATGGTTGTTAAAACAGCCCTATTGTTAACTTAAGCTATTATTAAACATATTGTATTTTAAATTTTTATTTGACCAGAAAGAACTGATTGAATGGTTGGACTCAATGATCTTAGAAGTCTTTTCCAGTCTTGATTATTCTATAATTCTGTGAATGCTAGAATGAGAAACGGATGTTGTATCCACATTTAGAAAAGTGTAATATGTACACTGGTTTTGATTTGAAGGAAAAAAGCAACTTTGTTTTGTTTCTTTATAGCATTACAGTCCTTGTACTCAGTCATTGCTGGACTCTTTAAACCATGGATACTGGTCCTGGAGAAAGAAGATGCAAGGTATATATTGCATTTTAAAATTAAATGAATTTTTGCTAAAGTAGAGGCTTTAGTCCTGTAAGAATGGCTTTCATTATTACCTGGTTTTTAATAATTTGTGACTGTCTTGCCTTCCATTTAAATAGCTCTCACTTTGTCATTTCCTTAATAATTACAGAACTACTTCATGACCTACATCAATTTTTCCAAGATTTAGATAAAATAATTATTTTAGATATGAGAAAGAGCTTGTAAAACTACAAGCAAGGCTTGACTATTTGAAGGGTTTCACTCAGTTTAAAAACCACTCAAACTTGAATTTCAGATTCCTGTTTTTTAGCTTCCATAATACCTATAATACCTGTTTAAAAGAAAACAAAAAAGCCAAACAAATACAACCCCAAATTCCAGTGGTATATAAAGAAGTTTTAGGCTAAATGAATGCTGTGATGTTCTATTGCCCTGTGTACCTCTGTCTTCACCTGGAAAATTACTTATGCTACTATGCATTCAAATTTTGCTTTTTTTCAAAATTAAAAGCGTTTGGAGTTGTGAGTGCAGCCTTCAGCACTGAAGGTAGAAGGTTTTTTGCAGCTGGTGAATAATGTTATTGATAAACTCTGTTGTTTCAGCTCTGTTATGAAATATCAAACCAGTAATTTCTGCTTACTCAATGGATCTTCAGTGGGATAGTGAACTATGCAGCTATTCTAAGAAGAAGAGGAGAGTCCCAAAAAGCTGAAATTGGGAGGGCTGCTGATACCAATCCTTCACTGCTTTAGGGTATCTAAATTGCACATATTTATGCTCAGGTAACTGAACACTGAAATTTGTGTTGTGCTTCTTTTCAGTAGCCAGCCCTGCTACCCTTGGCTGGAGAGTGACACTCCTGTGGCCTCCACCGTGGTCAGTCTGTTTGCAGATTGCATCAAGCTTTTGCATGACAGCTTCAAAGGTGAGCATGAAATCCTAAGCCTCCCCACTTGCTGATTTGGAGGAAAAAAAATACTAAAGTTTAGTGTGTGTTTTTTTCTTTGAGTGTATTTTAGTGTAACTTAAAAGTTTTTAATCTGCAAAAATAGACTTTCTTCTGCAATCAAGTTTTATCTGAATTTTTTCTATTGTTAATTCAGCCATTTTCTTTGATTCTAGAAAAGCTGTTGCCAAGCCACCATGGGGCTCTGTGGTTACACCTAATGCATTACTGTGAGTGTTGCACAGCCCCCAAAATGCCAGAGTTTATTCTCTATGCTTTCCACACTGAGTTCAGAAGGCTTCCATGGAAGGAAATGCATCCAGACCAGATGCTTATGGAAGAGTTCTTTAAAGTGAGTTCGTGGCATCTGTTGAATTAAGTTCATAGTCAGTGCTGCCCTTGAAAATAGCTGGAGAACAGTTCCATTAGCAAGTAGGCTTTTAAAGTTTGTTTTTAGCATTCATAGCTGCTCAATTTGTGATGGATTTTTGTGAAGGAGTGCTTTTAAGTCTTAGACAAAGTTGTGGGGAGCTGTACAGCTCCCTCTTTGTTGATCTGCTGGAGTGTCTCATTTATTGCATATGTATTTAATGTTTTTAGTTAGATTTAATATATTTTGCTGTTGCCATGTGTTCTCACTTCCAAGTTGTCTGAGGCAAGGTAAAGCCGCAAGAGGGAGAATGAAATGATGGAGAAGACATTTGTCTACTCCTCTGCTGACCTAAAATGCTGCTGTAGATTTACAGCTGGCTAAGGAATTGAAAAGTATAGAAGTACTTATGTCTTAGATCGTTTTATGCACATCTCTTTTTCCCTTTCTCCTTCCTAGATCGAAAGAGGCAGCCCCAAGAGTTGCTTCTTGTTCTTGGGTTATGTTTTATGTGAAGTAAACTGGGTCAGTGTCCTCTCTGATGCCTGGAATCCCAACCCTCACCCTCAGACTCACAGCATGATTGTGTGCTTGCTGTACATGATGGTCCTGCTGGCAAAGGAGGAACAGCTTATCGGCGAAGAGGTAATTTTTGTGATGGCTCATACCCATCTCTTGAAAGAAAAATAATCCTTTACTAGAAAGGACACGAGATCTTGTGACCAAATCCACTTCATGGTTTCTGGAGGACTCTTCAGAGGGTCTTGATCATCTTAAAAAGTCCCATTTCACATCTGTCAGCTTTCTTCCACTTGCAGAATCTTCTGCTTTCCATTTCCTCTGAGGCGTTACAAGGTGCTGCACCAAGATGTCACTGGCAGCCTTTGACCATTGTTGTATTACAGTTTAGGAGAATTACCAGCATGATGTGCTTTGACCTGAATTTGCTTATCAGAAGCTTCTCAAGCTTCAGAACACAACTGTTTGCACAGAGGTGTGAGTCAGCCTCAGGAATTCCCTCCTTCCCTCCAGCAGTGTGTTAAACTGTCCCACTGTCAGGAGGATTTTTGCCTCCCAGAGCACTCCTGTAACACCTTGATCTAAGTCTCAGACTTTCTCAACCCTGTGTTCCAGGGCATGAGCAACCTGAGGAGTACTTGCTGTACCAGCGTCACATTCCTGTAGAAGTAGTGTAATTTGGGTTGGTTCTGGATTGTCCCCACAATTTCAGCATTTGTTCATTCTAAAACCTGTAAAAACATAGAACAGGATATAGAATATCTGTCGGGATCATTTGTTTGTCAGAGTGACCCCGAGAAAAGTTCCAAAGTCTCTTTTCCCAGCCCGGCGCTTAAAAAGGGAGTCACAGCTCTTCATCCTTCGGTCTCAAGGTCGTTTATTAGTTCTTATCTATAAAATTTTCTTTCTGCCCAGCAGAGATCTGCTCAGCAGGGCAGCCACAGGCACTCTGCCTGCCCCCGGGGCGGTGTTGTGTCTTTATACTAAAAACTACGTGTACAATATTTACAATTACTCCCCAATACCCATCACCTATGCTAGACAGTGAGCTTCTACTCTAAACCAATAAGTAAGTGCCAACATCACTACAGAAGATGGAGGCCAAGAAGAAGAAAGAAGAAGCACGAGGCACGCCCCGATTCCTCCATCTTGTCTCCATAACCCCCCTGTACAGGGATATAACCCCCCTGTACAGTAATCCTAAAATACATAATTCACCCTGTGATAATTTCACTATTATTCTACCTAAACTCTTGTGGCTTGCTATCTTCATAGAAGGTTGGTATTTGCTCCACGGGCCATAATCAAACTCACAGAGGCATTTTGGGCTCTGTGCCAGGGTCTCTGAGCCCCCTGGCAAGGGTCCTGGCTGCTCAGGACAGCCAAAGGGATGTCCTGAACCCGACAAATATCCTTAGTTGGAAGTAATCATTGAGTTCAACTCCTACCTCAACAATCCCACCCTGTGCATCCCTGGCAGCGCTGTCCAAAGGCTCCTGGAGCTCTGGCAGCCTTGGGGCTGTGCCCATTCCCTGGGGAGCCTGGGCAGTGCCAGCACCCTCTGGGGAAGAGCCTTTCCCTGGTATTCAGTCTAAACTTCTAACAAACCTCTATACCAGGTGATGTTTCTCTGTGTCCAGAGGGCTCTTTTTCAGTGCAGATGTTTAAGAATAGATGGGAGCTGCTCATAGACAGAGAGGTTTTCACGTGCTGACTGGCACTGCCTGTGTGAGCTGTGGGGCTGCTGTGCTGTTCAGGGTGGTATTTATGAGAATAACAACATGAGGGGTTCCCAGGTTGGTGGATGACTCACACTAAATGGAAAATGAGGGACACAGTTTCTCCTGTGAACTTGCATTAATGTATTTTCATAAATAATATTTTAATGTCTCTTTTAAACATGTACTGAAGTGACTTTAACTTGAAGGGTCTCCATATATTTCTGGCTGTCTTTACATGTTTACATGTCAAATCTTAACATTTTTCACAGACTTTTGTTAGAGCTGCTGCAATAGTCTGAATACAGTTCTGCAAGTGCTGGAGATGAAGTACATGTGTTAGCTCCCTGCTTGAATTAGGAATTGCTTTTCAGACAGACTCCTTAAGGTCATCTATTTATGTGGGTTTTCAGCTCCATCTCCTTCAAATTCTCTGAAGCCAGAGCTTCCTTCCAATATTGAGTACTGTGAGTGTGAATTGAAAACTGCAAGGAAGGTGAAGCTTAAACTGATGTCTTTAAATCTGCAGGAATCTCCACTCATAAATCTTCTCGGACAGACCAGCTCCCTTCCTTGGCAGCTTGTGGGCATTTCATCCTATGAAAGCATCATCAGCTACTGCAATAGTCACTACCCTCCCTCTGTTATCCTTGCTAAGGATGCTGGAGCTGAGCTGATCGTGAAGCTCCTGAAAATCTCAGCAGGCTTTGGGGCATCTTCCGATAGTCACATCCACCTGGTGAGTTGAACTAGTTTTGAAGCATCTCCTTGCTGTTCTTGGCTTTTGTGAAGTTATGTTTGTGTATATTATAGAATATTGAAAGAGTTCTAGGTGTGATATTTCTCTTTTTCAAAATTCTTTTGTCCCTAATTGTTTTTAATTTTGCTTGGCAGGATGCAACACTGAAGTGCCGAGTGTACATTCGCCAGGTGGTTCAGTTCCTCAGCACCTTGGAACAAAGTGGAAAGATAACCCTTGCAGTTTTGGAGCAAGAAATGGCCAAGTTGCTAGATGATGTAGTCATCTTTAATCCCCCAGGTTTGTGTTGAGGAAATGGCAAATTACTTTATAGCTGTCAAAATCCTTTATTCCACAGGGTGGATTGATTAACATGTTTGATGGTTTAATTATTTGCATTACTGTCACATCTCCCTTATGGGCAGCAGGGCATGATGCTTTGGTGATGTGAACGTAGGTGGTATATTAGCACAAAGCAAAAACATGAATCTTGCCCTACAGAGCTGTCAGGACTGACAGAACCAACATTAAAAACAGGGGTTAGGTTTTGGAGTAAAACTGTCTGACATGCAGGAGCTTGAGCGATTCATTTCTTTGTCATCTGGCAGTTTGGGGTTTTTTCTAATTTTTATTTTACTTGTCATTTACCTCTTTTTTAAAGGGAAGAATCCATTTTAAAGGGCACAAATCCATTTTCTTGGTCCTGAGGGATTAGAAGCAATGGGTACAAACTGAAATTGGGAAGATTATGTTAGGTATTATGAAGAAATTCTTGCTGTGAGGGTGGTGATGCACTGGCACAGGCTGCCCAGGGAAGTTGGGGATGCCTCAATCCTGGCAGAGCTTCAGGCCACACTGGGTAAGGCCTTGAGCAGCCTGATCTAGTGGAAGTGTCCCTGCCTATGGCAGGGGGCTTGAAACCTAGATGGTGTTTAAGGTCCCTTCCAACCCTGAATTTTCTATGTTCTGTGACTCAAGAAATGGTTCCAAATTGTAAAACCAGGAAAACTTGACAATGTTGAAGTAGAAGAGGTATACTGATGTACCATAGTGGTATCACACATCCAGACATCCAGGATTGTGTTGTGAGCTCATCTAGGTGTCATTTTTAGTAGTAGTACCATCTTGGGGTTGCTCTGTCAGTCTGTGAGTTCAGGTGAAATCCATGTGCTGCTGTACTCCACAGAAATGGTTGTGAGGGGTTGTGTCTCTCCTGCCCGTGGGTGTGTAACGAGGAAGAGGCTTTCCCCAGCAGTAATCTGGGTTCCAGTGTGTGTCACTGAAAGGGTGCTGTGGTTTCTCCTGGCAGACATGGACCTGCAGACGCGCCACCTGGCCCTCAGCAGCCTGTTCACGGAGACGCTGATGATGCTCAATAATTCCAGCATCACCACGGCCGAGTCCCTGCGGGGCAGCCTGCGCCGCTGGGTCGAGGGCAGGGTGCAGGGGCTGCTGGCCATGCCCCTCCTCACGGCCGCCTGCCACAGCCTGGCCTCCGTGCGCCACATGGCCGAGACCACCGAGGCCTGCATCACCGCCTACTTCAGCCACGGTAGGAGCCTGTCCCTGTCTCTGGGCACTCTGGGGCTGTGGGAAATGGAGCTGTGGGGAATTCTCAGGGCCTGGCTTCTTGCTGCGAGGGTGGTGATGCACTGGCACAGGCTGCCCAGCGATGTTGGGGGTGCTTCAACCCTGGCAGTGCTCCAGGGCACATTGGGTAAGGCCTTGAGCAGCCTGATCTAGTGGAAGTGTCCCTGCCTATGGCAGGGGGGTTGGAACCTAGATGGCATTTAAGGTCCCTTCCAACCCTGAGTATTCTATGATTCTGTGACTCAGACATGGTTCCAAATTGTAAAACCAGGAAAACTTGACAATGTTGAAGTAGAAGAGGTGTACTGATAGAAGGCCCATAGAAGACTCACACAGTGTGCGTCTGTATGCAAACTTTGAGATAAGAAATGCTGACTTAGAAATGCCATGGAATAGGACAGACATTGTTAAGAGAGAAACATAACTAGAAAAAGTCTCAAAAAATGGCCTTGCAAATAAGACTAGATACTTTGAAGAAATAGAACTATGAAAGATGCACTGTAGTGGGACCCACAAGGAGTAGTTTTAGGTGATTGGCTTTAAGGCATCTACGGCATGGTGTGACAAAAGCTGAGAGGCCAAGAAACACTTAGAGTGTATTAAAATTAGGATAGTTGGCTTCTGATTGTGACGGCATGAATTATAATATCTGTATTGTCTCACCCTTCACATGAGACTGAAAATGGAATAAAAGTTTTTAAAATGCCTCTCGGTTGCCCCATCTCTGGGTCAGAAAAGGCGTAATCTGACATGGGATGCCAGTGAGCACAAATTGTCTGGAATTATGGACTGGTTTGGCTTGGAAGGGTCATTAAAGATCACCTTGTTCCAGCCCCTCTGCCACAGGGAAATGGCTTCACACTGCCACGAGGGTGGATGGGCTGTGAGAGAGAAATTCTTCTATTTCAGGGTGGGCAGGCCCTGGCACAGGTTTCCCAGAGAAGCTGTGGCTTCTCTATCCCTGGAAGTGTCCTTGGCTAGGTTTGGATGGGCCTTGTAGCAACCTGGGATAGTGGAAAGTGTCCCTGCCCATGGCAGGGGATGGTATAAGATGGTCTTCTATGTCCCTTCCAACCCAAAACATTCTGGGATTCTGTGACTGTGGTTTGGGTTTTACAGCTGCCTTAATTGTGTGTTTTATTAATATCCATACTTGTCTCTGTGAAAACTGATTTGCTCTGTGTAGTGTTGCCATTTTTCCAGATAAAGTCATTTTATAAAAAAATCACCCCAGGAGAACTGAAGACATTTTTCTTCTCCATTTTCCCTTCTCTAGTGTTCTGTAAGCTAATTTAAGGAAAAAAACACTCTGGTTTGGTAAAACTCTGAAAGTGTAGCATGCATGATTTTTTTTCCTTTCTTTCTTTCTATTCACATAATCCTTGTGGAACTACATTTTTATTTCTTTCACTGTGTGGAAGATTTCAGTACACCTGAGGGAAATACTTCTAATTCCGTTGCTAGAATGTTCAAATTTTAGTCCTGGCTGAATGCTGGGAAAATATCTCACCTTGACCTCAAGGAGGTGCCCTGTGATAGTGGAATTCTCTGTTCTCTCCATCCGAGTTGCATGACATGCTGATTACCTTAAAAACAGCTTAACCAGCCCAGATTCTCTTAACTAGGAGTTCTGGTTTTTAGGTTTTACCAAGTGCTGCTTTCTCACATGCTTTCTGTTCTTTCCTTCTTCTTTCTTCAAAGATTCCCCTCACCACCAGGAGTTAGGCTGGGGCCCTATACTTGCTTCCCTCCAAGTTCCTGAGCTAACCATGGAAGAATTCCTGCAGGAGTGCCTGTCCTTAGGAAGTTACCTGACCCTCTATGTGTACCTGCTGCAATGCCTGAACGCTGACCAAACCCTTACCAATGAAATGAAGATCCTGCTGACCATCAGCAAATGGCTGGAGCAAGTGTACCCCAGGTGTGAAACTTGGAGCTTCTGAATGTGCCTGGACTTTTGGATTTTTATTATTGTTATTAATTTGATTAAAGTTTATTTAGGGTTTATTTAGGTTATGTAGCTGGTGTAATTAGCTAGCCCTGGTTAAATAAGGTAACTTAACAGAGTGCTGGATGAAATTGCCTGTCCTGCTATATCTACTAATACAGGGTCTGTCCATCTGCAGTGCCAACTGAAGGTAGTTGTGGTGGTTAAATGGAAGAAGGAATTTAATCTGCTAGAAAATTAGTGAGTTTCAGTTGTTTTTCAGTCAGACGAGCTTGGTTTCAATGACAGCCTGGATTTGTGCTGTTAAAATGACTCAAAGCAAACCCTGAATGATTGTGGGCTACACTTCCCAGCATGTCCACAAGGTGGGATGAGTTATGTGCTGAATATTCAGTCTGGCACTCTGAGAGACCTGGTGTTGAAAGCTGCTGGTTGGGGACTGAGCAGCAGCTCTGAACCAAACCTGGAGCCAGAGCATCTGATGAGATGCCCAGGGTTAGCAGCCTGTGCTGCTGCAAAACATCTTAGATAACTTTTATTTAGATTGTTATTGTTATTGGGTTCTGAGGGGAAAGGATGCATTGCTTTGGGGTCAAAATAAAAATATTTAATGCATGTAGCAATGGTTTAGAGTTGCTCCTGGTATTGCCAGGATTTAGTGAACCTGATTATTATTTTTCCATGTTAATGTTGATAATGTTCGTATTTTCTGTAAAAGAACAGTTTGGAAAAATGCATGTTCCCACTGTTTTCTTCACATTTAAAAAATACTTTCACTGTGGTAGGTGCTGTAGTAATTTCATTGTCAGAGTATGAAGCAGACAGCAAAGCCACCATATAAAGCAGATTAAACCTTGCTCTAAACATCAGATCTGAGATTGCCTGTGATGGGAAACAACTGGGAGGAGGAATGTGAGGATAGTCTGATGCAGGAAACTCGTGATGGTGCTTTATGTGGAAAATCTGAGCTTGTTAACTTAAACCGCCAACTGTTTGGGGAAAGATTAAAAATAGCATAGGGGGAACTTCACTTTGGGCTTTACTCAACAAAAGGCTTCAATGTTTCCTTTTCTCAAGGATCATATTAAACATCTAAGTTGTTGTGGTAACAACATCCAGTGCTTCCTAAAGTGTTTTATTGGTAAGTAAAGAAAAGAACAAACGAGTAGAGATACAGCTTCATTCCTTTTGTGCCAAGTCTTAGGCAAGTTTAAATCCACTTATGACTGCAGTATCATTTATTTCCAGTTGTAAAGCTTAAAAGGAAGCACTGTTCTTTGTCCAGTTACAGGCCCTTAAAACCTGCTAGCTGGTAGATCAAATCCATAACAGTAGCAGTATAACAACTGGTGGGCTAGTATAGTTATGCTCTCCTCATGTGATAAAATTAGCTGCTATTAATTAACAACCTTCACGGACCTAATGGGGAGGGGAATAAACTTCTTAACCTATGCTCTGACGCTTAAATTTTTATTTTCTCTTATATTTTTCTTTAAATTTTACCTAAAGCTCAGCAAAGGAAGAGGCGAAGCTGTTTCTCTGGTGGCACAAAGCCATGCAGTTATCCTTGGTGCAGCTGGAGCAGGATGACCCCGTTCTGATTGAATCTGTCATCCGGACCCTGCTGTCCATCCAGGCCCGGCAGAGCCAGCTGGCTGAAGAGAGACTCACCTCTGGAATACTTGGTGCTATTGGGCTGGGCAGGAGGTCTCCTTTGTCACCCAGGTGAGGGCTGGAGCTCTGGGATTTATTTGGTTTGAGTCATGGTATTGATTTGAGTCTGGGCCCAGCATGCCCAGTCTGGGTCCAGCGCAGTGTGTAAAGGGGATCAGAATCCACATTGCCCCCAGATCTGTAATGTTCTTTGGGCCTGTCACAGAAACAGCACAGTGAGTGTGTTAATCAGCTTAAAAAGCAAGTATGAACCTCTGCAGAGGTTGTGGTGGAAAAGGAAAGAAAATGCAGTTCTGAATCTGACTTAATGTCCCCCTCAAGCAAAGTTTGTAGGCACTGTTGGTTAGAGGAAGGTACTTCCACCTGGGCTATAGAAAACTGTTTCACTTGCCTTCCCAAAATTTTGTATAAAAACATAGAATTTCTGTCCTAATCTTGAGGCATTGAAAATGTTAAGTGATACACAAAGGAGCATTGTGATTCACTCTACCTTCTAAACAGAGACACCAAGTTTGGTTGTTAAGTGTCAAAATCAAGTTCACTCTGGAAAGAATACTGAGGAAAAATCCCATAAATGTTTGTAGAACAGCAACTCAACTCTGCACCTAAACACAACTTCATGTTTTTAAAGACCTTCTGGGATGCATTGCTGTTCAAATTGCCCTGAATTCTTGGTGTCATTCAACTCATCACTTGATTTGGGTGATAGTAATGTTTTACATTCTGTCACCTGAGGAGTATTTCAGCTAGGCTTGAAACAGATGCAGGATTTCCTAAAAAGGTATTACATTATCTTCTAGTATGTGTTGTGTCTTATTGTGTGTATACCCAGAGAATTCCTAGGATCCCCTTCCACCCCTGGAAGTGTCCCAGGCCAGGTCGGATGGGGCTTGGAGCAGCCTGGTCTTGTGGAAGGTGTCCCTGCCATGGCAGGGATGAGCTTTAAGTTCCCTTCCAACCCAAACCATTCTGGGGTTCTGTGATACTGAAGTGGTTTCTGATGCTTTGGAATAGATCCTCTCAAGCCTTTACTTTGTTCCTCATGCAAGAGATGCCTCGTGGGTAGCTCTTACAATTTGTCAGCTGTGAGACTTGCAGATCTGGTGTCACGCTGCCCCTCGGTCTCTCCGCGCAGGTTCCGCGTGGTTGCCCGCAGTTTGTCCGCCTTCCTCCTGGTGCAGATCCCTGCGGACAGCCAGGTGCGCCTCAAGGCCGGCTCGGAGCCCAGGCTGTCCCAGAAGGCTCAGCAGGTGAGGTGTGCCCATCTCTGGCTGCTTGGCATGCCCTCTGGGCGTGCTCGTTCAGCTTTTGGGGTGAGCTTTGTGAGAGTCACAAGTATCTGTGACTCTTACACGAGAGTCGCACGTATTTCTTCAAGGTAAATCCTGCTCTCATCTTGTTGCTAAACTTTGGCAGCAGGACTGTGTTTGACTCTGTCCTAAAGGTGATCCTGGTAAAACTTTATACAGTGTTCTGTGTAATATGAAGAATTCATTCTTTTTCAAAACTTTGTTTTTAAATCTTGCACATTTAAAGGGGGCAGATGAACTTAGGTCTGTAAAGCCCGACTCTTAGAAAGTTTGGAGAGTAGCAGGTAGAAGGAATTTAAAACAAACAGGAAAAAACAGTGCTGCTGTGATTTGCACTGGTTTTCAGTGATAAAGCAGGGCTACACTCATGCTGACATTTGTTTATGTGAAGTCAGGGCTTAAAAGGCCTGTGACAAATAAACATTCCCCCTTTAGCATGTGCACTGACCATGGTGTTCTTTCAGTAAGCTCTTGAGAAGAGGAAGGAGGAGTTGGTTAGAAACCAAAGTAAAATAGCTTGGTACAGCTTGTTTCTCTAAGGAAAGAACAAAACTTGTTCAGAAATATTTTCTACATTTGCCCTTGCTGGTCCTGCCAACATATGATTTTTAACTTGATCGTTAATATTTAACTTTACAACTATTAATAGAAGCAAAACAACACTTCCATGCAAGTCAGTATATTCATAAGAACAACCTAAAGTGAAGATTTAAGTGTGTTGCAGCTTGTAGTTTGACATAATTTCTGTGAAACAGTGTCTTGAGTTCATGAAGTAGATATTTGACAATATTTGAGTTACAGAATCCTAGGAAGCAATAATAGGACAGTTTTTGTGTTGATCTTGGGGAGAGAACAGCTTGAAAAATATAAGTTGACTTGAAACACTGTTAGGAGATGACAGTTTGCAACTGTTTTGTTCTGAGTACTCTGTGTTCTGTAGTAGGTGAGGATCCTTTAGGGGAATTGTGCAGATGGTGTTGTGTTATGGACCAAAATACACAAAACTAACAGAATTTTCCCTTTTCCCCATAGGCACTGAGTGCTCTCGAAGCCATGTCATCCAACAAACAATACATGGATTACCAGGAGCAGCTCTCCCAGGCCTCTGTGTTCATCAAGCACCCGGAGCACTGCCTTCAGGATGGCAATAACCTGCTGTCCCTCCTGGTGAACACGCTGTACCCAGAAGTGCATTTTTTGGACAGCATTCGGTAGCGGCGCCGGGTGGGCGGTGGCTCTGGTTTACAAACAGTGTCCTTATTGCACAAACGATTTCTACCTTCAGAGTTCCACTTTAATTAAGTCAGACCTGGGAATAAGAACAACTACACAATGTCAATTTTCTCCACTTCAAGGTTTTCTTGCTTTCTGTTTGAGTTTTAGGCCTGTGGAATTGCTTAATGGTTTGCAGTTTGGGGGGGTTTTTTGGTTTATTTTTATTTTTTTGACTGAAAGCACTTGAATATTTTCTGTGTGTGGTGCCCTTTGGAGAGAAGGGTGCCTGGGGATAGGTGTACAAATCACTAGTCAGCACAGCCCGCTGTAGTGTCTGAAGTGTTTGCTTGGTGCCTTTTTTTATTTTCCAGTGTGTCATCATTCAGGCCAGTTCAAAAGTGAGTGGAGGGTCGTGTGTAAAAGAGGTTTGACTTTCTTAACCAGGATCCCTCTGAGTCTTTCCTGATGAGTGTGTGTCTAGCGATTTTTGTGAAATCCCTGTATTTGAAAGGATGGTATTTTAAATCTTGACTTTTTTGCTATTCCACAGAAATCTGTAGTTTAGAGGCATGCCTACAATCTTTACCCACTTCTGTAAATATCAGCACAAATGGGAACTAAGAGCATTGTTTTTTCCTGTTTTCTAAACATAGTGTGTTTGCATCTATATTGCTTGATTAAATACAATTAACTTCTAGCCAAGTTCAAGGGGATTTAAATCCAGAGACGTATTTTCTGGATCTCCAGTGTCTGAGAGGGGAACAGTCAGTTACGATCATGTTAAATAGGATTCCTTAATTCCTTAGTCCGCTTGTTTAGGAAATGTTTAACCACCACCACCACCACCACCACCACCACTTAAGCTTATTTTCTTCTGCCTGGTTGGACATGACATAACAGGATTTTAGATGACACTGTGAAGAGGTATTTTTGTTGTATTAAATTTGGTGATCACTTGTTAAAATTCTGTTGCCAAAGCATGAACCATGAGCCTGTAAATCTGTCGTTTCAGCTGAATGATCACTGATTTTGTTGCCTTGTCTGATCATAGGATGCACTTTTGTTTAGGAAAAGCAGAAGGTGAATTTTTCCTGGTGCTTGTTTGATGTCCCTTTAATCACTGGTGTATTTGAGCTGGCCCAAGGTCCTGCAGCCCCAGTCCCTACAGCTCTGTGAAGGAACTGATCACTTTTTCTCTTCCTCCATTAATTGTGCCTTTGTGTTTTTGACATGGTTGCACGTTAAAACATGAGTTCTAGTCAACAGGGGATAGAAATGTGCTACCTACTGGTCAATGATGCTTTGAGCTGTTGCTCTTAAACCATGGTTCTGGTGCTAGAGGACAGATCACCTTTTCCTTCTTGGCAGATTCTGCTAATTATGCCAGCTGGGTCATTAGATCACCATCATTTTAATGTGGTCTTAGAGTTCTTTGCTCTATCTGCGAGCCTATAAATAAATATATATATGTACATCCCTCTGTATAGTAACCAGATACCAATGCAGCATGGTTTTTAACAGACTCTTTTGGAAAATTCATGTCTGGAGGAATACATTCTGCTGCTTTTCCCCCCAAAGACTTAAAAGCACTGGGTTTATTAGGTTTAATGTTATTGATCAGTTGCATATAAATGTGAAGAAGTCAGAAGTACGTGTTTGACGTGCACTTTCAAAATGAGGAATTGTTTCAGCTGTTGAGTTTTTACAAATGTTGTATTTATAACATGCTCTGTCTGCAAAGACCATGCAAAATAAAAACGGAAAATCAAGCAGTTGGTGACAGACACTGTGATGTTTTCAGCCTGGTAGAAGGATCCACATCAGACACCACATCATTGCTGGATGTGCCCCCTGCAGACCAATCTTCTGGCAGTGGCTGAAGCCTGAGCCTGTATTGCACTTCTCTGTGCACATGTGAACTCCAGAGCTTGGGGCTTTATTTTCCAAGTGGTGCCCAACAGATTGACTTTTTATTCCTTCTAGTTTTACTGGAAGAGCTTTGGCATTCCCTGCACCTCCCAGATGAGTTCAATACCAGAAGCATCCTGGTGGGTGCACTGCTGTGTTTTGTGCCTCCAGTTTATATTGGTTTGAGTGTTTGATTCTCCCATGAGGACCAGGGGGAACCAGTTGGTTTTGGGACACGAGGTCTGATGCTTCTATTTGGACCCAAACTACTTGAGTCAAAGAAGTAATTTTTTAGAGAAAAAATTCAGAAAGCCAAGCCTAAATCCCATGCACAGGTAGAGTGAGTTCTCATTACTATATGTCTGTAAATCATAAGGGCTCAGAAATCCAATTCAGTTTGTCCAACTGGTATCTCTGATGTATCTTTCCTCTGTGACACCTGTGAAACTGAGCTTACAGGCCTGTGACTACACTGTCTGCTGTAACTTCCCTTTTCTCTTTGCATCACTTCTTATTTTTTATTAAATCTGGCTTTGTCACTGCTGGAATTTTAAGCAGGTATTTAAAAGATCAGGTTCAAATATATCCTCCCATTTATTTTTTCTTTCCCCCTTATCATTCTGGCCAAGTAATTTAAAATTCTGCTTTGCTCTCCCAGTGCAGATCTTATGAAGAGGTGAACTTTAAAATAATGATTCCCAGCCTGGGATCGAGTTTGCAAGCTTGATGGTATTTCAGTAGCAGTTTGGTGGTTGTTAGCAGGAGCAGGATTGTCTGGGGAACAGTTTTGGAGCTGCTGCACTGGGATGGTTGCACAGAGCATCAAATCCAGCAGTGTAAATGTGAAAGTAAGTTCAAGCCACCTGCTCTTTCTTAATTCTTTCTCCTCCTCCTCATCTAAGCCAGCCTGATGCTGTCTCCAGCCCTGTGCTGTGCCTCTGCCTGCCTCTCCAGGACTCCAGGTTGACCCACATTGCCCTGTATCATAAGCTTGATCTGTTCACATCATTAACATTTTGGAGGATGTTCACAGTTGGGTAAGAGATTTCTCTGTGGTTGGCCTTTGTGACTTCGTGGCCTTTGTGATTTTGCAGTAGTGATTTCATCTCAGAGGAGAAAGATTTAAGAAATGGGTAGTCGGACCTTAAAGAAACTCCTTTGTGTAACACAGGGATGGAAATGGTTTTGAAACATTTTTTTAGCTATTAAGAAAAAAACAACAACCCAACAATTTTGTGTATTGTAACATTTATCAGAGAGCTCTGAGTTTCAGGAACTGAAGCAGAGTTAGAACACAGACTAGTTTAGACTTCTCATGTCCTGCTTTCAGCTCTACCAGTTTTTGGAAAACATCTTTTTGCTCAGAGTCCTCTTTAAAGTTAAGGTTTCTTTTAAAATAAATTCTTCTGGGTGTTTAGAAATAATAATAATAGTTTTAAGAAAGGAACAAGCCCCATCAGAAATTCCAGCAGTGTTTTGTCCCAGCAAGGATTTCCGTCATGTCTGTAGCCCACTTGGATGGGGTTGGAGAAGCGGAGTGGTGAAAATGCTTTTCAGAGCAATGTTTGAAAAATACCAAAGCAAAAAGCTCTGAGGCAATTTTATACTGTTGCCTGCTTGCCTAAACATTTGATAGGGGCTAAAAACACAGATAAGTTACAGCTGACCACATTTTGCCCTTCCAGCTCCACCACTCTTCTCTTTTCCTGATAAAGGCTGCTGTCACTTGTGAGCAGAAGCAGGGCTGGACCTCACAGCAGCTGGAGCTCAGAGCATGGTGGAAGGGACCTTAGAGATGATAGAGCTCCATCCTGCCCGAGGCTGGTGTGACCCCAGTGCCTGAGCCAAGGCTGGCCCTGTGCTCCCTGGGGAAGGAGACCCGTGTGTCCCTCAGCTGCGCCGGGGCCGGCTCTGGCTGTGCCTGTGCTCGCAGTTCTCGTAGGTGCACTCTGGCTGCTGGGGCCTGGCAGGGGACACGTGGGAAAGGTGAGGGCGTTCCAGGCTGCTCTGGGATTTGCCAGTGGCTCAGTGGATGTCAGGGGAAGTGTCTGTGACACTCTGAGGCAGAGCCTCATAGTCTCAGCTGAAACTACTGTTTTACACCTTAAAGCTTTTGCATCCTAAAGCATGCGAGCAATCTCCTGCATCTTTAGCATCCACTGTCTGGGCTACTGTCCTGCCCAGAACCTGTGACAAACCAAGCTGTGCCAAGGGAAATGTAGGCTGGATATTGAGGAAAAGTTTTTTATAGAAAGGGTGATCAAGTTCTGGAATGGCTGCCTGGGGAGGTGGTGGAGTCACCATCCCTGGATGTGTTTAAAAAAAGATGAGGCACTCAGTGCCATGGTTTAGTTGAAGTGTTAGGGCATGGCTTGGACTGGATGATCTTTAAGTTTTCTTCCAACCCTGTGATTCTGTGAATTGTGGGAAACCTCTCCTGAGCAGGATCTTCTCATGTAAGTGTTTGGCTTTAAGCCTTCCTCTTTGTGTAGGTTTCTGTACAAACATAACCAGGGGTACGATATGGTTTAGACCCTGATAAATCAGCAAAACTGTGGGTTTTAAATAAGAAATTACAGATTTGACTGTAGGATTAAATCCCTTGTTTCTTTAGCTGTACCCTGTACACTTGATTGGAATGGCTGTTGTTCTTGGGAATGGTCAGGGAAGGAGACGTGGGGTAACTCGGGAAGTATCACAGAAATTATTCAGACTGAATGGGAGTCACCCCTTGCAGATGTAATTGTCCTTGACCTCAGATAAGTCTTTATCATTAGATCAAGGATTGGTTTTGGTGGGATTTGGGGGTTTTTTGGTGTTTTTTTTTTTGGTTGGTTTTTTTTTTTTTTGGTTGTTGTTGTTTTTTTGGCGGGGGGGGGTCTTGTGGTTTTTTTTTTTGTTGTTTTTTTTTTTTTTGTTTTTTGTTTTTTTTTTTTTTGGTGTGTGTTTTTTTTTTTTTTTTGTGATTTTTTTTGTGATTTTTTTTTTTTTAATTTTATTTTTCCCACCCCAGGACTTTGGCCTTCACAGCTTTCAGCAGTGTCCAAGATCAGTGTTGTGTTGGATCATGGGGAACACCAGGGGTTTGTGGGAGCGTGGTGTGGATGCCAGCCCAAGAATCAGGCCCTGTCACACCTGAGCTGGGATATTTGCTGTCTCTCCATACCTGCCCTGCAGGCTTGGCTGAGCTCATCAGCTTTGGTGTGGCAACTTTTTCTACTCCATTACAAACTGGGGTGAAGATGGAGGGGATGATTTCTGTTTCACAGTGTCAGCACAGACCCCATCCCTTTCCCTTGGGTGGATGAGCCAATGTTGGTTTAATGTGGCACCACAGAACCTTGGAAGGGTTTGGGTTGGGAGGAATCTTAAAGCTCATCCAGTGCCACCCCCTGCCATAAGCAGGGACATTTTCCACTGTCCCAGGTTGCTCCAAGCCCCATCCATCCTGGCCTTGGGCACTGCTAGGGATCCAGGGGCAGCCACAGCTGCTCTGGGCACCCTGGGCCAGGGCCTGCCCACCCTCCCAGACAGCAATTCCCAATTCCCAAGAGCCCAAAATCTGTCCCTGCCCTCTGGCCCTGGCAAGCCATTCCCTGGCTGCTGTCCCTGCATGCCTTGTCCCCAGTGGCTGTGCAGCTCTGCTGGAGCCCCTGCAGGCCCTGGCAGGGGCTCTCAGGTGTCCCTGGGGCCTTCTCTTGTGCAGGTGATCATCCCCAGCTCTGCTGTCTGCAGCCTTCCAGCCATGCTGTGGGCCTATGGCACATCTAAACCTCTGTCAGCCCTTTGCTGGTGCAGCAGCCTTGTGCTCTGGTCTCTCCAAATTGCTGCCCAGTCCCTTCTCCTCACTCTACTGAGCTCTCCTCTCAGCTCTGCCCAAGCCAGAACCTCCTCCCAGCAGCGTCCAGCCCTTGTTCCCTCACACTGGCTCACCTGGCCGTCAGCTCAACCCTCTCCTTGCCCCAGCAGCCTGCTCTGAGGCCACGAAATTGCTACCAAGAGCAAGGACACGCTGCATTTCTCACCTGGGCCATCCTCACTCTCCTGCAGGATAACACGAGTAGAAGGCAAGACATCCTTACCTGGCCAGGCTGGGTGGAGCAGAGGGGGGACCTGTGAAGTGGAAATGATGATGTGGGTTAGCAATGAGGTCAGAGTGGGCTGGGGAGCCAGGAGTGACCTAGAGCTGCTGGGAAGCTGCACTGGAGGGTGGTTGTGACACTAGAGTGAATGGGAAGAAGCCCTGATGTCTGGCATGTGGCTCTGCCTCCATGTGCTTTGGAATTAGGCACTGGAATGTAAGGAGCAAAGCATTTTTGGTTGGACTGACAACTTCTACTATTCAAGACAAGTGGTGGCTTCCATGAGTGTGACATCAGACTGTCCCTACAGACGAGTCACAGTGATGTGACATCTCATTCTTCTCAGTCCCCTCCTGCCTGTGCCACCACTCAGCAGCACTGGAGGGCTGGGGACCAGCTGGGGACCTCCTGGCTGCTTGGGATACCCATGGGCTGATTCCCATCTCCTGTGAGCTCGGCACTCCCTGCTCTCACAGGCTGGAAGGTGGGATTTCACAAATGCTGGGGAAGTACTGGGTACTGAGGCCCTGGGGGGCTGACAAGGGCTGTCTGTAAAATGAGGGTCCCCATCCCAGGAGATTAAACTTGTGTGGGATGCAGCAAAGGTAAATCCTGGCTGTGGCCTACAGGGGAAGAGATAGTAATTATCCTGCTATAAGGCAAAAAAAAAAAAAAAAAAAAAAAAAAAAAAAAAAAAAAAAAAAATCTGGTTATGTAGGCAGTGGTCTCTCCACTGATTTCCCCTTGATTTTTTAACATTTCTTCTTGGGCACAGGGAAACTCCTGCTCCCTCTGAACTTCCAAAGGAAATTTGCAAATTTCCTCTCTCAGCAGGCTGTGACCAGCCAGCCGAGAGCTCTTGGCTCTTCTTGGGTTTCCTGCTAGAACCGTCCTTCTCCTAGGGCAGAAAATCACGAAATCATTAACACTCCCTCTCCCCAAACAAACCCAGTTTCTGTTTATTGACAGTTCTACTGTCTCTAAAGCCTGCTTTTTGCAGCTTTCCCAAAACCCTCTAATTTCACAAATCCCCACACCTCCTGCCTGGGTTGTCTGCGCATCCCTCCCTGGGATGGAGGCACGTCGGGACACTGACCTTCTCTGGAGAAAGCAGCGAAGCTCAGGATCACCAGCAGAATGACCACCTTGATTGCCAGAGGGACAAAGATGAGGATCAGGAAGGAGGAGCTGTCGGAGGCCCTGAACTTGTAGAAGTAGACGGCGCCCTCTGCGCGGCCGTGGCTGTTGACGGCGGTGCAGGTGTACTTCCCGTCGTGGGTCAGGGAGCGCAGCTCCTTGGTGACGCGGTGGCTGGAGCTGCTGCTGGAGCTCAGGTTGCTGTAGGGGGGTCCTGTCCAGCTCAGGGCAGGCGCTGGCTCCCCCTCGGCCGTGCAGCGGGCCTGGAAGGTGTGATCCCTGCTGGAGCTGACCGTGATGTTAATGATCCTGGGGGCGGCTGTGGGAATGGCAACGGGGGAGGGAAAGCGAGTCAGGCTGCAAAGGCAGATCTGGTGTAAAACAGCTGCAGTGAAGATTTGGTCTCGGTGGAGCCTCAGTGTTGTTCTGTCAGGGTAAAGTTGTGTAATGCTGGGTGAGAGCTGGGCCTGCCCCAGCCTGAACCCCCTGCCCTGGGCTGATCCCCCAGCGTGGGCAGCAGGGCCGGGGGATCCTGCCCCTGTGCCCCTGGGCTCAGGTGAGACCCCACCTGCAGAGCTGCCCCAGCCCTGGCTCCAACAGCACAAGGAGCTGCAGCTGCTGCAGCCAGTGCAGAGGAGGCCACGCAGATGCTGCCAGGGCTGGAGCCCCTCTGCTCTGGAGCCAGCCTGGCACAGCTGGGGCTGCTCAGCTGCACAAGAGAAGGCTCCAGGGACACCTGAGAGCCCCTGCCAGGGCCTGCAGGGGCTCCGAGCAAAATGGGGATAAATTTTTTTGCAGGACTTCTTGTGACAGGACAAGGGTTGAGGTTTTGAAGCCAAAATAGTAGAGATTTAGATTTGATGTGAGGAGGAATTTTATTGAAAAGATGGTTGCCCAGAGAAGCTGTGGCTGCCCCTGGATCCCTGCAAGTCTCCAAGGCCAGGCTGGACAGGCTTTGGAGCAACATCATCTAGTGGAAGGGGAGTTGGGCATGAGCTTTAAAGGGACTCTTATGGATGTTGGGATCAGCCCTCTCATTCCTTCTTTTTCTTGGCACTTTCGTCTAGATTTCCCCACCCAGCCTGTGTTGGATAGAGAGGCAAAAGGGTTCACCCCGCAAAGCCTGGATGCAAGGATGTGTGCTCTGTTTGTTCTATCCCAGCAATGGCTCACACATTTTCCTGAACTTTGCCCAACCTCAGCTGTTGTGCCCTTCCTCGTTGGCAGAAGGCCGAGAAGTGCCACCCACCATTGTAGGCACAGGTGCAGCTGGTGACATTTCTGGACTTGGCTGCATCTCCACGAGGTCCAGGACATGTCACCCATAGTGTTCTTTCTGCACCAGCATTTTGTGGCTGTTCCTTTGATCTCTGACCTCCAGAGTGCATGTGAACCCTTTGCTCAGTGCTTGAGACTTGCCAGATTTGGCAGGTTAGTTACAGGGAAAATATCTGCTTCTGGCCACCACCTATTTTTGATTACTTTTTTTCCCAACCCCAGAGTTACCAGGTCACTTTCAGGCTGGACACTAGGAGGAATTTCTTCATAGAAGGGGTGACTGGATATTGGAAGGGGCTGCTCAGGGAAATGGTGGAGCCCTCATCCCTGGAAGTGTTCAAAAAGGTGTTATGGAAAGTAACGGGCACTAAATGAGCGTCCTCACAGAGAAAGAGCAGATATTCTTTTTTTTTTTTGACTAGACAACAAAAACAGAGTTTGCAAGCACCTACTACAAGTCATTCTCTTTGTCCACATAGTGCAAGAGTAATCTGAGTCTCTGTGTCATGGGTCTGTGTGTTTTGGTCTTTAAATTAACCTTTCAAGCACTAATTAACCCCTCCCAATCACAGTGTCAGGGTCCATTCCCAAGCAGGGTACTGTATCTGTGTGTGTTATCATTCCTCTGGTGTTAAAATCCAGGCAGCCCCTGAGAGACAGGCCTTGCTGCCTTCCTGCCCTGGTCCTGCTGTGTGTGGGTGCCAGGAGCTGGTGCAACTGAAGGAGAGGCTCAGCTGTGCAGAACTTCTCAAGAAACAGCCAAGCTCATCCTCAGGTCCCATCTGGACACCCACACTGCACAGCAGGCATAAGGAGCTTCCCTCTCAAAAGCAAAATCATCCAACCTCAATGGCCTGGGTAAGATCTGAGTCTGCTTCTGAGGCCTCCTGTGTCTCCTAACTCCCCCTTGATCTGTGAACTTGCCCTGGAAAGTGGGATTAGCATTTGACATTTGTTGCTCTGAGCTGGTTTTCCAGGAAGAAAAGGTTCTAGGTTTGTGTTTCATGCTCCAGAGGATTTTGGATTTATGGCACCTGGGTACCAGTTATCTTGTCTTTCCAATCCCTGTTACCACCCGGGCCCTGTAGTGCAAACACCTGTGAACTTGTGCTCAGCACCTGGGCTGTCCAGTTCAGGGTCTGATGGAGTTTTAACAGATGTCTTTAACCCCAGTTTAGCCAACCCCAGCTTGCCTCTGCTGCCTGCCCTGATCCTGTGCTTCAGGGACAAAGTGGGATGCACAGCTTTTGGTGGGCACTCACCTGAGCCTCACCATTTCCTTATCAGTTTTGTTCCTGTTCCCTTCCCTGCATTATGCTCACTGTCTCATGTTGGAAGACAGATGAGGACAATGAATTTTCCTGTTATAATGAAGAAAGAAAACCCAACCCTTTGGAAAACAAAGACTGAGGAGGACAATGAATTTGGCCTGTTGTAATGGAGAAAGAAAACCAAGCCTTTGGAAAACCAAAACTGAGGAGGACAATGAATTTTCTGTTATAATGGAGAAAGAGAACCCAGCCCTTTGGAAAACCAAGACTGAGGAGGACAATGAATTTTCCCTGTTTTAATGGAGAAAGAAAACCCTTTGGCAAACCAAAACTGAGAAGGACAATGAATTTTCCCTATTATAATGGAGAAAGAGAACACAGCCCTTTGGAAAACCAAGACTGAGGAGAGGACAATGAATTTTCCCTCTTGCAATGGAGAAAGAAACCCAGCCCTTTGGAAAACCAAAACTGAGGAGGACAATGAATTTTCCCTGCTGTAATGAAGAAACACAGCCCTTTGGAAAACCAAGACTGAGGAGGACAATGAATTTGGCCTGTTGTAATGGAGAAAGAAAGAAAACTCAACCCTTTGGCAAACCAAAACTGAATAGGACAATGAATTTTCTGTTATAATGGAGAAAGAGAACACAGCCCTTTGGAAAACACCTCAGGTAAACTTGTGCTGCCATTTGTCATTTCCCACAGCCTGTGGCTCTTCCCTCGAGGGTGTCTTTGCCTGCTGTGCCTCTCAGGCCCTCTTACCAATCACGTGCAGCCGGATGCCGTTCCTGCTCTCGTACTTGTCCTGGCTGTCCCCAGCCAGCTCCACCCGGCAGAAATACCTCTCGCCGTCGCTCCAGGTCAGGTTGTCCACCCTGATGGACAGGTCCTTGTGCCGGGGGTTGCCCAGCAGCTTGTACTTGTTCTTGTGGCTGATGGCGGTCCTGCAGAGCTCGCTGCTGCTCTGGCTCACACACTTGAAGATCACTGTGCCGTTGTAGGGCTCCTTGATCCTCCAGATGGCCGTGAGCGCCCGGTCAAAGGTTTTGTAGGGGTGTGTGAAGGTGCAGGGCAGGACAGCCATCTTCCCAAGCTCTCCAGTGACGTCAGATGGGACGTGGACAGACCAGCCATTGCACTGCACGCCTGCAAGCAAGGAGGGATCGTGGAACTGCACAATGGTTGGCTGGAAGGGGCCTTTTAATTTCATTTCATCACCAGGGACAACTTCCACTAGCCCAGATTGCTCCAAGCACCATCCAGCCTGGCTTTGGACACTTCCAAGGATCCAGAGGCAGCCACAGCTTCTTTGGGCAACCTGTGCCAGGGCCTCACCACCCTCACAGCCAAGAATTTCTTCCTAATACCTAATCTAAATCTCCCCTCTTTCACTTTATATAATATATAGACACGTCTACCTACCCACTGCTCTGCAGCTGTCAACAGCTGTAGCAGCAGATTGTGGCTTTAGAAACACATCTGTGCCTCCTGTCTCATGAAACTCCATTAGATCAGGGGCTCTCAGTAGCTGTGAATACCTGTAAAATGTAAATGTAAGGATTTCCACCCATCCCTGGTCTCGTTGGCTTCACCATATGGGCATTCAGCTGCTGGATTACTCCTGCAGACTCAAAGATCAGATTTGGTTTTTGTTCCTCTATCTGTGGCCCATAACACTTGACAAACACCTGCGTGGCAGTGCAGCTTGTATTCACCTATTGTGTGTTACACAATGGACAAAGGCCATCCCAGGGCCAGTTCCCTGTTCAGATATTTACACAGAGTCAGCTCCAAGCCAGTATTTTGATTACTGAGATCAGGAGTCGTGCTGCCCTGTCATACACAACAATGGTATGGGCACCTTTTCCAGCCCAGGTAATCTAATAAACAATGCTGCAGCACTGCAGGAGCTTCATGAAGCTCATGGGCTTTGAGCACAAAGATCTGGCACTGAAAACAGTAATTGTTATTGCTTTCTAGCTTATTTGCTCTTGTTTTAGTTATTTTGCAGCATGTCACTGTAACATTTACTTTAGGAGAGCTGCAGATTGTGTGCTTTTCAGTATGACTTGCTTTTCTCTGCCACCCCTTTGATTAGCTTTTCTTTTTTTTTTTTTTTTGTTTTCAATCTTAAGCAAAGAACACTTTTTTTTTAGCACATAATCTCCCCTTGCCTTCCAGATGAAAAATAATGTTAAAAATAAGTGCTTTTAATGTTAGCATCTCCGCCCATTTCCATGGAAACACAGTTTGCCTAGTTATGAGTGGAGGGAGCTGTCAACTTTCTCTGTATAATTTACCCTTAACTCTAAAGCCTCAGCGTGGCAGGTCTTTCACATTCCTTTTGTTAATATCCTGCCTCCATTTGCTAATGGAACTGAGGCTCTCACAAGGAAGAGAGAGGCAAACAGCCTGCACACCTTGCAGAAGGTAACTCCCAAAAGGAGTTTTCAGGTCAGTGTTGCTGCTGGTGGTCAGTGGAAAAGGTTGTGAGGACAAACAGCAAGAGCTGGGGACAAGCTCACAGCTACTCTTGCTCTGGCCAAATGCTGTTTGGCAGTGAAGCTAAGCAAATCCTATGGAGTTTAATGGAATTTAAGCACATATTTGAAGTAATGCAAGCTTAAGTGCTCCGTGGAACTGGAAAACATTGTGTCTGTTGCATAATAACTCCTAAGGAATATGAAGCAGGGCGGGGATGAAAACACTGCATCCACCCAGCTAAGCTGGGGAAAAGTCAGATGGACTTCCTGCTCAAGTTAGGAAAACAGAAAAATGCAAAAAATCCGCAAAACTGACAGCTTCTCTGACAACTGCCACGCCTGAGTCTTCCCCACTGTTGTCACGCGCACTTGGAATTTCAGGATACCTTTAAGAGAGTGCAATTCCTGTGGAGTTTGCCATAGCAGGCAGTTCCCTGGCACTTGGGCTGGGGTGAGAGGAGGAACTGTGAGCAGACAGGGGCTGTGAGCAGGCTCGGGACTCACCCTTCCTGGAGATGCGCAGGAGGCACAGGAGAACCAAGCCGAGCTCTCTCATGCTGCTCGATGTCCTCCCCTGAGGGGCATCAGCACAGCAGAGCCATCTCCTCACGTCTGAGCCGCTGGCCCTGCAGCGACAAAAGGTTTTTCCAGGGGGTAGGAGAAGTTGTGGTTTTCTTCTCCCTGGAGGGAATGAGTTGTTTAGCTGAACCAGCTCTGGGCTCAGGTATTAATAGTTCTGCGGTCAGTCATATGAAAATTACACCAGAAGGAATCACAGTGTTAACCATTTTCCAGCTAAAGGAGGGAATTGCAGACTGGAGCTGGAAACATCCACGTGTGTGATGGGGCAGAAGGGGATGGCTTTTGCTACCCACTCACCAGCCTAGAGGAAATCCTTGCAATCTGCCTGAGGTTGTGACAAGCAAGGCTCTTACTGTTCTATCTTCCTTCTCCTGTACCTGGAGCCTTCAAACCAACTGTGCTTTACCCCTTGTCATCCCTAGGTATAGAAAAAACCCCAAACCGCTCTTCTTTTGAAGAAGAAGTGTGTCTTTTCCGAGGTTCACTGGTGGATCAGTGGTTTGGTGTCCCCTGGCACCCCGCTCACATGACCCCGATGAGTGATGACTCATTCCCTCCTGAGAAATAAGATGAATTCCAGCTTTTTGCCCAGCATCCTTGTGCAAATGCTTGCTCCTTTCCTTCTGATTTAGTTTTAGCAAATTATCTCTTTGCTCATCTGCAGAGCCTGTGGGGAGCTGATTGTGTTTTCCCCTTGCCATCTCCGTTATGGCGCTCTCGTGCTAAGTTTAAGAACCCTGGGGTGTGAATTCCCTGTCTGGGTTCACCTTGAGGTTTGCTGCCTTTGCTTCAGGCAACAGGGGTGTGCCTGAGCGATCTCACCTTGTCCGGGGCGCTGCTCTAGGATGGTGACAGGGACAGAGCACCCACAGGACTCACTTGGGCAGGGCTCGCAGCATCCTGCTCCAGCGGAAGGTGTCCCTGCCCATGGAAGGACGGGATGATGTTCCAGGTGCCTCCCATCCAAAGCATTCTGTGATTCCCGCTGCAGCAGCCGCTGGAGGGCTCCCAGAGCCAGGATAAGGCGCTGCTGGGTCGCTGCTGCCGCTGTCCCTGAGCCCGGAGCCAGCGCCCACCCGCAGGAACCATGGCAGGGCTGCCCTTGGCCCTTCATCCCTGCTCCTGCGCCTCTGCTCCCTGTGAGGGAGAGGAACAGCGGGTTTGTCTTCACAAACTTGGTAGATAAAACCAGCACTCGGAGATAAGGAAACAATGGGAAGGATTCCACTGATTGATGGAAAGAAAAAAATATCTGCTTTTACAAATAAACGTTAGGTTTGCTGATAAATGAAATTAGACGTTGAAAGATGAAAGAAACAAAGGGGAAGAAAAACCCTTAAATTCCGTAAGAATTAAAAACTGAAAGAGAGGGTTATACATTAGAGGGAATGGTATCAGGTGTTTTGGGAAGTCTGTACCTCTCAAGTACCTCAGCCAATGGGGAGAGAGAGAAGGGAAATGCAGCTGGGAATTTGGGATAAAAGGGAGGCTGTGTCCCCCAAAAATTTGAGAGACACCAGGGGAATGTCCCATGTCCTCTCCTTTTATTCGAATAAAGCAAAAAGGACTTCTCTGTCTCTTTTTTGGACATAAACCTCTGATGTTTGTGGATTAATTTTCCTTACATGAGCTTGAGGAAAATCTCCTTGGAGGAACCGTGAGGTGTGGTAGTGTGCAGTGTGCTCACTGCTTCCTGATCTCTTGCTTCCTCCTGTTTACAGTGTTTGTGAAGAGGGAGATTTCTGCCTTCCCCGGGCTTTTCAAGGGAGGCTCTGAGAGTACCCAGCTCTCATTTAGGGCTGTTTGGACCTGTTGCCACTCAGCCAAGGGTGTTAATTTTTCAAATACCCACTTAGATCCCTGCCCTGTCCCCTCTGCAGTTCATCCTTGAGCAGAAGCATCAGGACCAGTGGTCTGATTTACTTTGCAAATTATCTTTAGTAGCTGTTAAACATAATTCATGCCACCAGCAGCTGAGAAACTTGAGGGTGAAGGTGATGGAAGCAGCAAGTAAGAGACCTGTAATCCCTATCACATCTGTGATATGTGCCTTTTCTGTGTACCTCCCCCTTCCTCCTCTATGTGCAGTTTGATTTCATCTATTTGTGATGTAAAGTTTTTGGTGGTGTGACTCTTTTTAAGCCTTTCACCACTCATGGCACAGTGGGACTCAGTGGATTGAAGTAAAAGATTAAAGTGAAATCCATGTTAAAAACATCTTGTTACAGTGAAGCATAAATGATTCATGTAAAGAATAGCTGCAGTTAACACCAGTATGATCCTCTTCCTCTTTAATGTTTTACTGCAGCATCTCCTAGAAAAATATCTGGTAAATCAGAGCAAAACTACAAATCCTTTGAGTTTTATCTGTGGACTGATTTTCTTCTTGGACCATGGCTGTTGGAATGAAGCATTTTAGTGTTTAAAATACAGAGTTGGTAATGTATAGTTGAAAAGATTTACAGTTATTTGAATCAGCCAAATATTTTTGTAAACAAAATCCTCCATGGCTATGATGATCCATAGACTCTGTGACCTTTTTTCCCTGGTCTGTGATTAAATAGTGTGTAAGATTTCAGATGGAAGCCTGCTTCTGGTCCAGTGCCAAAACCAGGATGCCGTCCATATTTATCAAATACTGGTTTTAGTACTGGTAAATTTAAAGGCTGCAAATAATGACATTTCTCCTGCCTCCCTAAGCAATTCCTGCAGTGTTTTGTGATGAACTGGATGGTTTCAGAGGGCTTTTCAACCTAAATGGTTCCATGGCTCTGTGGTTGGGTGGTGATGATCTGCCCCCAAACTGCAATGTGTGGCTGGAGATGAGCACGGCAGAGCTCATCCCTCCTGTCCCAGGTTTGTCACTGAGGACCAAAGCAAAGAGTTATTTGTGTAGCTGTAACTGTGCTGACAATTCACCCACTTATTCAGGGGCCAGAGTCAAGACAGGGGTTCCTCCTCCCTCCCTCTCTTTAGGTCTTAGTTTCAGCTCCAAGGTTTTCCACTTCAATTATTTCAGCATCATGTGTGTTCCTAGTCCTTTGAGAGTGCCAGCCTGCACACACTCAAAGTAAATCCTCATGCTTTGTCACATCTGGCTCTCCTCCCTGAAGGGATTGGCTCTGTGAAGTACAGGGGAGTGGAGCTGGGAGGATAGAGGGGTTTTCCCTCTGTCTGGTTCCTGTCATGCTCCCCTTTTTTGTGAAGCTACTGTGGGTTCCCTATCTTCCCTCTGCATCCACTTCATCCTCACCAAGCAAGAAGCAGAAAAAAAAAATATGGGTGAACCTACAGAGTGGGGAAAGTAGAAAGAAATGGAGGGTGTAAAATGCAGGCACCATTATTGTTGGTGATGCTGATGCTGTTTCCTGGCTTTGAGTGTTGCTGCAGAGCACTGTCACCACTGCCTCAAGCTCCTGCTGATCTGGTTTGAAAGTCTGCAGGGTTCAGTTTCTGGCCTGTGGTGTCCGCTCAGCCCCTCACCAATGCTCCTGACCCAGGGACCTCTCCTGCCTGCCACCCCATCGCTCCAAGTCTGGGGCTGTTCCAGCATCAAAGCTGGGTTGGCAGGCTGAGGGAGCTGGAACACCAGTGCTGGTGAACCCTTCTTGCCTCTGGTGAGCATCAGCCAATGTAGCATTGTGTGTTTTAAGATATTTATACAAGTTTTGGTTATTTTTTATAAATTGAGATTATGGTTTGATCCTCGGTCCCCCCCGAGTTCCTCCCTCACAATGGTTTGTCCCTGAGTTATCTGTCCCTTGTTTTCCCGCCAGTGGCCTGTCCGTCAAGGTGACCGATCCCCTAGTCCTTCTCTTTATGTCCTTATAAGTTTATCTCCTCCCTCCTGGTGCTGCCCAGTTTCCCTGTCCATCATTGTAACCAAGCCCCTTTGTTTCGAGAACTTTCTATGTCAGTTATCCCTTACTTAAGATATGATGCCAAAGCAAATTAAGTTTATAATTGGGTAATTTGCACCTAGTGGGCAATTACGGCATGAAAACCAGCTCGTGTTGTAGGCAATGCGTGACAGTGGAAAAAGGCAAAGGAAGTGTCCCTCTCCAAGCTGTTTGTGGATGTAGCTGGATGTTGTCACATCCACGAAGGCGGATGAGCTGCTCTGATCTCCCAAACTTCTGCATTTCTGCCCCTGCTGCTGCCTGTGCTCATCCTGTGCCCTGCTCTGAGCGTGACACACCTGCAGACAGGCTGTGCTGTGCTGTGCTGCTCCCTGCTCTGCCCACACCAAGGCAGGGCAAAGCCATCAAGGGATGATCCAATTCCAACTTCAACAGAAAGAGAAAAGAAACCAAGAACCAACACTCATCCTCGTTCAAGGGGTGATCCAATTCCAACTTTCATCCAATTCCAATTACAACTCTCATCCTTGTTTAAGGGATGATCCAATTCCCACTTTAACAGAAAGAGAAGAGAAACCAAGAACCAACACTCATCCTCGTTTCTTCTTCCATTCAGAGGTGTGAGCAACAGGCAAAATTTCAATGATTTAGTTTGAGTCTGCTGTAAAACAAAAGATATTTCCTCTTATCTACTCCTAAGTTCAGGGTCACTGAATTCAGCTCAGGGTCACTGAATCTGGACAAAAGCTCTACTGAGGACTGTGGTCCCAATGGTTATTAGACATCACGAAGTTCCACACTCATCTCCTGGTTTCCACAACAGTGCTGCTGCTCCCTCCTGCAGGCTGCTCCTGCTCCCAGGCCCAGCCAACTACCACAGCTCTGTGCTGATGTGGCCACTCGCTGCAGGAACACCAAGAGACCTCTTACTCACCAGAGAACTGTACTGACTTGTTAAATGGCAGCTGTGGAATGTTTTAGGACTGCCAGCCCTCCTCAGACCCATGTCAGCTCTCCAGGCTGAGTGTCCCCTCCTGGCCTGGCCATTCTGCTGCCACCCAAACAAGCACAGAGGGTCTGGCTTGGTCTCTGTGTGATGCCTGAGCCAAGGGCTGAGCCAGCTGGCAGGGCAGAGGCACCACACATCCCTGCAGATTAATCCAAATTATGTGTCTGATCAAAGGCACTTGAAATGCCACCAGAACAGAGGTCCCTGCCTATCCTTCCTACTGAAAGTGAGCCTTTGGGGATTTATTTATGTGCTCTGTCTCTCCCTGCTGAATGGGCACAGCTGGTGATTTAAGAGATTTATGCTCCTCTAGTTGTACATTTCATAGCCTTTCTCTGGGGTGAGAGCTGCTCTCCTTTGGGAAGCAGTGTGGCCTGTTTTTTCCCGCCAGGCTACACAATATCTGAAGCACATCCTGAACTTTCCCTTGACAGAACACTCTTGGCCAGTGAAGGGCTGGGTCTGATCCACCATCTGAGCTTTGCTGCCTCACTTCACAGGCTCCAAACAGATTCAAAAGCACTCAGAATGAGATCTGTGGTATTAAATGTGGCACCTCTCTAGGATGTGCCTCTGGAGAATAACTGCACCTCTTGTTGTCACTCACCCACCCACATCCTGCCTTGCCTGAGATCCTGTGCCCTTTGGAGTGGTGTGGCATCTTCTCTGAGAAATGCTGCATCCTCTTGTCCTTTGTATTTCCTAAGCTCTGATAGCTCTGTCATGCTTTTACTGATTTAAATGCAAAGTTTAACCAGAATGCTGTCATGGTTTTTGTTTGGTTGGGGTTTTTTTTTGTTTGTTTGTGGGATTTTTGTTGGATTTGGTGAGGTTTTTTTGGTTTTTTTTGGGGTTTTTTTTGGTGTGTGTGTCCTGGAACCTTGGTGGTTAAACCTGGACTCTTTAGCCATTTCCCCTGGTTGGTGAACTTCAGCTGAATTTCTCCACTTGGCATTATCTGATTACCTGTTGCTGTGTGGCTCCAGAAGTGCTTTGACTGCTCTTCAGCATCTGTCAGCATCATCCACAGGTTTCTCACCTCGCAAGGGTACTCCACTATTACCTCTACTCTTCAATATGGCCCAGCATGAGTGTGAAACTAATAAAGGCCAGAGGATACCACTGTGTCCGCTAATCTGTTCTGCTCTGTAATTTCTAGCATGGCACAGAGGGTTTTCATCCATTTTCTCCTGAACTGAATTCCAAACCTTGGATCTGAGCTGGGTGCTGAGTTACCACAGCTCCCAGAGCCCCTGCACTGGGCCAGTGTTGGGGCAGAGCTGCAGCTCTGGAGCCAAGCTGTTGAGATAATAAACGAGGCAGGGCTGGGTGATCACTCTTCCTCACCAGCTGTGTCCAGAGGCGATATTCACTGACAGCCTTGACCTGATTGTCCCAGGATTGTCTGTGCCGCAGTTAAATCTGCAGCTGAGTTATAGAGGCAAGAGTGTTTTAATGGCATTGTAAATACTTGTGCCTTTAAGGAGACCACAACAAATAATTTCTGTAGGTAGCACATGACCTGGGTGAGGAGCAAGCAGTTCTGAACTGCTGTTGGAACAGGAGACCTTGACTTGAATTCTTGGCAGAGCCTCTCAGTGCAAGATCAGCTCCTTTCTAGCTGGGACAGGAATTAGATGAGAGAGATGAAGGCAGCAACTTCCCTTGCCATGATGGAGGGATCTGCCCCTGGCAGAGCCAAGACCAGGAGAAATTTTTGCCCTGTGGCAGGGGTTCCTCAGACAGCAGTTTGGTGGTGGGCTTTTCCTGCAGTTTAACTTTCTCTGGGGCTGTTCTTACAGTTTGGTTTTCTCAGTGGGTGTGGTTTTCTGACTGATGCAGGCAGCAGGGCTTACAGAGGACTTACTAAATCAAAATAACATGAATGCAGAATCACAGAATCAGGGTTACTGCCCGTGTGTTTTCTCTTTACCTTAACCGCCACAGGAAACATTTCTGGTAGAGAATGGAACATTTAGTGGCAATAGGTGGCAAAATATGTGAAAGTGTCTAAAACCTGCTGTTTCTGTGCTGTTTGCACTGAGGTCTGCTGGATCAGAAAGTACCAAAAATAGAAATAACATGTGAATTGTAGCATGTAAATGAATGTAAAGAATCACAGAGTAGGTTGGATTAGACAGGACCTTAAAGATCACCTGTTTTCAACCTCTCTGCCATAGACAGGGACACCTTTCACTATCCAAGTTGCTCCAAGCTCTGTCTAACCTGGCCTGGGACACTTCCAGGGATGGGATGGCTGCAGCTTCACTGGGCACCCTGTGTCAGTCACTACCTCACCCTGGAAGGAATTTTTCCCAATATCTAACCTAAGCCCACTCTCCTTCAGTTTGAAGACAACTTTACTTTTTTACTTTTGCTTCCTCTGATCTCTGATAGCACAGAAGTATTCCCAAAAAAGCCGGTGCTAACCCTTTCAGTCCAGTGTAACCTTTACTTAATTGCAAGAGTGACATAACCTCATGTGGCTCTGGAGATGCAGAGTGAGATAAGGCCCCTGCCTAGGGGAGCTCGCTCTCATTAACAGTGATTGATGGTGGCATTGACTCCTGGGATTAAGATCAGGAGCTGATAAGGTGGAGGAGAGGTGCTACGGGGAGCGCATTGTTCACATCACCTCTCCCTCATGCGGGTTGGAGCGCACAATAGATAATTTACATTCCTCGGTGCTCCCTGCCCACAGCCCCGTGTGCGCGTTGCTGCTGCTGGCCGGGCCTTGCTGGGAGCCCAGCGTTCCTGTCCAGGCAGGATTGGAAAGGGAAGCTTCCCCAGAGCAGGGAAGATGCTTGGCACAGGGCTGGCAGGGTGAGGAAAGCTGAGGAATTGTGGTGGGAAGGGGGGAAGGAGGAGAGGGGCAGCCTGGGCCTGGGCAGAGGCGACGCTGCAGTGTCAGGGAGCTGAGGGTAGGAGTGGCCCTTGCATGAGGATATTTCATGGAATATCCTGTGCTGGCAGGGACCCACAGCATGATGGAGCTCACAGCCCTGCACAGACACCCCAACAATCCCACCCACAATGACAGCATTGTCCAAAGGCTCCTGGAGCTCTGGCAGCCTCGGGGCTGTGCCCATTCCTTGGGGAGCCCGGGCAGTCCCAGCACCCTCTGGGGAAGAGCCTTTCCCTGGTATCCAAACTAACCCTCCCTGGCACAGCTCCAGGCATTCGCTGGGTGCTGTCCCAGCAGAGATTGCTGCCTGCCATTTCCATACAGTCATTTCTCTTCTCTCCAGCCCTGAGCCCCCTTTGGGGATTGTGACCTTTGGGAGAGACTGCCTTAAAGCACAGAGGGATGGAATGGAGCCAGGGCATCAGCACAATGAGGTTTGGTCAGGCTACAGGGCAGATAAAACACTGGGGGACTAAAGCTGGGATCAGGCAGAGCAGGTGTTGAAGGGACTGTGCTGGTTGGGAGTGGACATGATGGATGGAGAGAGCATTAATGGCACTTCTTGGCAGTCAGGGCAGGCTGGCTTTACTCTCACAGAGCTCTGCTTCTCATGTGACATCCTCAGAGACCTGGGGCAGCTAACTGAGAGGCTCTGCAGGCCCTGCAGGCAAGCTCTTCCTGGGCTTTCCACAATCCACAGGTCTGGGCTGACCTTGGGGTGTTTGAAATTCACCCTGCTGTGTTTGTAGCGTGTCCTTAAGCATGCAAAAGGTTAAAAACACGTGACCCTGGATTGCCCATGTTGTAGTTCCCAGCATGTAAGGGGGAAAGGAGGTTTTTCTTTCTGTTGGGCTGACTAAGGCCATCCACGGGCAGGCTTGGTAGGAGTGAAATGCAGGTCATAGCATCATAAAATAGTTTGGGTTAGAGAAGATCTTTAAAGCTCATCCAGTGCCACCCCCTGCCATGGGCAGGGACACTTTCCACTATCCCAGGTTGCTCCAAGCCCCATCCAGCCTGGCCTTGGGCACTGCCAGGGATCCAGGAACAGCCCCAGTTTGTCTGGGCACCCTGGGCCAGTATTGTCATAGAGAGAATTTCTGATTAAGCCCATGTTGATGAAACAGAGCCAATTTGTTGTAGACAAAGAGCATTGTTTTGTTACAGATATTCACACTGTGGAAGGATTAGCCCATGATTTAGCAATGAGAGGAAGAGCAGACATGCTCATCCTCTGAGGTACAATCACTCATTTGTCTGTCAGGTTCAGTTATTTTGAATAGTCAGGGTTTTGCCCCTTTTCTCTGAGTATATAAACAATTCCTAGTTATCTTCTGAATGCTTTTGGATAAGTTCCCAGGAGAACTTAAGTCTTGTAACATGCCTGTAGGCAGCTGTCTTCTCCAGCCCTGGTTTGTGGTTAGCTGTCCTGTGACCAGTGGAAAATCTGGTTATTGTGTACATGAGGAGCAGCCCCACGTGTCTAAGCCAGGCTGTTTGGGTGCTTTCCTTTGCTTGCTTTCTCACAGCTTCATCTAAAATCACATAATTCTGCAAGTCTTACAAACAGCCATCATTCTTTGGAAGGAAAATTGAACAAAGGAATGTGCAAAAATTGCTGGCATGATTATCAGTCACATCACAAATGGGGCTTCTGTTGCCTCCTTAGATTTATTACCTAAACCTGCAGCACACAAGCTAGCAGGCTTCTCTGGGAGAAGCATTGTTGTGTGGACAGTGTGACTTTCCTGCATGGCATTCCTGTGGACATTCCTCCTCAGCTGTTTGGGCTCCCAAATCCCCTGGCCTGCCACGTGCTCCAGCTTGAAGGGTGGCACTGGTTTTGCCTGGGTGGAGTGTGCAAGCCTGGTGGGTTCCCTACAGAATTCCCACCCTGGCAGGCAGTGATGTGCTTACAGCTGAGATTTCCAGAACTGGGAAGGACCTGATAGATGGCTTGGTTTGCTGTGAAGGACCATCCCACAAAGTCTCAGCAGAGTTTAGGCTGGAACTGTGCAGATTGCATCCCTTGTGTGCAATTCCTCTTTTGCTGAGGATGAGAGACAAGTTCTGCTTTCAGCAGGTACGAGTCAGGGGGAAAATGTTCTTCTGGAACTTTCATTGCAGGCAAAATGTGAAAAAAATGAATGAACTCTTCTGTGATAATGAGAAAAGCCTTTGGTATTCAGTGGATGAAGCCTGGATGTCCCAATCTCACTCAGCCTGTGTCCAGAGCAGGACATTAGATGTTATATGTCACTAATTTCTGTGACACCCCTTTGCAGCCTCTCAGCACATCTGCAAACCCTCAGGGATAAGCACACATCCCCTTTTTTGCTCTTATTCCCCAGCAGGACTTGCAGCTCACAACATAAAATCATAGCCTCATTAAGGCTGGAAAAGAACTCTGAGATCATGGAGTTCAGCCCTTAACCTGAATTAGCCCTGAATTCAGCACTTAGCCATGTCTCCAGGTGCCACATGCCTTTTGAACACTTCCAGGGATGCAGATGCCACCACTGCCCTGAGCAGCCTCTTCCAGTGCCTGACCATCCTTTCTGTGAAGAAAATTTTCACAATATCCTGGCTAAACCTCCCCTGGCACAATTTGAAGCCATGTCAAACATTTCTCATTTTGTTTTTTAGGGGAATTTGCCCTTTCAAAGCTATTTTATCTCCCCTCTCTGCCTTGAATCACCATTCACACTTGTCTTAGTAAAATAAAAAACTATAACATGGCAAATTAATCCCAAAGCTTATCAGTAATGTTTGTAATCTTATGCTCTCTTATTTAAAACCTCATTATGTTTTGGTCTTTTGTTGCACTGCTGTGTACATCCTTTTTTTCTTGAATCTGTTTTTTTTTTTTTTTGGGTTTTTTTTTTTTTTTTTGTATTTTCCAGTTAAATTTTTTTGTATTTTCCAGTTAAGTGTAATCTAAAAGCATCTTCTCTATCATGAAATTGAAAGGTGGTCAAATGGCACATAATCTGCCCTTTCTGAATGCCTCAGTGATGGTTTTGTTGATTTCCCAGATCTTTGGTGTTGATCCTGCACCTGGATGGAGTAAGTTGCTGGAACTGTGGAGCCTTTTGTCAGGTTACATGTTTATGTTGTTATACGTATTTATACAATATAATTACTAATAATAACAATGATAATGACAATGACAATAATAATAATAATAACACTACTACTACTACTACTACTACTACTACTACTACTATTACAACAACAATACATATTTATTGTTCTCCATCCCATAGAAGTGGCATTCTGTGTCTCTAGGGGTTTTTTCAGGAGAGAAATGGATCCTATGTACTTTCCAAGAAGCTGCTGAGGGCAGCTGGGCTGGGGTGAGCTCCAGTGAGGGTCCTGCTCATGGATAACTGCAGATGGACAGGGCGCAAGGAGGCACTGAATAAGCTCTGGTAGAACCTGGAGGTGCTGTGGATAAAGAATGTGAAGGATTAGTGGATTCGTGATGTTTAGGGGTGTGGAGAAGTCAGAATTCTTTCCCAGAGGCATTGCTGAGCCTGTGCACCACCACCAGTGCACTGTGAGCAAACAGGATTGGGGAAATGGAAAAGGGATTGATGGCTCAAAGAGCCCAAAGAGCCATTCACGATGGGTCAGCCAAAACCAGGAGGTGTATCTTTGGGCAAAGAACAGAAATTCAGTGTTCCTCAAGGGATTTGTTTGTTCTGTGAACAAAACTGTTTAGTTTGTATAGCAAGGTTGCTCACTGCTCATGGCACCTGGCAGACAAGCTGCACAGAGCTGCCCCTGGTTGCTGAGCCACCACCACAGGACATCTGCTGTTGAGCGGAATTTCTGTCTCTGGAGAGGGAGAGTTTGTGTTTTGAGGTATTTTGTGTGTGGGCAGGGCTGAGTCGCCCAGACAGTTTAGATAAGGGTGAGTTGGAGGTAAGTGAGGTGTTGGGTTATGCTGGAGTGAATCCAATGGGAGAGACCATCCTGGATCCTCAGGCTGGGGCATCCACAGCTGCTCTGGGCACCCTGGGCCAGGGCCTGCCCACCCTCCCAGCCAGCAATTCCTAATTCCCAAGAGCCCAAAATCTGGCCCTGCCCTCTGGCCCTGGCAAGCCATTCCCTGGCTGCTGTCCCTGCATGCCTTGTCCCCAGTGGCTGTGCAGCTCTGCTGGAGCCGCTGCAGGCCCTGGCAGGGGCTCTCAGGTGTCCCTGGAGCCTTCTCTTGTGCAGCTGAGCAGCCCCAGCTGTGCCAGGCTGGCTCCAGAGCAGAGGGGCTCCAGCCCTGGCATCATCTCCGTGGCCTCCTCTGGACTTGCACTTTCCTACAGTGTCACACTCTCCCCCTCCAAAACTACACCATGCAATGAATTTTGTGGCTGCTTTGTGACTGAGGCACCAGGACTGTTTGCTGGAAAATTCCACTTGAAAAAATTCTTTCTTTTCCTTCCCAGTGCACCATTCCAGGGGCACGCTTTTCCTAGAATTATTTCTCTAAGTGTTCTCGTTAGCAAATCTGATCCTTAACCTCCCACTGATCCCAGCCTTATCCGATTAAACTGATGACCAATCCAAGAATGTTTAATCTAAAATGAAGGGATTTGTAGTTAGTCAGTTTCCTAAGACCACGGCTTCTATCCATTTTTTTCTAATCCATATATTTTCATTAGCAGTAAAAGGAAAAAAAATACACTTTCTAAGAAAACTGCTTGCGTTTGAACTTCCATTTTTACAACTGCACATAAGTAGTACTATTTTACTCAAAAAATTACTGGTCCTAAAAATTAAAGCAATTGCTCCAGTGTTCCAAGTGCAACTGGGCTGTATTTTCCCCTCACAGGTATTTCTGTCTATTCACGGGATTGATTTTGTTGTTCCCTTCTGAGAGTTTGAATTTGTTGTGGGAAATCTTCATGCCCGTGATGTTAGAGGCATATTCCAACCTAAATGGTGAAGATTATGAGGCTTTTAAAAAAAATTTTGCTTTGAAGAAACAGCCTCAAGATATACCAGGTGAAGGAAAAATTTCTTCACTGAAAGGGTTGTCCAGCCCTGGGTCCTGCAATGGTGGAGACCCCATCTCTGAAGGGATTTAAAAGCTGTGTGGATGTGGAATTTGAGGACATGGGGCAGTGCTGGGGGGAACTTGATGATATTTTCCAACCTTAACCATTCTGTGATTCTGTTCTATGATTCTGCTGTGCACTGGAGTGTAATAGCAAGTCAGGGGGCTCAGGTCAAGGTAAGTAATTTAACCTTCACAGCCCCTTTGCAAGTAAAGCACCTTTGGGGTCCTAAAATGATCCTTCTGACCCACATCCCTGAAATATTAAGGCCTCCAGCTCCTGTTTAAACAGTTTCTGTTTCAATATATGTGAAATTAATTGCCACGGTCTATCTGTGCCTCTGAGAACATGGAGAGTGAGGACCCTATGTCATGGAGGTGTATTTGCTTTGAGAGTTGTTCAGTTTCCTCATCTCATTCCAAATCTGGAAAAAGCTCAGCTGCTGGTGACAAAATACCTTACAAAACTGCCTTACTACCTGAAGGCAGTGTTCCATGGCAAGACAAAGAGAAACTTCAGAGAGGTGTTAATTTGTGCCTAACAATTCACCTGTCATGCAGTGAATGGGGGAGAGGGAAACAATCAAGAAATAATCAAGAATAATCTTTTCAATGCATAGTTCTGCTTCCTCGTGGGTAGCATCTTTCTTAGCAAGTGAATTATGCCCAGCTATGTCCAAATTGTCTGTCAATCCCTCCTCACTTAGTGTCAAGATTCAAAAGATTAGATAATTATCAACACCAGCATTCTTTATACAGTGTATATTTCATGTGCAGCCCGGTAAAACCAAACAGAACCTGCAGCAGTCCTGGAGGATCAGATAAAGGACATTGCATTGTTGCATTTCCCCAGATTTGAGCACTTGACATCAAACTGGGAGTCTTGGGGGAGAATTATGCACATCAGACATCATCAATAAGAGCAGCTTAGGAAGTGGTAGTCAGGCAGTTCATTTGAGTCAGACTTTTGGATAAAATGTCACTCCCAGCAGATGTTTCCCAGTAGTTAGGGTTTTTTTAAACTAACTTACTTTCTTTCTTTCTTTCTTTCTTTCTTTCTTTCTTTCTTTCTTTCTTTCTTTCTTTCTTTCTAGGGTTTTATTTATTTATATAAATTTTACTTATTTATTTGTTTTAGTTTTTGTGGTTTCTTTTTTAAATTTTATTTTATTAATTTCTCCCTCATGAATTACTTTTAATAGTATTTACTTATTATATTTATGGATGTATTTCTTTTCAGAACTGTAAACACAATGGCATCTCTTTGCTGGCACTGGGAGGGAGGTAGTCCAGGAAAATACCCCAAAATTTCTGCTCAGTGTGTTTCTTATAAGTCTGGTATCACCTGTGTATCAGAAACAACACTGAAAAAATAATGCTTGGAAAAGAGGGGTGATCTGAATACTATTTATTTGATGTAAAGACAAAAAAAACCCCAAACCCCCCCCCCAAAAAAACCCCAAACAGCCAAAAAACCCAGTTTCAGTAATAAGATAAATTAGTCCCGTTAGCAAGGACAGTGTTTTGAACGATAATGGGAAAAAACATAATATGCATGTTCTGACTGACTTACATGTCAAATTTCCAAATAGTTGTTATTTCCTGAGAGGTGATGGGAAGAATAAATTCGCTGGATAGTGTAAAATATAGAATTAATTCTGAAAGATGTGCAAAATCTTTCTAAATGTCTGGGACATAGCCCTCATCTTTTGTTGTTTTTCGGTTCTGTGTGTATGATTTCTTTATGGTACTGCCAAAATGTCCCTGTTGCTCAGCAACAGCAGGCTGGAATAGCACCAGTCAGAGGAAATCTGCTGATTTACACTGGACATAAACTGTGTTCTCTTGCTCAAGTGCATATTTTGACAGAAGGGTGAAAGCAGCCTCTGTTGGTTTGCCTCTCTGGGGCACTTGTGGTCCTGGGTGGGGAGATCTCAGTTCAGGCATTAAAATACCCTTTTGCACTACAGTTTGATAAATCACAGAACCAGGGAATGGTTTGGGTTGTGTTGGACACCTGAATGTCATCAGCACAGCCCCCTGCAATGGGCAGCAACATCTTCCACTGCACCAAGTGGCTCAGAGATGTGCCCAACTGCACCTTGACTTTTTCCAGGGATGGGACATGTACCATATCTTTGAGCAATGAGCCAGTGCCTCACCGCCCTACCCACGAAAAATTCCTTCTTTTTATCTGGTCAGAATCAATCCTCTTTTACTTTAAAACCACAAAACCTTTTCCCGTTGCAATGGGCCCTGATAAAAAGTTTGTCCACATTTTTTTAAAGAGATCTGCAAGTACTGAAAGGCCACAAAAAGATCTCCCCAGAGCCTTCTCTTCTCCAGGTGAATATACCTCCAGCCCTCTCAGCCTGGCTCCAAAGCAGAGGAGCTCCAAACCTCAGGGCATCTCCATGGCCCTCTGTGCCTGCTCCAGGAATATTCTGGAAAAACCTGACCTTATCTAGCCCCAATCTGTGGCCTGGTCAGCATCTCCCCTAGGAATGAATCCCTGCCTGGTCTGGAGGAGGTTTCTGTAGCTCTGTTCACCCAGTGCTGTCCCTTGGGCTGATCGTGTCCCCTGTACAGAACCAGGCTTTGCACTTGCAGGTTTAAGGAGGTTTGATGCCAAAGGACTGCAAAATGCCAAAGGACTGAGAGAGCTGCAGCTGTTCATCCTGAAAAGGGCTCTGAGGAGGACTTAGAGCTCCTTTGAGTGCCTGAACTGGCTCCAGGAGAGCTGGAGGAGGATTTTGGCTGTCTTGGGTAGCAGGACAGGGGGAATGGGTTTACACTGCCAGAGGGTAGGGGATGGGTTAGGTGGGATATTGGGAAGGAATTCTCAGCTGTGAGGGTGGTGAGGCCCTGGCATCAATTTCCCAGAGCAGCTGTGGCTGCCCTGGATCCCTGGAAGTGTCCAAGGCCAGGTGGGATGGGACCTGAGCAACCTGGGATAGTGGAAGCTCCCCTCCCTTGGTATAGGGGGTGGAACAAGGACCCTTTAACCCAAACAATTTTGTGATTTTATGATTCTGTGATAAGCACAAAGAGCAGAATTTAAAAATCTCCTATGTATCCCACACACACTGATTTAAAAATTTTATTTTCCATTGTCTTCTACACTGCTTGTTTAAGAAGTAACGTATCTTTGGAAGAGCTTAATGATAATAAAGAGAGAGAAACTTAAAGCAAACTCAAAAAAGTATGAATGTTTGTTTTAGAAATTAACTCCACAGAACATTATGTAGATATTTATTAAGTAAATCATGGAAATGCTACATTTTACAAGTGAGTGTCAATCATACAGAAATACTGTTGAACATCTGAAATCCTAGAACTTCACCAGAAGATACTGCCAACAGTTCATCACAAATATTTTACACTCAGGCCTTTGTGATGTTTGCAAAAATACATGGTTTGGTTTTTTTTTCCCCCTCACAAACTCAGAAATCATGCTAGATTATATTTCATCTGCTACAAGGAAAACAGGTTTTGGTTTGCTTTTCCTGGTGTGACATTAATGCATGTAGGCTCCTGTCAGCTGAAGGACCTGAGAACATGGAATATTTTTGGTGAAGATATGAGCTTCAACGTGAGGCAGAGTATGTCAGTGAGCCTGGCAGAAAGGCTGATGCCTGTTCAGGTTATCCACACTGCTGGGTGCAAGGACAGCTTCCCTCTTCCCTCCCTGCACACCCTGGGAGCCTGGGCACAGGTGGCACCTGGCTGGTGCCCTGCAGAGCTCTGCTGGACTGACCTCAGAGGGATGGCCCACAGTGGGAATGTGCCCTTCCCACTGTGGGGCAGAGAGGAAGGCAGAGCAGCCTTCACAGAACCACAGAGCTGCTGCCAAGGCCACCCCTGACCCATGTCCCCAAGTGCCACCCCCACAAGGCCTTAAAACCCTCCCAGGATGGGGACACCACTGCTGCCCCAAACAGCCTCTTCCTAAGCTTGATATCAATTTCTGCAAAGATATTATCCCCAATAATCCATCCAATTTATCCCAAATAATCCAATCCAATATTATCCCCAGTAATCCAATCCAATTTAAACCTCCTCTGGCACAATTTGAAGCCATTCCCTCTGCTCCCAGCTCCCTTGGAGCTGTCCCTGGCTGTCCCCTCCTGTCAGAGAGCTCTGCAGAGCCACAAGGTCCCCACGAGCCCCCTGAGCTTCAACAGCAGGCTGGGACAGTGCCACATTTTGCTGTTTGATATTCCTGGGCTGAGTGGGACAGTGTAGGGAGAGGAGTTCAGAAGATCAGCTCAAATTAGCTCTATTTGTGCACTGACTGAACAAAACCCTTTTATTGCATAGGAAAGGGACAACAATGACTTTCTTGCTGCCCCTTCCTTTGCTAACCCATCACCAAGTTCAAGTATTGAAAGAAATCATGAGATTAACACAAAATCACAGAAATCATGTCTATCTTATGTTTGTTGATTGCTAATGAACATCTCTCTCCATGGGGTTTGAGAGGTCCTCCAGGCAGAATTCTTCACAACCTATTTTCTACTTGGCAAGGAGTGCTCTTTATTCCATTTCTCTACTACAATGAAACTCTCTAGGATGCCTCCTATTGCTATCATAAGAAGTTTAGCCATTAATTTGAAGTCCCCTCATATGCTGAAATATGCTCTTTATTTCTTTACGTCTGATTTCGGCATCTTCAATTTCACATAGAGATTTTTCTTTTCAGCTTGTAAGTCATTTTCCCATTGCTTATAATTCAAGTGTCTTTTCAGACATGTGTGCTTTAAAATCATAACAGGTTGATATTAGGGAATGGTTCTTCCAGCACAGCCCAGTCCTACCTAATAGAGATCTCCTGAATAGAACAAACAGAGGTGGTGGGAAAAGTCTCTCCACGCAGAGGGTGGTGTTGGACATTGTAGCACACAAATCACAGTCTGTTGGGCAAACACTTCGTGCTCTTGCCTTGAAATGAGCTGAGTTTCTCTCTTCTTGGATCTCTATGCCTCACAGCAAGACTTCTCATGTTTCTTCATCATCAGGTAGTAAGCTCTGTTGGCTTCTGGGTAGGTGACTTTGGAGAGTGGCAGCCTGCAGATCCCAGAGTGGTTCGTGGTCATTAGCAGGAAGGTCAGGGCAGACAGGCAAAAGGGCCAGGTTCCAGATGGCACCCCAAACTGCAAAGCAAAACAACAAACCACTCATTTACTATGTGTCTTTCTTTTATTAGAGTAACACCCACAGCCAGGTTTGGAGCAAGGTTTCTGGAGGAAGTCTAGACTCGGTTTTGCTTTGAGTCTTTCCCTAGGGAGGCTGGGTTTACTTATGATGTCTTGGCATTGTGCATCAGCCTGAAACATCTACCAGCTCTGGTGAGAGAGCTGCCTCATCTGTCATGGGGAAGCTTTCCTGGGTGCACATGAGGTAGGAGAGGGTGACAATGAGACAGGAGAGTGGATACCAGAAACATCCAGCTCTTCCCTGGGCTGTGGTACTGACTGACTTCTGGCAACTGAGAAAAGGCGGCAACTGAAATTTAATGTCTCTTTAACATGTGCAGGGCCCTTTTTCCAATTGCTTCAGGCATGAAGTAAATTTCTTAGAGAGGGAAGATATTCTAGCAGCCTGCCAGTGCCTAAAGCAGGTCCAGGAGAGCTGGAGAGGCACTTTGGGGAAAGGCCTCGACAGGATAAGGGGGAATGTCTTTCCTCTGACAGAGGGCAGGGTTAGACTGGATAAGGGGAAGAAATTCTTTTCTGTATGGGTGGTGAGGCCCTGGCACAGGGTGCCCAGAGAAGCTGTGGCTGCCCCATTCCTGAAAGGGTTCAAGGGTAGATGGGGCTTGGAGCACCCTGGGACAGTGGAAGGTGTCCCTGCCCATGGCAGGGGGTGGAACTTGATGAGTTTTAAGGTGCCTTCCAACCCAAACCATTCCATGATTCTGTGATCTCACAAGTGTCTGGAGCTGAGCTGTGGAAGTTCATGCAAACTCTGAGGATGGAAAGTGGCAAGGGATAATTCCAAGTCACCTGTTCCAGTGGGAATCACACCAACCCCCTGGGCAGATAGTAATCCCATGTCCCAGACCATTTTTCTGAGTTTTTCTCCACATCTTGGTGTTTTGTCTGACAAGCCAGGGAAATGCATCCTTAGCTGATACACTACTTACCACAGACAACATGTGGGTCACTGCTGCTCCCAGGTAGGCACTGAAGAGTGCTGTGGAAAAGAAAGGCAGCTCCTGGTGAGTTCAGCTGCTCATGGGGTAGAACAGCAATTACAAACATCTGTCCTTCTGCCTTGGGGAGCTCAAACAATGATTATGACCCTGTCTGGGCACTACCCTGCTAAACCCCTTCCTGTGTCCCCTCCAACCTGGAGCATATGGAAGGGGCAAAACAAACAAATGAACAAACAAACAAACAAACAAAACTGGAGTGATGAAAAATGTACAATTGTATAATGGGCTTTTGAAAAATGCACTGATGTGGAAAGTATGTAGCTTGATGGATGGGGTTAAATAGGAAAATAACCCTTCCACTCTCATCTGTCCTGCCTCCAGGGCTTGAAGGTGGGTCAATGACATTCAGAGCTAAATCTCTCTTATATGAGCACTGAATGAGCAATAGTTTCACTCCCAGCTTGCTCTGATATTGAAATTTCATATGGAATTGCCTTATAAATAATTCTTCTATCCCGCTGTGTTGCCCAGCTCATGCCTTTGATCCATTTCAAGAGAACGAGGAGTGTGTACTGTCTAACTAGAGCAGAGCCCCACTCTTCTCAAAGATTAGGCATGTCCTTCTTCAAAGAAGGAATTTGAGCCGGTATCCACGGCTGGAAAAAAAACACCCATGATTCATCCAGCAACGAGCGAACAAACACAACTAATGACTCAAAACAAAGCTGATTTGATTTCAAAGACCTCAGTTAACACATGCCCACTGAACACGGCTCTTTCTTTAAACACAGCTCTTGGCCAAAAATGAAAGCACAGAGTGCGTGAAAGCCATGGCTCCAGCACCCAGCCCCACCACTCGTCAGCCTCACCTACATCCATCTGCCTGCCTGCCTGCGGTGCCCATCTGGCTCCAGCCCACCTCTGCTGCCAGGAGAGGTCTCTTCTCATCCTGTCTCACTTCCAGGGGAGGTGAGAACCTGCCGGGTACCTACCACAGGCCATGGCCAGGAGGTGTGTCTGCCAGGTGAGAGCCAGGAACATGCCCCCGATGGCAGCGCAGGACAGGGAGCTGTTGTAGCCCCACAGCCCCAAGTAGATTTGGCTGAACGGCGTTGCTAAGCTCAGCCCTGGAAAATAAAGCCAGAGAAATGTGTCATTCCTTGGCCAAAGGGATGAAAGCAGTGGAGAAATGGCATGAATCCAAATTTTCAAAGGTTCTGGCCAGCATTTGTACATGGGGCTGTTTGTAGTTGTGTTGCTAGGGTCTAAAAGGGAATTGTGGCAGAATTTTTTGTTGCTGCTGAGCTGGCTTTAGTGATTTCATTTCAGCAGAACACACACGAGTGAATGAGCCTACATGTGAACCTTAAATGAATCCCTGAGGTGGGCACATTCAGGCTGATGGCTGTGACTTTCATTGATCTGCCCCTAAACCCACCAGGATACACCCAGAAATTAAGTATTTTGTGGTAAAAATTAATCTCAGCACAAGAGACACTTCTTTCTTCTGAAGGTTTCCGCCCTCATAAAACAAGGTAAGAGAATGGGAAAGTGAATCAAAAGAATTCTTGAAACAGAAGTTGAGCATATTTTGTTTCCAAGCAGCCATTCTCCATTGGATGAAACACTTGTGGCTTTAATTGCTCCAGTTATTGTAGTTCCTGTTTTACTCCCCATGCTTTTATACAAATCTGTGGCATGAGCCAAACCCTTACCTGCCAGCATCCCCACTGCTGAGCCGATCACTGTGTGGACACAAATGAGTGGAGAGGAGATAAATAAACCAATCAGGAAAATTCCCCCAGTCCAGGGGTTGTCACAACCATAAACCTGGCCCACACCGACTGGGATGGATTGCAGGAGCTGTAGAAATTAACAAACCAAACAAGACAATTTGTTATCAGCTTTGTGACTTTTTTTTTTAACCTATTTTTCTTGGCCAGGTTCACATTTGGCATTTGTTGGATGCAGTCTTTCTTTTTAATTGGAATATTTGGACAGGTCTCAGGAGACAGCAGGGCATTTCCACAGGTTTCCTCTTCAATGAAAATGACTCATGGCTTGTTCCCTTGCCCGGAGCTCCTCTGCCAGGTTTTAGCTCTAAGATCAAAGGTAAAGATTTTGTGAAAGGGTTTAATCATCCTCTTTGCATGTGCTGATTTTTGCATATCCATAGGGACCATGAGAGTGAACTTAGGGCATGGTTGGGATCCACTAGGAATAAGAGCAAGAGTTACTGGGCTGGTGGGACAGAGCCCAGCTTGGTCACAGCTTAGAGATGGTTTTGAGGCACTTTTTGTATACAGTCGCCATAAAACTATGTGCCATGGTAAATGTTCTTTGAGAAATGTCACTTGTCGGTTTCTGTTTAGTGTCAATTAACTTCCTTTTCTTAATCACCCCCTGGGAACCCCTTAAAATAGTCAGCTGAGCCTTAGGGGAAAACAGTTACTCTGATAGCTGTATTGTTTATGGTGTAATCCAGGAGAATAAAATGTTCCTTTGGAAAGGTCCCACTTGAATAGAAGTTAAAAATGTGTGAATGTGCACCTGCGCCCAAGTTTTTGACCATTCCAACACAGTTATATCTGCTTGCTCATGTCTAATCAAAAAGATGTAATTTTATAAACAGCCTATATCTGAAAAATTAAAATAACCCAGTAAGTTAACTGGAATTCTCAGCACAACCTTAGCTATGGGGAGATGATCAGTATATGCATAGAAATAGAAATGGGTAATTAGATTCAGGAGAGTATTTGAAGATTATAATCTATACAATTGGATCCAACTGCACATGAAAAGATTCTCCTTTTCAAGCTATCCAAAATGTACATTCCTAGAGTAAAAAAAGTATTATATTTTGGATAATAGTTCTCTTATAAATCAAATTTTGTACTGCCAGGCCATAAAGCAGCAATAAAGGAGGTGAATCCACTGGAGTCAGTGCAGAGGAGGCCATGGAGATGCTGCCAGGGCTGGAGCCCCTCTGCTCTGGAGCCAGCCTGGCACAGCTGGGGCTGCTCAGCTGCACAAGAGAAGGCTCCAGGGACACCTGAGAGCCCCTGCCAGGGCCTGCAGGGGCTCCAGCAGAGCTGCACAGCCACTGGGGACAAGGCATGCAGGGACAGCAGCCAGGGAATGGCTTGCCAGGGCCAGAGGGCAGGGCCAGATTTTGGGCTCTTGGGAATTAGGAATTGCTGTCTGGGAGGGTGGGCAGGCCCTGGCCCAGGGTGCCCAGAGCAGCTGTGGCTGCCCCTGGATCCCTGGCAGTGCCCAAGGCCAGGCTGGATGGGGCTTGGAGCAGCCTGGGACAGTGGGAGGTGTCCCTGCCCATGGCAGGGGTGGCACTGGATGGTCATATAAGATCCCATCCAACCCAATCCATAGGAATTTATAAAGGAAGAGAATACATTTCTGTAGTGTTTTTAACTCTAAATGAAGAGGACTGTGACCCTTAAGACATCCTACCATTGTGATTTCAGCATCTGCCCAGGTGATGTTTGGTGTTGCTGTTGCAGGACGAATCACAGTCGTGGGGAAGAAGAGGTTGTGTGGTCCTGAAGCAGCCAGGTAGAGGGTCAAGGCCAAGTTGAAAGGCAAGGTGAGAACAGGCAGGTCCCACTTAGAGAAAACTGCACTTAAAGCACTGGTGAAAATAGGGCTGAAAGAAGAGCAAAATGAAGCTTGTCAGATGGGCAAACATCACACCAGAACCACATCTAATTTAAACCCAGCTGCAGCAAATTTAGTCTATTTAAGACAAACAAAAAAACCAAACCAAACCAACCTTCTCCTATCTTTTTAATTTCCTGAATCTTTCTGATCAAATCAGAGACAGAAAGGGTCACTCCATAAATTTGCTACCCCTCCAAAGGCAATTATCAATGTACAGATTCCTATCGTGTTGTGTTAGTACATATGGTGAATTTGGTAAATGTGAAGGAGACAGGATCCAGTGCTTTAATGGAGTTATTCCCCAGCTCAATCTCAGTGTTCACCTTTTATTTTTAGCACATGAAGTGGACTGAGACTATGGTACCCATGCTGGGTCTGAGTGAACTGTGAATGAGGCTGTGTGCCCTTGCTCAAGCTTGTGGATCAGCAGTAAAACCTGACATCAAAGTGACTGTAACACCACATGAAATTCAGGCAGACAAATTACATGTGTGGTTTTAGCAATCTGCAGCTAGACATTTTGGGGTCAAAGACCAGGTTTCAAAATTTTTTGCTGGCCAAATACCTAGTGGATTATGGTGTCATATGTACAAGTAAAATATTACTTGTTGTTTGTTTTGATTAGTGTCAACCATCATGTCTTGGGACCACTGAACAGCTTCTGTGCTTGGAGAAGTAAATTTTCATGACATTTTTATATGGTGACTTAAATAGATGAAACACTTGTGGTTGATGATGGTAGGAAATAGTGAAAATAATGTTCCTCTTGAAACAGAAATGAATTGATGCATCACAGCAATATGACTCACGTTCAGAACATTGAATTACACATGATCAGCCACTGATTTTTGTTTTCCCCACTGGGATTATTTGTGATTATGTGGGTATTTTTATTTGTTTCTGGATTACATCTGAGTTTAAAAGTGTAAATAACAGCACAGATTTAACAGTACATATGTGTTAGTTGTGTTGCCTTTCCACTGCCAGCTGCATAAAAATGCAGCAGCTCAGACTCATGTGTGGGGACTCTGGGGATGGAATGAGAAGCAGAGGAGCCATCTCTCTTACCAGGTCATGGACACCAGTGCCACAGGCAGGAGGAGCCACCAGTTGTAGTCTCCATCAGCAGAGAAGACAGCCATCAGCAATCCCACCAGGACCCCGTTGTATCCATACAGGCCTGCTGCTATGGCTGATCTGTGGGGAGAGAACAGCTGTGCTGAAGCCCTCTCCCCTGAGGATGCTTTGCTCACATCAGCCCTCCCTCCCCACCCAGCTGTGGCTGTGTTTGGGGATGAACTGCTGGAACTCATCCACCGAAATTCGATTTTTCACACCTGGCTCAGCACCTACCCTCCCTTCTGCAGGCTTGTCCAGTGTCTCCCTGCACCAGGTGCAGCTGCTGGGAGATCTCTCTGGCCCTACCAGACCAGATACATGCCCAGTCAAGGCTGGATCACACAATCACAGAAGGTTTGGGTTGGAAAGAACCTTAGGGACCTCCTTGTTCTAACCCTATGCCATGGGCAGGGACCCCTCCCACTAAATTCAGCCTCCTCATCCACACCAAACACCCAACGCATAAATCAGTGCTGAAGTGGCCACCTGAGGGGGAAAAGCATGGACTTACCTGTCCTGACCCAGAATAAGTGCTGTTAAAGTTGAGACAAGTGTTCCCACACATCCTGTGAGTGTCCACCATGGGTTCTGCAGCAGGAGCCCAGCCAGAATGACCAGCCCGGTGAGGGGGTTGTTGACAAACATCACCTGGGATATCCCACGCAGCACCCAGTCAAGGAGCTGGATCATGAGGGGTTTGTCTGGAAAAGATCAAATCCAGCAATAAAACAAGCCCCCTAAAGTCTGCAGATGGTACTGATTTGGGATGTATTTTTGAAACTCAGGAAAAGTTTTGGCAGCGGGACTTGGCACCATGGCTGAAGCAATGAATCAACAAGACTGTAAAACCTGACAGGGATTTATTATGGTCCACAGTGAAGGCTTACAGCTGGAAAACTGAGATGAACAGTGAGGTTGCCAGAACCCTGTGTAATAAAGTACCCTGGACCAGATTCATATGAACCAGCTAATTTATGATGTCTGTGGCTCAGATGGCAAATCGTGTGTGTATCCCACTGCTGATTTATCACAGGGACCAAACACACCTACCTATGTGTAATTTAACTTCACAGTGGCATTAGGCTTGACAGAAACTGCTGAGCTGAAAGGACATGGAGTGTTAAGAAGAATGGCAGAGAACAGAATAACTGTCCAGGGCTATATTCTGTGGGACTAAATTCACTTTGTACATGGCATGCTGGGAGGTAAATGTCATCTCAGACATCCCCAAGATTTAAGCACTATGTGGATCTCTGCGCAAAGCTGATTTTTTCCCCTACAAAACGGACATAAATCAGGGTAGAGGTAGTTTCTCTACTACTCTAACTTGAATCACATCACTAAGAAGTTAGTTATTACTCCTTTGATGTACTTTTTTTTTTTTGGAATCCGCTGTCATTAGTCACGATGAAGTAGGTTTACCTTTCAGCCAGATTCCAAAATCCTTCATGTCTCCAGTGAGGTAACCCACAGCTCTGCAGAAACTCTTCCCACCTGTGCTCAGTGGATTCTGCTTCTTTGGCATTCTTTCCCCCTTGGTTTCTATCTTGACATCCACACAGTTTTCCATGTTGATGTTCTGAACCTTTGGTAAAATTCAAGGGAAAAGAAAAGAGTTCATTACAATGTCTCTTTCTGATCCCTGTTTATTCTCTTTGCCACATGACTGCTCACCACATATTACTTTGGAACCAGAAAGAGGAAAATCCTTACTCTGAGCACCTGATTCTTTGGTGTCCATGAACACATTCCCTCTTCACATTCCCTGTCCTCCCAGACTTCCACACAGTTATAAGAATATATCTCATTTATTAAGCTTCTCTGCTGCTTAACCCATACTTCCAGTTTGAATTCATCCATCAGCCATCAATAATAGGCACCTAAATTCAGTTTTATAATCAACTATTGGGATCAGTTCAACCTTTCCCATGAGCACAGGCTTAGCCTGGGGTTGTCCATGGTGCCTTATTCCATAACTCACTTGCATTCATATATTCCTTTTTCTCATTTGAACTCCACTTTAAGCTGACCGAACTTTAGAAGTACCCAGCATTGATTCAAGAGTTTGATGCCAGAATTCACAGTTCTTGCTTTCCACTCTGCCTTAGTCATCTTGCTCTCTTCTCTGTTGAGGCTATTTTGGGGACTGCATGTTGGAAGTTGTAGTAAGAAACCCTCGGAGATGAATGAAAATACACTTATTAAATATACCAGATGGTTTAAAAAGTTTAAATAAGGTAGGGGACTTTTACAGGCCCAGCAAAGGTGTTTAGGCCTAAATAAGGTGTTTGGGGTGCAGGACTGGGAGATGGGGTCCCCTCTGGGACACACACCCTTTGCATAAGGGGTTGCTGGAATAACCTTTGGCACCTCATACAGCCTAGACAGCATTGTTCAGGCACATGGATCAGAGGCCTACACCTAACAGTAAAAATCAGTGCCTATAGCCAATTCATTGTTGGTCTAAGAGCCAATTCTAAATATGAAGTCACCAAATAAATAAAAATCCCTGTGCCTGGAGCATACTCTGTTTCCTGAGCTAATTCTTGGTGATTATCAAGCAAACACCAGACAAAGTGTGTTGCTGTGTGAACACAGAACCAGTGGTGCTTCAGGTCTCACTGGTGAGTGCCAGCTTGTGCAAGAAGTAATGAATTTATATTGGGAGCTGATAGTCTAAATAGGATGATACAGACACATAGGTCTTGTGTTAGTTCTTGACTCTCTCAAAACTTTATTAAAAGCCTTGTAAATGTGTGGGGAGAGAACCCATAGCTCAGAAACACAGGTGCTGAGTACTTAAGGTGCTTCACCCCTGGGCATTGCACTGCCAGACCCTCCAGTGTGGTTAAGCAGCTCTGAGTCTGTGTAGGGGAAAGCCTGGTCAATGCACCATTGGTTAATCCTGGCCATTTGCTTGTTCCTGTGGTACTGGAGGGATGGTGGTGACATTTCAGGAAGCAGTAAATATTTGCACAAATGAAAAAATGGACATTTTCTGCCTTCCGGAAGAGCTCAGCTAATAAAAGGATAGGTTCTATATGAGATGCTGATTACAGGACCAGTAAATACAGAAGAGTATTGAGTTTGGCTTTGTGTAGGACATGAAGGTAAGGACCTGGAATAAAAAGGCTAAGGAAGAAAAGAAGAGGAGGAAAGAGTGGTGCTAGGAATGGTGTCTTGATACAGAAAGGCTTTTTTTGGGTCCATTATAACTTATTATGTTAATTCATATTATGTTAATATGAATTATTATTATGTTAACTTATTATGTTAATTTACCATTGCTTTTTTCATACTTTATTCTGGAATAAGTGAATGGAATATACTTTCAGTTAAATAAAAATTTCCAGCCAAGATAAACACTCTCCATTGGGTGAAAGTGCATTTATATTTTCTTTTCAAAGGATCTCCCTCTTTATGCAGCTTGGGCTTTCCCTGTTGCTAACCTGTAAAATGAAGTGCTGCTGCAGTGCAGAGCAGTGCTGTGAGACCCTGTGTGTTTCCCTGCATGCTGAGTGAGGAGCTGTTTGCACTCAGGGGTTTACAGAGTGGGATGCAATGTGAATGTGAAATGTTGGAGTCACAGTCCACTCCACTTGTACAGTGGAGATAAAAAATGGAAGAGGATGAGGGCCTGAATTCACCAAAAATGGATGTATTGCTTTGCCATATAAAGGCGAGAGTGAGCTGGCAGTGCTCCTCTGCCCTTTCCAGGGGCAGAAGTGAAGCCAGCTCAGTGCAGCTGGCACGGCAATCAGACCAGGTGACCTGGTGAGTCACTTGCACTAACCTGTCTCCAACTTCACAGCCAGTGAGTGCCCAGCGAGTTCCGGAGCATTCCGAGTCACAGAGGCTGCAGGGTGATCCTGGTTACCCCCTGTCCTGCAGGGCTGCTCAACTCGTGTTCATTATGTCACAGAATCATAGAATACTTTGTGCTGGAAGGGACCTTTGAGCTCACCTGTCCCAACCCCTCAGGCACTCCCATTTGAGATAGGCATGGGTCTCTCTAGAGGGGCCACAGGAATTTCATTGTTCAGTAGAGTTTGTGGTGAGTGAAGGGGCCAGGGGGAGTGGCTTCAAACTGAGAGAGGGCAGGGTTAGATTAAACATCAGGTCGAAATTGTTCAATGTCAGATTCCCTGTCAGAGATTGCCCAGAGAAGCTGTGGCTGCCCCTGAATCCCTGGAAGTGTTCAAGGCCAGGTTAGACAGGTCTTGGAGCAAACTGGAATAGTGGAAGGTGTCCCTGCCCATGGCAGGGACTGGGACTGGATGAGCTTTAAAACCCCTTCCAGCCCCAACCATTCTGTGATTTTTTATGCTAAGGGAGAATGAAACCATTATTGAACATCTTCCTCACCTGCCGAGCAGCCAGGAGGGAAGTGGGTGTAGGCCAGGAAAACTTTTGGTTTGGGATGGGGTCCTCATGACCCAGTGAAGACCCAGATCCAGCCCCACTGGTTTCATGACTTCCCTGAATCCCATCCCAGGCACTGTGTGGGGGCTGAGTCCTGTCTGAGTGAGTTTTGTTGTCACTGCAGCCCTGAGGCTTGTCCCATCTATTCAGAAGCACAAAGTTGCACTACTTCTACTGAGTTTTCCAATAGAAGCATAAAGAGGTAGTGAAACACCTCTATCACGTGGAAACTGGCACCAGCATAAACTTTTTTAGGCATTTTTAGCGATTTTACAAAGCAGTACCTACCATACATATGCATAGATCAATGATTTGTTAACACATTGTGTTGCTTCAGGGAGTAGGTGATAGCAGGTGTTTAGGAAAGGAGAGAATACAGAAGAAGAAGAAGAACTGTGGATATGCTCAGAGAATTTTAACACAGTGATATCTGAATAATAATGTGGACCAAAGTGTACTTGTTCTGATGGGGATTTCATGTGTGCTGGTTTGCAGCAGGTCTTTTGAAGACCTGCAGCTGAAGTTATGCAAACACATGGTTTTCACTGAAAGCGTTATTTTTTCTTAGTGCACAAAGCAAGGAAATGGAGATAATTGCAAAAGGAGTTTTCTGGAACAGACTGCTTGGCTTCTGCAGGGGGATAGGTTTGGTAATTTTTGTATTCTTGATTTCTATTAGTCCAGAGGAAAAGAAAAAAGAAGACTAAGTTCTGTTCTCAGGCAGCTTGGAGCACACTGCCTCGTCTCACATAAACTCTCAAGATTTGTTCCAGCCCTGCAATGCAAACTCCCAGTACTGGTGTGTGACTGGTGAGATACAGGAGCAGCAGCAGAACCCAGGCAGAGCCAGTCTGAGAACACTTTTAGTTTCAGTGCTGCAAGTGCAAGTGCTTTGTAGCGTGCTGTAAGTGCAGAGAAACTACGGAAAACCATTTTCATGGGAAGTGAGAGCTTCCCATGAAGCAAAGCAGAAAACATAGAAGATGTTTCTCTTTTATGAAGGTGAAATCATCACAGGGCCGAGATGTTAATCTACCGTGCTTTTTAATCATCCTTTCAGAGTTAATAAATGTCCTGTAGCAAAGTGCTGACGTTATGCAACCCCGTGTCTCCCTAAATCAATTTTCCTTCCACTGGTGTGCACTTCCTCCCTGTCAGGCCGTACCCACGGCATCCCAGTCATGCCTTCTAAAGCTGGGGCTGCCCTCCTGCAGCACCTGGCCCTGCAAACACTCCTTTATCCACCTGCTGAGGAGGAGACAAGCCTGGCCACAGGTTGGTTTTGTGTTGTGCATGCTAAGAGCAGCGTTGTGCTTGCAGCTGGGAGAGGGACAGAGTTTTTAGTTTGGCTGATTAATATTCCAGGTAATGGGTGCTTCCAAGCTTGGACATGGGGCTTTTACCTGTGGAAATGCAGCAAAGCTATCTAGTGCTTTCTCTTCTTTCTGGAATTTTCCTCTCTCCCTGCCAAAATCCAGATTTCTCTGAGGGTTTAATTTATGGCGAGGTATTTGTTTGTGCAAGGACCTGCTACCGCACAATTGCAGCCATTGTATCTTGCATTCTCTGAATTGTTGCTGTGAAGTCTGCGGGCAGCCAAGCTCTGTGAGCAGCCTGTTTTTAGAGGAATTCCTGCATCCAAGCACAATAGGAGGAAAGGGCCAGACTCTTAGCAGCTCTAATTCCAGCACAGCCCGTGTGATGTTACCAGGGGTGTAGTAAAGCTGGATTAATATTGTGTTAGGCATAGGAACACACGCAAGCACAAGCACAATCCTTGAAACAGGTTATAATGCACTTGACCCTCACTGGAAGAAAACAGCTCAGGTTCTCCCATAGAAGATATATTTCAAAGTATTAGATCAAAAGAAAGCTTACACCTCAGATTCAAATATTCATTAAGCTCACATGCAATTCAGTTTTCAGAAACCTGTCTCTCTGGGACAGAGAAATACAGAGACACTATCTCATCAGCTGTGTATTATTACCATCTGGGCATTTTCATTTGACAGAATGGAAAGGCAGTAAAAGGAAATGTTAAAGAGTTCTGGTTATTTCTTTTTAAAAATTATTTCTTTTAAAAATTTATTTATTTTCTCTATTTCCTCCAAGGCTCGGCCACCTGGGCTATGCAGTACTAATAAATCCTCACCCTGCTAGAAACAGCTTGATAACTCATATTCTTGAGCTCCTCCTGAGCCTCAGCTGCTCTCCTTCAGCGAGGCTGCTCAAATGCTGTTTGCCAGGTGTTTTGAGGGAGAGGAAAGACCCAGGTAAGTCAGTAGCAGGGTGCATTAAAAGGAAAGAACAGAGTGCTCTTACCTCTCAGATGAGCTTGGGAGGAGCTGTAGGTTTGCTGGTTAGGCCAGAAGGAAAGTAGGGAAGAAGAAAATGTCCCACCAGCTTATATAGGCTAGCATGGCTCCTGTCCTGATATTACTGATTTGTTTCTCCTCCCACTTAGTGAGCTCCAAGTGAATGTTAAGAAAGTTCCCCTTTGAATTCTCCACCTTTCCTCTTGCTCTGTCCTGGGTCTCTTGCCAACAATCTATCCAAATGTCCTCTTTCCTGCTGGATTTTTTTAAGGGTTTTTTTTTTTTTAGTTTTTGAAATGATTTTATTTTTACTTTTTCCTTTTTTTAAAAACAAATTAATTATCCTTTAACTTTGTCCTTTCTCCTTCTCTACCACTTAAAATTAAAGAAGATTTTAAAATGGACTCTCAGCATACCTGAGCTTGACCTCAAGTTCATCTTCAGCGTTATCCTCCTTATCCAATACAACTTAGCATCCTTCCCTATCAAAATTCTGACCTGGGAATGTGCAACACAGCATTTTGTGTTCAGCAGCCTATCAAGTTTTCCTCTTTCTGGGTACCTTTCAGAAGCACTGTTCTGTTAATGAAATGCAGTGGAAGACCCAGTGACTTTCCAATGTTTAATTGCTTTTATATATTATTTGAGAAATTCAAGGGGTATTTTTCTTTCTTTTTCTTTCTTTTCCTTTTTTTTTTTTTTAACCTATCCTCCCCATCTCACTGGAGGAATCTGAAATATCAGAAGTGTGGCATATTTGAGAGGTTTATAAGACTGTGAAAGTGCTGCAAATAACAGAGAAGAGGCTGGAGAGGGAAGTCTTGAATAGTAATGCAGAAGAAAGGGCAGAGAAGAAGATGGTGAACTTAAGGGACTTAAGTTCACTTATAGGCTAATTTAATCCATGGTAGAATTCTCTTTAGGACTCTTTCACAGTGATGGCTGAGAGAAGCAACCTTGCAAATTGAGCTGGGTGCTGGAGAGAATGGTTTATTGTTAAACCAGAACCCATCTAGCTTTATGACTTTGCTTCCCCCAGTCCTGTGGAAGCAGCCTCAGCATGCACATGAGCTGGAGGGATGTTATTCTCCCTGCATTCATTCCCAGGGTGCATCTCTTTTGATGGAGATGTTTTTAACAGCAGACTGGATTTTTCTTCTCCCCTCAGAGGAGGGCATCTGATATAAGCTGTCAGCTTAGCATTGCTGCAAGAGCTAGTCTTCCTCTGATCAAACAGGCTGCAGCCCTTGTGAGTGAGCCAGACACTGCCATCCTACTCCTTTGCACCCAGCAGAACATGAAATTTTGCAGGGGAAGCTGCCTCTCTGTAGTGCAGTTAACATGTTTTCCCTTTACCATTATTTTCTCCTCGGGCTGTCTTTGCTTTCCGACTGGTGAAATGAATCCTTGCATGTCCAAAGAAGGGAAATGCATTGGGTGATTTGGATGGCAGAGCCTCACAGGGAGCCTGTTCAGATTGAGTTTTGATCTTCACACCTCTCATATTTCAGGGATGTCCAGGCCTGGCTTCAAATTATTTCAAACAACATCTCTTCAGCTCTCCCTCAAAGGGGTGCAGCACATGGGGCAGGCAGGGCTCACTCCTGGGTTGTGCTGTAGGGTATTTGTTCCCTCCAGGGAATCACAGATTCCCAGAATATTCTGAGTTGGAAGTGACCCACAAGAACCATCGAGTCCAGCTCTAAAGTAAATGGCCCCTACAGGGAATGAACTCACAGCCTTGTCAAAATTAGCACCATCCTCTGACCAACTGAGCTTTTCCCATTCCAGGGTGAGGAGATGGGAAATGAGGAATTCCTGGTGAGTTACTGGGAATGGGAGTGGGAAACACGGGAATCTGAAGGAGTTACTGGGAATGGAGAGGGAGAAATGAGGATTTAACTGGGAATGGGAATGGGAAACGTGGAATTCTGGGTGAGTTATTTGGAAAGGAAAACATGGAATTCTAGGTGAGTTCCTGGGAATGGAAAACATGGAATTCTGGGGGAGTTATTGGGAATAGGGGAGGGATGTAGGGAATTCTGGGTGAGTTCCTGGGAACGGGAAATGAGGATTTGGGTTGGTTACAGAATCCCAGAATGTTTTGGTTTGGAAGAGACTTTGAAGCCCATCTCATTCTACCCCCTGCCTTGAGCAGGGACACCTTCCACTATCCCAGGGTGCTCCAAGCCCTGCCCAGCCCAGCCTGGAACACTTCCAGGGATGGGGCAGCCACAGGCAGGGACTGTGCCAGGGCCTCCCCACCCTCACAAGGAACAATCTCTCCCAAATATCTGATCTTGACTGCTCTCTGTCAGCTTGAAGCCACTCCCAGCTGTGCTGTCACCACCTGTACAAAGGAGCCAGATCCAGGACTGCTCTGTCTGATTCTGGTGCCTTAATGAGCTGCTTGACAGGTTGGAGCGACACACAAAGCAGCCAGTGGCTGTCGGGTCAGTGATGGATGTCTTGGAGTGGAGCATTGTTTGGATTATCAGAGCTGGTTAATCAGTAACAGGATCACAGTCTGCTGATGCCCGTGTGGGAGAGAGGTCCCTGGCAGAGCCTGCTCTGGGATGGAGAGCTGGGAAAGCCTCCAGTGCCATGTGACAGGTCTCTGGATCCCAGGTGCAGCCAGCTGCTGGAGAGGTGGATGCAGGAATGCCTCCCTGCAGCTGTGTGCCCTGGGAAAACCCTCCTGGTTACCTGAGGACTGAGATTCCCCCTGTGTAGGGTTGGTGTAGAAAGGTGGGAATGATAGGAAACCTCCCAGGTGTAACTCAGTGCCAGTTCTGGTGCCCAGCACTAACATCCAGTGCTGTAAGTGATGTAGGTATCCTTTGGGGTTCAAGGTGGGAAAACTGAACTTGCAATGGCCATTCCTAGGAAAAAGGATTGAGATGTGCCACGTGTTTGTCACGTAGCTGTCACTTATCACCTGCCTGGGAGTGGGCCACCAGCTCTGGGAGATGAGGGAAATGTGTGCAAATTGATCATGCAGGTCACACAGGGCACTAGAGAGTTTCCTCTTGATTTCAGGCACATGTGAAGACCACTTGGTGCTGAGGACAAGGCAGCTGGTGTTGGTGTCTGAAGCTAAGCTCTGTGTGATTTAGGAGGTCTAAATCTGTGACTTACCTCACCAGCTCTCTGCTGACAAAGATGCTTGATGTTCTTGTGTGCTCTCTGGGAAGGTGTCTCTGAGAAGATCCCTTGGACCAAGCCCAGTGCTGGACGTGGTCAGAACCATGTCACCACTGGATCTCAACCAGACACAGCACCAGAAAAAAGCTGAATGATCCCTGACTGGTTTAGCTCGCCCAGCAGGAGCTGCCTGGCTGCATCAGCTGGGTACAAAGCTTGAACTGGTCAGCTGTGCCAGGAAAGATTCTAATGGCCCTAATTCAGCTTCACACACTTTGGCTTCACTCCTTTCTCAAGCCTAAGTGGCCTTGAAGTGGTGCATTAAAACCACCCTGTAGCAGATTGGCTTTTACTGCTGTTTTTGGCTGCACTCCTTGACTCATTTTACCGATGGGAATAGGCCTGCTCAGGGAGCTGCATCAGCTCTTGGACTCCAACAAGTGCTTTAAAACGGTGTAAATCCATGTACAGAGCTTTGCAGGTGGCTAAACCCCAAGTCCTGGTCTGCTTTTGCCAGGCTGGGGGGTGGATATGTGATACATGACCAGTCTTTGGGAGAGAAAGGGAGAGATCCCTTCCCTGGAGAGGCTGACAGCATTCCTCCTAATGCAGCCCACAGAGAGATTGGCTGTCTTGCTGCAAGGACACCTTGCTGCACTGTGACCACCTTGGTGACCACCAGGACCCTCCAGGCCTCTTCTGCCACGCTGCTTTCCCTCTGGAGGGCCACCAGCATGTACAGATGGAATTGCTCCTCCCCAGATGTGGGACTCCACACTTCTTCTGGAACCTGAAGGGGTTCTTGTCAGCCCATTTATCCAGCCTGCTGAGGACCCTCTGGATGCCAGCACAGCCCTCTGGTATACCCAACACTACTCCCAGTTTTGTGCCTTCCCCAAATTTGCTGAGGGTGCTCCAACATTCTGATCTTTAGTTAAGAAATTAAACTTATTATGCCTGGCTTGCACCACTAATGACTGGGCTCTTCTTGTAATTTGTGCCACTGATTATAACACTTTGAGCCCAACCACTCAGCCAATTTTGAATCCAACTTGCTTCACATTTATTTAGCCCATACTCCTTTAACTTTAATGTCTGTGAGGATGTTATGGGACAGAGTGTCAAAATGAGGTGATGCTCCAAATTTGCTACAGCGAGGTAAGGGACTTTTGCAGCTCACCTGGGCTGGCTATGAGCAAACCTAATGTTTCACTTCTAGAAGTGCTGCCAGTCTGTGGCTCTTCTGAGGTGTGTGGAGAGCTGGCAGTGGTAATGGAAGTGTGGCAGGAGTGAGAGAGAGCCCGTGTCCTGGCTGGGGACACAGCTGCTCTGGCCAGCTATGGTCTGTCCTGTCCCACAGGCTGGAGGAGCTGGTCAGCCCCCACCAACATCTGTGGCCACTTTGCTTTTCATCATCTTGTTTTTATGAGTGACTGAAGAGTGGAAAAATCTGTTTCAGCACAGAGCACCACAGGGTCTGTCACAATCTTGGACTTACTTGCTAAGAGCAATAGTTTTGGGTTTATACAAAGCCAACAGCCAGATGGGAATGAGAAGCTTCTATCCCTGCATTTTGGGCTGTAAAACTCTCTAGAGAAAGCTGCTGTTTGACATTCCCTTGTGTGGCAGTGGGATGGGGCTGGGTACAGACCGTGCTCTGCTCCAGTGTCCATCTCCCTCTCGTGGTGTGACTTCAGCACAGCCACATGTGCAGCTTTGGGAATTGCAGCAAATATTCAGATCTCCAGGTTCAGAGGGCTCACAGACAGCAGTTCCCTTGCCCTGGCACAATCCAAACTCTTTGTGCTCTATCTGCTGCTCTGTGCAGTGCTCTTAATGATGTATGCTCCCAAAATTTCCAGTTCTCCTAATGCATACACATCACTTCTCTCCTCTTCCTGCCTGCTCTGGAGACCCACTGTCCTATCAGTCCACCTGGACATGCTCTCATGACTCACCTTCTCAGTCCATGCAGCTCCAAGGGTGCATAAGTAATACCTGGAAACCAGTTTATTGATTAGGAGTGGCAGTCTCTGCATCCTGGGATAGGAGTGGGGCGGGAATGTGTGAAGAGCTGGTTGTAGTTGTCTTACAGCTAGAGCAGTGTGTAAAAAAGCTCTGCTCTGTCGTGGCAAAATAAGTGGCAACTTCAGAGAGAGGTGCAGACTCTCCTCCTGCAGCTGGTGCTCTGAGTGCTGGGGTAGAAAACAACTCCTCTGTTCCAGCTGCAAGTTTTTCAAGGTGTTTGTTCAAAATGTTGCTGCGAATGGGAGGGGGGAATGGTTTGGAAAGGCAGCAGTTAGCCAAGGCCACCACATGCCAAAGACTGCAGTGGTGGTGCAGCAGGTTGGTGATGAGAAGCTGCCCCCTGGCACCATCCCATTCACCAGTGCCAAGATTCCCATGGTGTCCAGCTCAGGAAATGTGTCTGAGGCTCTAGGAAGGACCAGACAGCCATGTGTGTCATGAAACCCAGTGACATACAGGCCAAAGAGAAGCCCAGTGTGTTGTTCTGGCTGCTTCCCCTTGTTTGGTTTTGTGCCCCTTTCCCTTTTCCTGTCAGCTGGATCATTTTTCCTGGAACAATGGACATTTCTCCAGGCTGGTCTGGCTGCCTGTGGTGATGAGATTGAGTATCAAGTCCTGGGACTCAGGAGCTGAGAGGGAGAAAATCTCTCTGGTTCATGCCTGAGTCTGAGCCTCAAGATTGTTTGTTTTTCTGGTCATCTCTAGCATGGCAGACTGGATCCTCCACATTAGAATCACAGTATTATAGAATAGTTGTTCAGAGAAGAGCTTTGAGATGATTGAATCCAACCATTATATTGAATCAGTCTGAAATACTGGAAGGGTTTGAAAGCCTGAGGTTGACTGTATTGCTGTATTTCAGAAAAGATGGGACACTGAAACTGAAATAATTCTAAGTTTCAGCTTCAAACCCCTCTCCTGTTCTCCTGCTCCAAGGAAAAGCCCAAATTCAAAAAGGCTCTTTTTCTAAACCTACCTAAAGACAGCAGGATCCTGTTAGAAATAACAAAGCTGCCCAGACTTGCCTCTTTTAACGACACATGGCAAAGTGCTTTCTCTGCTTCTTCATTTACTTTTGCAGTTTGAGAGTCAATTCACTTCCCTGCATCCACTCTCAGCTTAATAAACTTCCCTGCCCTTTCTGCTTCCCTTGCCCTGATGGTAGGGCAGTGAGTGTCCCCCAGGGTATGGCTGCTTCCAAGGAAATAATCCATCCTCACAAAGCCGTGTGTTGTAGGAGATGTATGTGTTAGGCCTTAACATTGAGCAGAATGCTATTATTTTTCCAGCCAGAAACTCTTCCAGCCTATAAATCCCAGTGATTACTACTTTCTTGCCAAGTAGTTCTCACCAAAAGTGGAAGATGTTGTACATAGCATGGGTTGCTTATCAACAAGAGAAAGAGGACATGTAGAAATGAAGCATCAGACAGGGGAAACAACTGAAAATTAATAGTCAGTGTAATGGATAGAGGGAGAGTTACTCTGGCTGTGGGTGGTTATGGGATTTTGCAAGCAGTGCTACCAAGTGACATTTTCGTGCACAAACACAAACAGGTATAAATCCATTTGCAAAAGATTTCACATTTTGGGGTAGGCAAGAGAAAAAAAAAGTCTCATCTATTGGGTAACTCAGTTTCTGTGAAGGAAGATGTCCTAAATGTGATTTAATTTGCACGAGTGAATTAAGCTCACTTGGCAACAGCAAGAAAACATTGCTGGCTGACAGTTTGTCATCACCTCTGACTTTTTTGTTTTCTCCAGAGACAGGAAGTCTCTCCCTGATTTCTGGCTGAGTGGTTATGCAGAGCAGAGATTTTTGGAAGACAGAGCAACGGACCTGTCAGCACTTGGCTGAAATGAGGGAAGTGTGGAAAAGCAGTGCCAGGTACAGGACAAGGTGTGCCGGGGGCAAAATACTCCAGACCATCCTGGGCACAGGTCAAGGATGCTCTGTCTCTCTGCCTTTGCCTTTTGCAATTCAGTGCACAGCACAGTTTAATTTGCAGGGGCTGGGATGTGCTAAACAGCCCCAAAAACTGTGCATTTTGGGTGGTGACATAGCTGGATGTTTTTGGAAGGGCTTCTGCACACACTTGGTGCTTCAACCCTGCTGTGCTGTGTGAAGATGCACATTTTGGGAGCAGGGATTTGTGTCTGCCTCAGCTGTCTATGCAAAAAGCTGCCCCTGGAGGTGGATGTGAGGATGCAGCTCCGTGAGACTTTCAGCTCTTGAATGCACAGAGTGCACTCAGGAGCTGCTGAATGACAAGTCAGAGATACCCAAGCTCATTGCTGGGCAAAATGTGGTGGGAGGAATCTTTGCTTCCCACACAGCCTTCCCACGTTTTATCCCACCACTGGGATGTGTGAATTCCAGCTGTGGCAACAGCTGTAGGAATCTGTAAAAGCCCCCTGAGAACTGTAATATCAACTGCAATCAAGGGCTTGTTTCCTGTTTGAACTGCTTACATCTCCCAAATTAAAACTGATGTAGAGGAAGAGAGAAAGCATTCAGCAAACAGGTTTCCCCCTCAGAGTGGGGATATTTCTGCAACCCTGGCAAATGTGATCTACAGAAAACCTCAATAATTCTGCAGTGTTGGACAAGATGTCTGTCTTTGCAGACTGGAGATGTCTGGCATGGACAGAGCACAGAGCAAAACCCCCCAGCAGCTGGATATTTTTAGGAATTATCTTATTCTGATAAGTTTTGAAGTTTTGGGTTTTTCAGCTTATAGGAAGGCCCCATGTTGCTTGACTGCCCCTCTGGAGTACAGAGCCCTTCCTGGTATTTTCTGGTGCGTGCTGTAATGCTGGCTGGGATCCCTGTGCCAGCAGCCTAGGTGCTGGGGAGAGATGCACACTCTGCCTGTATCTGATGATTTCAGGCTCCTGAATCAGTGCAGGTCTGCACTGATTGCTTGCAGGTATGGGAAGAAGAGGTGTCACATTGCAGAAGGACTGAAGAAAAGGAAAATATTTATTTTCAGTTCACAGCAATGTTGAGTGGAACAAGGGGTAGGGCCCAGGCTCTGCAGCAAAGCAGCTCTGGTTGCTTGAGAGTAGAATCCAAGAGGGAAATCTGTTCATCAGACTTGAACCCACTGTTCTTTTCTGGCCTTGGGAGTGCCAAGCAGCACTTGCAGCCGCTTCTCCCCGTCACTGTTTGGAAGCAGAGCACTGTGTTTCCAGGTCTGCAGCTCCCTGGTGCCACCACCTCCTGTTGTGGTCTCCCTCTGTGCTGCTCTTTCCATCAGCTCTTCACCCCTGACTTTTTTGTTTTCTGCAAAGATGGGAAGTCTCTACCTGATTTCTGGCTGAGTGGTTCTGCAGAGCAGAGATTTTTGGAAGACAGATTAGGTCTCAAAGAAGATCAGATGATGGAGACCAGTTTTAGAGTGGATATCAGGAAAAATTCATTATGGAAAGGGCTGTCAAACACTGGCACAGCTGCTCAAGGCAGTGATGGAGCCCCCATGCCTGGAAGGATTTAAATGCTTTGTGGATGTGGCACTGGGAGACATGGGCTAGTGGCAAGTTTAGCAGTGCTGGGGGAATGGGTGGAGTTGAGGATCCTAGAGGGCTTCTCCAGTCTGAAGGATTCTGTGCTTCTGTGAATCAGGAGGGAAACTTTGTGCTCCAGCAACGAGGATGCTCCAGTGCATGTGGCAGCCTGGCTCTGACCTCTGCTGCAAATGTCCACTGGGAAAGCAAATCCCTTCCCTCCACCTTCCCTCCGTGCAGCTTTGCTACTCATTCATGAGGAGTCATTACCAGGTCAGCCATCCTGGAGCCACCAATGCCAAAGCCAGGACATGTCAATGGCTTGCCCCAGCTTTTTCTGTTTGAGTTCTGTGACTGATCCTATCAACAGAAGCACCTATGTCTACGGGAGAAGAGCTGAGAACTTCCTCTCAAAGAGCAAAGTTGCCTTTTTTTTTTTTTTTTTTCATTTTAGGGCATATGAAGCAAATGCAAAAGTATAAAAAATTATATTTGAAGCAATAAAGTAAGTATTTTTCTTGGAACTGCATCGTGAACTTACTATTTTTTACATTGAGCTCTACTTATAACAGAATTCTCTTAATTCACTGGGGAGCTCTCTTGTAATTCCTTCACTTTGCTAAGTCTGTTCTGCTTTTTAATTTTTTAAGGCAAATTTTTAGGATAAAAAATTGTTTTTTTCATGTGCTATGGCTAGGCCAGGTGTTGGTTTGTACAGGAACATTTATTTAATGTTGTTTAAGGTGGAGGTGAGCTGGGTAGAATGACTAACTGAAGAGGAAACTTTTTTTTTCTCCTTTAATGGTCATATTTGTTTTATGTTAGACCTCTGGGAGCTGTCGCAAAATTATTATTCCCACTGAAAACTGTACATTTTTTCTCTCTTAATGAAGGTTTTTATAGAACTCTCTAGGTATCAGACTGCTGGGCTACCACTGATATCTTCAGTTAGTGCTTTTATTGTCTGCTGTTCCCTTGCAGGAGACACTTGATTTGTCTTGCCTGTTTTCAAGAATTATTAGTACTGGCTATAGTTACTCAAATCTTTTGATTAGCTAGAGACTTAAAAAAGCTGTTTATACTCTCTATTTTTTATGGAAGGCTTCAACTCTAGAAATTGCTTTACTAATTGATTTTAGGATGGATTTTCTTGTGGCTGAGGAATTAATGCCTGCAGTGGCACTTAGATGACAAATCCTTTCCAATAGCCACATTGTGCCTGGGCTTCACTGTTATTTTTAGGAAAACAAACAATATGTTTGGCATAACTAATTGCAGTGTGGTTTTCCTTCACATATATGGTGAAGAAAAGCATTATTTTGCAGTAATTTTCCCAGTATCTTGCATTTCTAGTATTCAAATATTTCTCTAACGCTGGGCATGAGTTAAATTAAACTGTTCATGAATAAGCTCTCCTAGTTTCTGTGTGCTTCATATTTTATTGACTGCTGTAGAGAGAAGGTCTTCAGACAGTTGTGTGTCACCTCTTGTGTCATTCTGTCTCTCTTTATCTCTCTACAGCAGCAGCAACAGGGGCATGTCCCTGATCTTGCAGTTTGCAGTGATCTCAAGAGACTGCTTTGGTGCTAGCATTAGTTTGCTGATATCATGGCTCAAAGGATGTCTTATAAAAGAAAGGAGGAAGTAGGACCTAAATATTACCAGAATTCCTGGAATGGCCTCCTGTGTTTAAAAAAACCCCAAACATCTGAACATAAACAACACCATGTTTTTGTCTCCCAGGATGAATTCATTCTTGGATGCTGTTCTGTGGGACATTTAGAGGGGTGGCAGATGCTGGTGCTACTGGATTTTAGGTGGTTAAGGCATAAATAATCCCAGGAGCACTACCAAGGCTCACCTTTTTAAAAAATGGTTTTTGGAGGTGGGATCCCACCTGTTCAGAAATACTCACATGGATCTGCAAAACAGCCCTACATTGTGTGGCTGAGAGGGCAGCTTCTGGTCTGAGTTGTTTGTGGTTGCATAGTCCCTTTGGATTTTAAATCTTCACATCCCTTGGGTCTGTGGTTTTAAACTGACCTAGTAAAACAACTTTAGAGTGTGGAAGCCTTTCTGACAGGCCTTCATCACAGAGGTTTTGGCAAAGGTTCATGAGAAAATCCTCCTTAGCATTTTCTAGTTGGAGCTTCCCTGCTGTCAGGATTTTGAGGAGGCATAAAGTGGCAGTGGTAACCTTTGACTTGTTAATTTCTCAAGGTCTGATGGAAAGGATTTGCTCCTCTATGAAAGGGAGAGAAAGAACTGCCACCAGCAGTAAATATTTATCCCATTCTTTACTTGGAGTTTTTTGTTTTCCACTGGATGTGTGTAGGGATTCAGACTTGCTATCCTGCAATCAGCAGGAGGGAGAGATCTTCAATTTGCAAGAGAGAAAATTATTCAAGGAAAAGAAGAATGTTTGATCACTGCTAGCTAGTCACTCTTCTAGACTGATTAAAGCATATATATTCATTGCCTTGGCACTTAATGAGGAGGCAGGAGATGGCACCAAAAGTGCTACAGGATGTGCTCTGTAAGAATATTTACCTGTGTATGTTGTAGCTGTTAAGAGGTATTAAATGGGTTAGACATTGATGGCACACAAGAAAGAAAGAGAACAGTCTGTTTATTTCACTTTCAAATATACATGCTCTTAATTTGAAGTGCAGCTCTTGACTTAGTTCTTACATTATTTATTATTATTAGACACCAATGCCTTCTCAGCATATTTATTTTGTTAAATTACACCTCTGAAATTAAATGCAGCCTCTTGTCAGCTTTAATGTTCTTCTGCCTATTCTTATAATTATTATTGATAAGAGGTGACTTTCAAGTTAACAGCCAGTGGATGGATAAGGCAGCTGTTATTATGTTACCTGAGTGCTTTTTGGAAAGCTTAGCTCAAGGGCAAACCGTGATTTCTCCAGCGTGGAGTGCTGAATCCCCAGCCTGCATACTGCTGGCAAAAGTGGTGCTTGTGGCTGTGCTGTGCCTGGGTGATGTCTGAGAAGCTGCCCCCAGTCTGCCCCCAGGCTGCAGAGCTGTGGGTGCCTGCAATCAGTGAGCGTGGCGGCTCTTGGGGGTGCACAGGGGGGTGCCCCCGCTGTTAACTCCTGAGCTGTCAGAGGGTTTCTGCTCCCTTTGCTTCTGCTCTTCCCTCCTGCTCTCCGAGGCCCTCCTCCTCATCCTCAGGTAGTAGATCCGGTTGGCTTCTGGGTGGGTGACTTGGCAGAGGGGCATTTTGTAGATGGCCGGGTTCTGGGAGGTGATCAGCAGGAAGAGGAGCGCAGAGAGGCAGAAGGGCCAGGTGCACACTGGCAGCCCGAGCTGGCAGGGGACACAACACACACAGGGCAGCACTTTGGTACCATTTTTGGTCTCTGTGCTTATGCCTGCCTGTGGCTAACTCCTCCACTTGGGAAGCTGGTAGGGCCTTGCTTTCCCTGAAGGCACAGTGGGCGCCAAATGCCGACTCAGCTGGCCACACAGAGGTCTGATTGTCAGCTGGAGGGCTGGGGCTGCACAAAGCATCTGACACTGCAGACCTCAGTCTTGCAGAGGTACAGCTTCAATACCAGTGCTGGATGGAACCTGCCACCAGCATTGAAACTACTGAATTAGGCTCCAGGGATCTGATCACTTCAGTGAAAGCCAAGACACCCAGCTCACACATGGACACCTGAATTCTCTAACAGAAGAGCCAAACTCTACCTCTCTGTTCTGTAAAATATGTATGGAGAGTATTATTCATATTATTCACGCATATTCCCTCTCCCCAATGATAATGTGACACTGGTATCACATCCAACCCTCAGCCCTCTCTGTTCCCCCACCTCTGAACCTGAATTGAGGTCTTCCAAAAGCAAGATCACAGGGACAAAAAGTGCTTTGGGGAGGTGTCCTTTTTCCTGATGCCTCCCCAAAGCAGGTGTGCTTAAAGCAGCCCACATGTGGGGACCTACATAGTACTGAGAGGGTGCCAGATGAAAATGTTCCATGCACGAGGCTGCTAGTTCTGATCTTTTTTTTCTTTTAAGTTAGTAAATCAATTTAATTAAAATATGGTTTTGCTTTAATCTCTCAGATCTTAAAGAAGAAGCAGAGCCTGGCATTTCTGTCTTCACTCCTTTCTTGATTTGTCCAAATATAATAACTTTGTACTTAAGAGAACAGTCTCCCCCTCATTTTAGTTCTCATACCCAGTTCAAACATCAATAATATCTGAGAGCAGTGCTTCTTGAATGAAGAAAACGAAAATTTAGATCATTTGGAATTGCTGAAAGATAATGTTCAACTAAGTATTTAATCTCAAACCATATGCTGTTGCTGTAACTCACATATACATGCTCAGCCCTGTTGTGGATAACATGCTCCAAAGGTCTTTGAAATCTTATTATCAGATATAAAGTCTTCAGGGGCACAATTCAGCTGACACAGGGTTTGTACAAGACCAGCCAGCTGGCTGCAGCATTCTCATTTCAGTGTTGTCAAAGCTGACGTGGAGAATTTCGAGGCATTTCCTTAATGTTATATTTGAACAAATCAAGATGCAGTTAAAAAAAAAAAAAAAAAAAAAACCTCAGGTAAAACACAAAACCCCACACTTACCACAGAGAGTGCATTAGCAAGAGCTGCTCCAGAGTAGGCACAAAATAATGCTGAAAAGAGAAGACCAAAGAGAGCTCAGGAGGAGGAAAACATTGCTCAATTCTCAATTCTCAAAAAACCCAAACAAACAAAAAACAAACAAACAAACAAACAAACAAACCCCAAACCAAGCAACATTGTCCAAATGCACAGCAAAATATCCTCCCAGCTACCTAATGTGAGGATCACTGCTGGAGTTCAACATTGAAATGTCCCAAGAGAAAATGGCCTAAAATTGCACCAGTGGAGATCTAGGTTGAATATTAGGGAAAAATTTATTCACAGAAAGGGGTGTCCAGCCCTGGCACAGCTGCCCAGGGCAGTGGTGGAGTTCCCATCCCTGGAGGGATTAGCAGCTGGGTGGATGTGGCACTTGGGGATGTGGGTTAGTGGTGGCCATGGTAGGGCTGAGGGCACAGTTGGACTTAATGTTTTTGGAGGTATTTTCCAACACAAATGATTCTGTGACTGCATTTTGTCCTATCTGCTCTGTAGAGATGGATGGTGAATGAAGACAAAACATGGTTTTGTCAAGATCAAGCAATGGTGGCATTTCTTTTATCTTTAATTTTTTTTTTTATCTGGCACTACCTGACTCACATTTAGTGGGAATTGCTGAAATTCTCCAACAAGGCTGGACTTCAGAAATTCTCTGCCCTGTGCCTTCATACCACAACCAGTCACCAAAGGGTCTTTTTGCCCCAGGATGCCAGGATGGCAGAACAGGAGGCAAGGTCAGGTACCCAGGGTTAAATCAAGGAAGGAAAAGCTACTGAGAAACCCAGAAACTGTGCTCAGGACACTGAGATAAAGATAATTGGAGCCTGGGCATATCTTCACAGGAATGTCTTAACTGGGAAACTTCTCCAACAGCTGTGCCCATAGTTTTGGCTACTGTTGGATGTGGGGTCTTTGGGTGGATGGGTTTTAAACTGACCTGGTGCAACAGCTCCCTTCTTATGACACATTTCCTCCAGTGATACATATAATCAAGAAAAAGCTGCTTCTATGAATCTGTTGAGTTGCTAACTGGTTAAACATGCTCATGGATTAACTTGAGCTCATGCCACAAACAGTACTTCCACCCTTTCTAGATGTTTCCATTTTATCAGGGTCTAACACTATTCCCTGTGTATTCATACAATCAAGCCCAATGCTGATGCTACCAGAGAAACAGGTCTTGCACAGTAGCTATTTTTGGGACAGACAGAGTGATGACTGGCTCTAAACCTGTGCTCCTGTCTTAGGCTGGAAATGCAAGATGTGGCTGGGGGTGTGTATTCTATCACCATTTGTTAGAGGTAGGGCAATTAATTGGGCCACCTGTCAAAACCAGGTGGGGCAGGTTTTTTTCAATCTCTTCCACAAGCAACCCTCTCTCTGGAAAATATCTTCTGTTCATGGGCCAGTGAGTGTCACTGCATGGCTGATAAAATTACATAATCCCATTGGAAGATGCTCCGGCCATGGGGAGGAGCCAAGCATTCCTACCTGGATACAATCTTGAGATTTGGAACACTGCAGAAGCCTTTTCCTTCTGGATTCCCAGAGGAGCAGCTTTCTTCTCCACTCGATTCCCAGAGGGAGACCAGGCCCATCTACACCATCCCTGGAACTTAAGAGGAAAATTCCACCCTTCTCCAGGATCCCTGCTCAAGCAGAACCACAGCTGGCACTGCAGAAGGGCTGAGCCACCATGGGATGGGACTGTGCCACCACCCTGACCCACAGGGGGTCAGGGCCTGCTCTCACTCTGTCAATGTTTTTTTGTATTACTGCATTTTATTTTTATTTTTTCTTTTAATTTTTACTTTTTTCCTAATAAAGAACTATTATTCCTACTCCCATATCATTACCTGAGAGCCTCTTAATTTCAAAACTATAATCATTTGGAGAGAGGGGGTTTGCATTTTCCATTTCAAGGAAGGCTCCTGCCTTCCTTAGAGGACACCTGTCTTTTCAAACCATGACAGCTCCTCATAAGCTGCCCAAATATTTGCCTTCCCTTTATGTAAAAGATACTCACCACAGACAAGTGAGAGCAAATGTAAAAGATACTCACCACAGGCAAGTGAGAGCAAATGTAAAAGATACTCACCACAGGCCAGTGAAAGTAAATGTGTCTGCCAGGTCAGGGCGTAGAACATGCCCCCGATGGCAATGCAGGCCAGGGCACAGTTGTAGTTGTGTAAGCCAAGGTAGATGCTGTCAAAGGGGGATGCAATGCTCAGAGCTGCAGGACAAAGGCAAGGCTGTGAGCTCAGGTGTTAGAGGAATATGCAGGAGGAATCTGTCATCTCTTCCTCATAACATCAAGATGGGTTTGTCTGTTCTCACACACACACACGCGCAGGAAAAGGAGGATGTTAAAGGAGGCTCTCATTATTTTGGAGCTTTGATAATGTCCCTGCAGTGGAATTTGGCCCAGTCTCAAAGGTTTAATTCAGACAAAACTTCCTGTGTATTCACTGAGTGTGTTGTGTCCACACACACAGGTGGAGGATACAGCCAGAGTGTGGGAAAACCTCACCTGGGCATCCTCCTTGCAGAAAGCTGTGCTCGCACACAATGTTTACACCTCATATATACCCTTATTTTAAATATCAGAGGCATAACTGCATGCCTTTTGTGGGAGCAAGCAGAGTTTTCCATTTTTTCCTAGTGACCTTTGTGAGATACAATATGGTCTAGTTACAGGAGGTGGTCACTTCACCTGTGCAGTGGCATTCTCCACGGGGATGGGAGCTGGGGGGGTCTGCCCCAAATTTGACCTCTCAGAAACTTCTGTGGGATTTCTCACAGGCTTCAGGAGTACCAGTGAAAAGGAGAGTTCAATATGTAGTGCACAGACCACTAGCAGTATTGATGCATTTCCTTCTATATTGTCCTCATCTGTCCTCTGTTTTTTCACCATGCTTGTCCCAGAAACTTTCCCCTGACTTTTCCCTTCTAGATCGATTGTCACGCCTCTACAAGACCTGCCATATGCTCTTAGCCATACAAATTGTGGACAGTTTTGTTTAAAATCATGAATATAAGACAGCTACTTCATGTATAAAGTGCTTCAGAGCACAGATAAATTTTTGGATCACTGCCTTTTCCAAGAAATCAGACTACACTTATTCTGTCATCTGTATTTATTAAAATTGGTCTCTTAAGTGGCATTAATGTTATCTAACCTCTAGAGTCTGCTTCATGTCTCTCAATATTGTTTCTCTCTGGTTAGTAGAGAGACAGGACATTTTTAGTGGCATTCATTTTGGTATTTTGACAAATCCACAGCAGGGCTGGGCAAACTGCATCCCAGAAAAATCTGTTTCTCTTCCTTGGCTGATTAGTTCTGGAGCAGACCTTTGCTTGTGGTCATCATTTAAAGCAGTTGTGGTGGCAAGAAATCAGTTCTGAAAGTCTTTCTCCAGATTTCCTTATGGTCTCTATGGGATTAATCACATCCAGTGGCTAAAGAGTTAAGTAAGGGGGAACAAACCACCTGTCTGACTTACAAATCTAACAAAAAATGCAAAATTTAAAGAAAACCTGCTTCTGTTGTTGCTTGGACTCTCTTGTGTGACCTTTGCTAAGAGCTGTCAAATTTAGAGACAGTTTGAAGATGAGAGTGTTGTCCCAACTACAGCCAAGATGATGCAACTTTAAAGTCTGGACAGAATGTGGCTTGAATCAAGATACCTTGATTGCAAAAATAATTTGGTCAGTATTTCTTACCTGCAAACATCCCCACGGCTGATCCAATTGCAGCATGCAAACAAATCAGTGGGGAGGAGATGAGCAGAGCCACAAGAAAAATCCCTCCAGTCCAAGGGTTTCCACAACCATACACTTGACCAATCCCAACTGGGATGGATTGTAAGAGCTGCAGCAGATGGCAGAAAAGGACTTGTTATTTATTGTCTGTCTGTGCCCCTAGGGACACAGCAGATGTTCTATCCAAGATATTGGCTGAAAAGGGAAAGGAGAAATCCTGGCTCTGAGTTGGAGTCTGAGCACCTGATAGAATCTGAGAATGGTTTGAATTGGAAGGGACCTTAGAGATCACCTCATTCCACCCCCTGCCATGGGCAGTGACACCTTCCACCATCCCAGGTTGTTACAAGCCCCATCCAGCCTGGCTTTGGAAACTGCCAGGGATCCTGGGGCAGCCGCAGCTTCTCTGAGCACCCTGTGCCAGGGCCTCACCACTCTCACAGGGAAGAGTTTTTTCCCCAGTTTCTAATCTAAACTTACTCTCTTTCAAATTGAAACATTTCTCCTTGGGGGGAATGCCTTCAAATATCCCTCCAGGCTGTTTTAAGTAGTCTGCCTCCATCTTTCCTACACAATCTCTTCCAGTACTGGAAAGCCTTAGTTAGGTCACCACAAAGCCTTCTCCTTTTCCAGGCTGAATAAACCCAGTTCTCCAAACCTTTTCTTACAAAAGATGTGCTCCATCCCTCTGATCACCTCTGTGGCCTCCTCTGCACTGGCTGCAGCAGCTCCAGCTCCTTGTGCTGTTGGAGTCAGGGCTGGGGCAGCTCTGCAGGTGAGGTCTCACCTGAGCCCAGGGGCACAGGGGCAGGATCCCCCCTGCCCTGCTGCCCACGCTGGGGGATCAGCCCAGGGCAGGGGGTTCAGGCTGGGGCAGGTCCAGCTCTCACCCCCAGCACCCCCAGCTCCTTCTCCCAGGGCTGCTCCTTCTGCTCAGCCCAGCCTGGGCTGATCCCAGGGGCTGCCCTGGCCCAGGTGCAGCTCCAGTTCTCAGCCTTGTTAAACCCCGTGAGATTCCCCTGGGCCACTCCTGCAGCCTGCCCAGGTCCCTCTGGATGCCATCCCATCCTCCAGGTGTGTCAGCTGCACCTCTCAGCTCGGTGCCATCTGCAAATCTGCTGAGGGTGCCCTGGATCCCTCTGTCTATGTCATTAATGAAGATATTCAATAACACTGGTGCCCAGATGGACCCCTGAGGGACCCCCTGGGACCCTGAGGCATTGACCACAACCCTCTGGATCAGTTACCCTGTTCTCCTCTGGGAAGGTGACCCTCCAGAGCTAGAGCTAGACATGAGAGGACTGGGTATAAATGAGTTTCTGTCACTTTGAAATCCTGATGTTTCCTCTGAATTTTCATATTGCCACTGACAATGTTGCTGATGTTTTTTAACCTAGTCAGGAGGAGGTTGTATGCAGATGTGTGCTGGATGTACACTCAAGACTAGTTTTGGGCCAAGCCAAGTTTGAGGGGAATAAGAGGCTCAGGTTCTCTGCTCCTTGAGGTTCCACCAGCCTTTCTGCTGGATGAGCCAGGACTGTTGCTGGGAATTCTGTGGCACTGAACCAACCCACGTACTTCTGTGAATTCTGACCCACGTAAAAGCATCACCCAGAGGAGAAGGCCTTCATGCTCCCCTTCTCAGTGAAATACCATAAACCTGTTGGTGTGAAGCTTACCAGTGGCACATTGAGATCAGACCAGGTGATATTGGGCACTGCAGCTATGGGCTTGATGAGGGTTGTGGGGAAGAAGGGGTTGTAGTGTCCTGTGGCTGCCAGGTACAGGGTCACCGCAATGTTGAAGGGCAGAGTGAAAACAGGAAGGTCCCATTTGCTGAAGATGGATCCCAAAGCACTGGACAGAACTGGGCTAAGAAGAAAAGGAGAAGAAATAGAATTATAACTTGCTCATCACAATTTATAGTGGTGAGACAGCCTGCCTCTTTGGTCACAAAATGATAACTTTGGCAAATAAAGGCCAATACAGTTCCTTGTAGAAATGCCAGGTGGTGAATACCTTAATAATACCTTAATACTTTAATCTGCATCAAACAAAGAGTTGTCAGAAGTTGTTTGTCTTTCTGAAGAAAATAATTCACATCCATGTGTGCATTCAATACAGCATCTGAGCATGGACAGAGACAGGCAATCTGACTTAGTATTCAGTTTAAAATTTGAACAAAAGGCAGAAAAGGAGATTTTGGGAATGTCACATGAAGAACTGGGAAGAACTTTAGGTGGTCTAAAAAAGCTGCTGTCTTGAGGAGGCAGGAGGGAGCTGGAAATTACCCAATTTGGGTTTTTTTGGGTCTTTTTTGTTTTGTTTTGTTTTGTTCTTGTTTAAATGATTTGAAGGGTATCCTGAGATGGGTCTGGAAGAGAAATAAAGCAGAAGTGATCAAAGGCAGTGATCAAAATCTTCCATTAAAAAAGATAACAATATTTACTGTGCTGGACACTAGTTTTTGGGGACTATGAGGCCCAACAGAGTGTAAGATGAAATCATCACTGTAGCAGAGCTGGGCAAGGTGTTGGTACCTGACCTCACTCAGACCTTGACTGATTTAATTTTGTGCTGCCCATGTATCACCTGAAATCATACACAGTTTACTGAAAACCGAGACTTGTTTTTAAATAGCTTGATTGAATTGAAAAGTATTGTAAAGTATTGAATTTGTATTGTAAAGTATTGAATAGCATGTGAAGTATTTGGGGTGAGACTTAACCCAGAGTCAGAACACAAAAAACATGTAAACATTGAAATACCATTGCAATACCAAAGTTCTTGTCTGTGGAGCCTGGGATATAATCTTTGTTTGGTCTGCTTTCCTCAGGACATTTCCAGACTCTGTGATTTCCACTTGAAGTGTGTGTCCTACATGAAGGACTGTATGGGAGGATATTGGTAAGGTAATATTTGGTTTTTATGGGTCTCAGAAAGTTCTTCTGCTACAGGTGAGCTGAATAGCTCTTATGGTCTACTCCAAGTAGCAGTGAACATTACAGTTTATAAAAAATCAATTTAAAGACTTTAAGTTTTTCAAGGAACTGGATTTGAGCCCTAGAAGGTCATTAAGCTGGTTATAATAAAAAACAACTCCATCCAAGTTATTTGACATTTCAATAGCAACATCTTGTGTCCTGCTGTACTATCAGTGGGAAAAATGCTTTGTTCTCTCTGTGTAATCTCAGATGAAGCCTATTCTTTTTTTGACAAGTTTGGTTCCCAAAGGAGTTTACAGATTTCCTTGCTTGCAGCTGTAGGGAAAAAAAAAAAATCAGCACTTCAGTGAAAATGGTGTCCTAATTTCTGTGCTGAAATACAAAGATTCTGTCACTTACACATCTTGTCAGGAAAAAGGAAACAGTTAAATAAATGCTGACTTCTAAAGCTGAAAGTCAAAGTATCGGTTAAAAAAATCACTGAAGTGTCTGATTTTAAAATATTTCAGCTCTACCCTCAAGACTTGTGAACTAAACAATGAAGAAAATTTTGAACAAAAGGCCTCAAGGAATTCTGGCAGATGAGACAAACTAAACATTCTTGCAACATGTCCTGAGTTTTGAGAGATTGTTATAAAATGACCTTTGCTGAGAATGACTAAAGAAATGAAATATAAAACAAATCTGATCTTAAAAGCAGTGAAAATCCAATAATGGTTTGCATCTTACTGCTTACAGTGATAAAATGTACTATTAAATTAATTTCAGTTAAGGCTGTTAAACAGATTCTGCAGTGCTGCTCAGATCCATATTCAAAAAAGGCAAAATTTAATCCTGGACGCACATAGCCTGTCCTTTGGAGCTATTTGGAGGAATTAATTCTGCTCATGACTGGTTGCACATCCGAGAAGGAGAATATTGAATTCAGCCCCAGGATGAGCACAGGGTTGATTTAGGGCCTGGATGCGGAGGAAGCCCTGTGGTGTTGGGTGCAATGACCTCCATCCTGTGCGTGTTCTGCTGCTGAGGGCCTTTTTCAGAGGCCTGGCGTGGTGCTGCTTTGCCTGTGTGCTACAATCAGTGTTTCTGTGCCCTCAGCTCCTACCACGTCCCCCACGAGCTCTGTGAGGTGACAAACACAACCCTCCAGTGCCATCAAGCCTGGAGTCACTGGCGCAGGGCAGCAGGGCCCTCAGTGTGCCTGAGCTGCTTGTAGCCAGACCCATCCTTTGGGAATTGTCCCTAGGAGGAATGATGCCTCAGGTTTTAGCTTTTATTTTCAGATTCTGTACTGCTTTAGTGTGTACTTCTGAGCTTCATATTCGGGGACAATAAGCTCTCTTTACAGAGCAGGGGGACAAAACAATTCCTTCTCTAGCTGGGGACCAGGACAAATGATCCATATTTCAGGCCCAAGAGCATAAACAATGTGGGCTGAAGAGAGAAAAACAAGAAAGATGGGACTTGGATAATTAACTCCAGCATGCAAATGGACCAAAACATATAAACTGTGAAAAGCCATTTTGGGTTCACCTGGGATGTAGTGCTGGCTGGGCTCTTTTGCTGCCTGAGGTGTATCCATTGAGGCCTTCTAATAAATCCCTGCTTTTTTCTTTAGCTCTGCCTAGTCTCTCTTCTAAGTCAGCCTTCAGAAGGCATGAGGAGCAGTGGCACTTACCAGGCCATGGAAATCACAGCCACGGGGGGCAGAAGCCACCAGTAGTAGTCCCCCTTGTCAGAGTAGACGGCCATGAGCAGGCCCACCAGGATCCCGTTGTAGCCGTGCAGCCCAGCCGCGATGGATGACCTGCCAGGGAAACAATTGTGAGGCAGAAAGCTTTGCTGAAGGCAGCCCATCTCTGGGGCCCACAGAAAGGCAATTTGTAAGTGTCCTGCCCTTTGAAGAAGCAGTGAGATTATTGATGTACTGCCTTGCACTGGTGTGTGGGAGGGGGGAAGTTTGGGGACTGCTGGATGATGGAGGGGGATCCTTGTGACTCAGAGGACCTACATGGTTTGAGGATGGCTATCAGGGGGAAAGAACTGTGTGTTTTCAGGAAGACAGACAGCCACAGGGATGGGCCAGCTCTCCTTGGGCCACAACTCTGTCTTCACCTGAGTCTTCTGTCTCTAACAAGGCACAGTGACCCATCAGTGAGCTTCAAATAATATCACAACTATCAATTTTTATTAAGTGCACGAGGACACAAGGTGCCACCTACCTGTCCTGGCTGAGGGCCAGCGCAGTTAACGTGGACACAGTGGTGCCAGTGCAGCCCGTGAGCATCCACCAGGGGCTCTGGATGAAAAGCCCCACTAAAATGATCAGCCCGCTGAGGGGGTTGTTGACAAACATCACCTGCGAGGTCCCTCGCAAGATCCAGTCCACCAGCTGAACCATTAAGGGCTGGCCTGGAGGAGATCAAGGCAAAATACTGTTGAAAAGGCATCGTTTTAGCAAAGCACAATCTTTGCAGCCCCTTTCTGGCATAGAACAGAGGTGAAATATTAACATTTCTGTAAAGCAGGTCTCTGATTGATTGTTGTCTCTGAATATTATCTGGCGCTTTGGAATTAATAGGGATGTACTGGGCACTGCTATAAAATTTATGGAGGGACAAACATACAAGTGATTTATTTATGGTTGTCAGAGAATAGTCAAAGGATTATTTGCAAGGTAGATCACTTTAGATTCTGCTGTAAAATCAATAAATAGACAGACTCTTTTTGGTGTAAAATTCAAATGCAGAGGGGGACTCTGAAAATACTTTGTATATAGGGAAATACAGGAAATATAGGAAAAGGAAATGATTTTGCTGTTTTAGGAAGAAAATCAGCAACCTTGAGCATGAAGGTATGGTGTATACGGGAGATAGGGGTCAAAGGTTTCTAAAAAGTATTTAGAGAGCTAAAGAACCTAAATTAGAAAGCAGTAATTATAACTTGGACAGTACTCAGGGCAAAGAGGCATTTCCAGAGGACAAAGAGTTATTGCTCTTTGGAGAAGGTTATTGAACCTGGACAGAGTAAACAGACACCAAGCACAGATACCTCAGGTGAGTGCAGGGGGAAGGTGGGATGAAGGCACTGCAATAACATTTTGCTGCTTGTTCTCCTACTGCAAATTGACTTGAGTTTTTCCTCTGCCTCTCTTCTGGGAAAACTGCAACCATTTCTGAACTGCTGTGTGTTATTAAAGGATGATGCAAGGAGAATGGATGGGAAAGGGGAGCTACTTCCATGTACAAGATGTTCAGACGTTCACACAATGTCCATATGCAGCTTTTATCTTCAAGATTTGAAATTAGTCATCTTAATTTGATTGTTTGTTAGATGCAGCTCAAGGTGCTAGGGTATTTTCTGAATATGGGCAATGACTTATTCCTAAGAATTCCTTCCTGGCAGAGTTAAGGAGGCAGAACAAGGAGGAGGAAGGAGCTCCTTAGAGGAAAATGACCAGGCTTGTCTGAACTAATCTTAATATTTGATGTTGAGCTATGCAACAGGTATCAGCAATACACTTAGTCTCAGACACAAGTATTAGCCATAAAAATTCAAATATAAACCAGAGGACAGTGGCCAAAGCTTTCCAGAACACTGAATAAGAAAAGCTGTTTACAAAGCATGGACCACAGGGGTAAACAGAAAGCAGGGGGAGATATTCCCCTGTGTCTGGGGATAACACTGGCCTGGCTGTAAATGGATACCTCCTTTTTCTCTCCCATTGCTGCAGTTGTACTGCTAACAACCTTAGCCTTGACAGAGGGCCCACAGTCTTACACAGCCTCTCAATCCCCAGTAATTATGGGTATCTTGGACTCTCTGCCCATGCATTGCTCCTGTCTGGACAGTGAACCTTTGAGATCAGTCCTGGCTTCTATCTCATGGCACTGTAACACCCTCTCAGTGCTTATTGCTCCCCCAAGGCCAGGAACTCAAGAGCCTCTGCCTCTATCAGGAGGCAATTCCCCATCATCAGCCCACAGATGGATGAGAGACAGTGGCTGATCCAAGGCAGGAGACTCAACCTCCAGCCCTGCTGTGTGATTCTGGCACTGCTATGTGAGACATGATGCTAATGACATGTAACTGAGTGTGAAAGACATCTCAGGACTGTGCCAAATTTTGCCTGCTGACATGGTGGTGGCCAGAGGATGCAGTGAGATTGTCTTCCTGAGAGTGAGATAATTAAAAGGCCAGAGTTTGCAATGAGCTTGGACCATGCTGCTTCTGCTCTGCCTCAGTGGGGGAAACACATTTCACTGGAAGTACTGATGGTGATTGGGATATTCCCAAACACATCCTTCTGCTTACTTTTCATCCACTCTCCGTATTCATTCATTTCTCCTGTGAGATACCCAAAACTATGGTGGATCCAGCTGCCACTTCTCCACAGCAAGTCCTGGGCTCTTGGCATCTCCTTCTTGTACAGCTTCCTCTCATTGGGATTTTCAGTCACAACGATCTCGCCGAGCTCCATCCTCTTTTGGGTGATATAAAGAGTAACTGTAAATCACAAAGACAATGTGTTAGAAAAACCTTTCGGGTTGGGCTCTGACAACCTTCGGAACCCAGTGATGATATTTTTTATCAAAGATGGGGTGTTTATGGAGAAGAGGTCTGCCAGATCCACAGCTGGGAGTGGTGAGTGCTGCAGTGGTGTCTCCTCTCAGGGATGGGGACCAGGCAGTGCCCTGCTGCTGTCATGGGAATGTGGCAGAGACACAGAGCTGCAGGGGGAAAGAGAGACATGGCATGGGTGCCTTGCAGCATCCCACCTTCACTCCAGCTCCTGATGCAGTCTGTGACAAGCTACTGGTTGGACATGAGACATGACATCTGCCAAAAGATTGAGTAGCACTTGTGTGCTGACCATGCTTGGCTGAGTGTAGCTATTGTGGCAGGTGCTGAGAAGGGAGCCTGCTGAAGTTTGTCCAGCAGTGAGCTGGAGGCCAGCAATGCAAATTGCCAGTACAGCAGCAGAGAGTAGGGGACAAGAAAATACAAGAGAAGAGGCTGAAGTGTGTGTCCTTTTTGAAGTTGTGAGTTGGTGCTTTTGTGTATCACCAGGAATCTATGATGCTCTCATTCCACATCTGCCTTTGATAGACCAGCAAGAGCAACCTGGGGTAGCATCAAAGCATTGCACAGAAATCAGCATCCACGTGTGGCTTTTGACAAGGACAAGAGCATTGGCTCAGGGCTGCATGCTTAGTTAGCAGGTGAATATTCAGCAGGAGTAGGGATTTATTAATTTTCCAATTACAGTTGTGGGGCTTTGCTCATTAAAAATCTATTACCAATGAACATTAAAGAAAAAAAATATACAAATACACTACACTGCAGCCTGGTGAGCTATACTGTAGGTCGCACCCTCAAAATTGCATCCCTGCTGCCTGAGGGAGCCTGGCATCGGCTGTAGGATTTGCTCTGGTGATTTTGGTATAGAGTGGCTGGGTTTCCTCCCGGTGTTGCCCCAAAGCGGACAGCGCTGTGAAGGGCTTGCCCCCTGTTTTGTGGAATATGGGCACCATCTTCCGGTGGGAGCCTGCTGCTGGGCGTCTTGGCGCGGCAGCCTGGGGCAGCCGCAGGGAGGGATGCTTGGATGCAGGAAAGGCTGCTCTGCGGAGAGGAGCCCTGACGGGAAGATGGCAGAGATGGCTGCGGCTCTGAACGCCCTCAGAAGAAGGTCCTTGAGCAAGGAAAGCTGCTTTCCCCCTGCCCCTGGCCGCCCTATGCTGGGTGCAGCCCGGCACACGCGATGCGCGGCGCCTGTTCCCAGTGCTCTGGCTCTCTCTGCCGGCAGCTCTTCCCCACGGCACTTTTTGGGGTGACCTTCACCGTCGGCGTCAGCCTGGGCAGGGCTGTACCGGCGAGAGAGGCTGTTGTGTGTTGTGTATTAACAAAACCTGGGCGTCACTCGGTTTGTTTGAGACAAACGAGGGAGGATTATTAAATTCTATAATACTACAGAAGGTATTAAATGGTCTAAAAAAAGAAAAAGAGAAAAAAACTGAGGTTGTGCAAGGAATAGACACCTGCAAACCTTGAACCAGATAATCAGGGATTGGTTTAGGTGGGAAGGAACCTAAAAGCCCATCGTATTCCACCCTTTGCTGTGGGCAGGGACACCTTCCACTGTCCCAGGTTGCTCCAAGCCTCATCCAAACTGGCCTTGCACACTGCCAAGGGATGGGGCAGCCACAGCTGGAGACAACCTGTTCCACGGTCTCACAGCCAAGACTTTCTTCCTTACATGTAACCTAAATCTCCCCTGTTTTAGTTTAAAATAATTCCCCTTTGTCCTGTCCCTGCATGCCTTGTCCCCAGTGGCTGTGCAGCTCTCCTGGAGCCCCTGCAGGCCCTGGCAGGGGCTCTCAGGTGTCCCTGGAGCCTTCTCTTGTGCAGCTGAGCAGCCCCAGCTGTGCCAGGCTGGCTCCAGAGCAGAGGGGCTCCAGCCCTTGCCCAGGGGTGTTTCATGGGGCTGTTAAGAAGGAAGATTTGAGGTTCTGCAAAGCTGTGCTCAGTGCAGGAACAAACAAGGAGAAAAAGAAGAAAGAGGGGTTGGTTTTACTATCCTGCTTTGTTTTCTGGTTTGTAAATTCATTCTGTCCAGAAGCTGAGTCCAGTTCCTGGTTTCAGTTTAAGGCATCCTTGGTGGCTGCCATTTTTTGGCTATTCCTTGTGGTTAGCCAGAAAGATTTTGGTGTAGGGAACACTGAACTGGAATTCCCCTTCTCCTCCCATGTATTCTCTAGGCTGGGGGAATTTGCAGTGGTTAGATATTGTGAATTTTCATCCCTCTGAGGTAGGAAAATATTTTCTACTGGAAAATACTTGTGCCTGCTTGCATCCCATGAGCAGTGGGGATGTACAATTTTCTTAAGTGTAGCTCTGGGTGCCTTCAGGTGGAAGTCAGGGCATCTGAGCCCACAGCTGCCAACAGAAGTTCCTGTTATTCCCATAGACAGCTCAACCTGGGTCCTCTAGTGAGGCACCCAATAATTTTAGGGAGGGACACGGGGTCTGAAGTCAGCAGCACAAGCAGGGAAGAGATTCCAGGCCAGCACCTGGCTGTCACTGAGGTTGCTTTCCCTACAGAGGTTCACAGGCATATTTAGCCATTGATCTGCTAACAGAGATAACTCTCTGTTGAACAGACTGTCCAGGGCAGTGGTGGAATCACCATCCCTAGAAGTGATCAAAAGCTGTGTGGATGCACCACTTGGGGACATGGGTTAGAGGTGGCCTTGGCAGTGCTGGGTTATTGTTGAACTTGATGATCTTAGAGTGCTTTTCCAACTTAAACAATTCTATGCTTCTGTGATCCTATTCCATTTTGTCTGCTTTGTTTATTTGCTCATGTTCTCCCTGAAGTGTTTTCCAAAGTATTTCAAGGACTGAGGTGGGCTCAGAGAGCTGCTTTGGATCTGTGTAAAGAAGACTGGAATATGCCTTACGGTCTTGAAGTGTTTTTGGGATGCATCAATAAAGAAAGGTGAGTGGTTCTTTGCTGTGAACAGTAACCTCCACGAGCTGTGCAGTACAGCTGTTACCAGCAGGGAGAATAAATGCCAAGGGGCTGTGTCTAAGTCATCATAGCATATGAAAAGCTTATGCTTATTTTAAACCCCACCAGGAAAATTTACTTGGGGGTTTTACAAAGCAGAAACATGACTTCAGAGCTCCTAAACCCTGTACTTACAAGGCTGCATAGCTCAATTCCCTCAGAAATGGAGATGTGGGACCTGTGTATTTTTAAAATTCTTGTCTTGCTCACATCATTTAACTGTCAGGGGTTAAGGGCAGTGTTGTCATATGAGACCCCTTTCCAGTCAATTCCTCTCTGTAGGGAGACATTAATATCTCCAGAGAGTGATTGGTATCTCTTTTTCCTAACATACCTAGCTGAGTTGTGAAAAAAGAAAAAAAAAAAAAAAGGGTGTTCTGCCTCTCTTTTTCCACTGGCTGCAGAGGGAGCCTGGTGGCTGAGCTTTTAGAGGGCTGTTTGCAGGCAAGAAAAGCTCCAGCCTAAGAGACTTTTCCAAGGTCAACCCTGAATATTTTGGGAATGGGATCTGTAGTCCCAGGCTAGCTCTTTTAAATCACTGAGCCATCTCCAACAGGCCTGTAATCGACATCAAGTCGGGCATTGAAGTTCTGGGGCTAAGAAAACTGCCCCCAAACTTGCCACGTTTTATGATTCCTGCTTGCTTTCTTCTTATGGATTGGAAGGGAACTAAGTCTCTCTTGGATGGAGCACAGTCACCCTCCTCTGATGGCAAAGCAACTTGGGACATGGCTGGAGGAGAAGGCTGAAGAATTACCAAATTTGGGGAGAAAGAAGTAGTGAAAAAAGAAAGTAAAAAAGATATTTGGGGGTGCCGAAAGCCTCTGAAGTGCTGCTGTGGTGAATCGTGGGGCTTTATGTAAGAAGAGCCCAAGGTGCTGCAGCAGCTGGGGAAGACCCTGGAGGGTTGTGATGGGCACAGTGATCCCTGCAGGATCATTCCACCCTGGGAAAAAAACACCATTTCTTTGCAGGGAACACCTGTCAGTCTATCTATGGGCTGGTGCTCAGTGGTACAGGCTGCATGAATAACAGACAAATCATTCTAACAATTATCTAATTAGGGCTAATGAGAGCCTGAATCACTTATGGCACACCTAGGGCTGATGAGGAATTCCTTGAGAAAGGGCCTTTTGTTAGCAAACACCAATTCATCAGCGTGGTAATGAGCAGTCCTGCTTGTTAAGAACATTTTCCAGACTGCAGGGTAGTGCCAGGTGGTTTGGACTCACCTCCACACCTACCTGTGCCTGCTCATCCCCAGCAGACAGCTGCTGCAGCCTGCTTTTGAGGTGCAGGGTGCTGACACCACAGAGATGTGTATTTTTAAAGCCTTTCACATCAAGCTCTGGGTTTCTCTTTGGCTTGTGCTGCTAAAGAAAACGTTCCCAGCATACCAATATCACAAAGCCTTCAGTGATCTGGTGGCCTCATGCAAATTAAAAAAACAAACAAACAAACCAAATTGTTTTGGTCAGAACAGTGAGATGGTGCATGACCAGCGTGGTGGGTGATGAGTATCACCTGAGCCAAATGTTCTACAGGGCTGCTGTTTGTGTTGGGAGCTTGGCCATGTGTTAAGGTACCTGAAGCCAAGCCTGGATGAATTATCTTTCCACTTCTGTGCTGAAAGCACAGTCATCAGAAATGCATTGACTTCAAGGGACGTGGCCTCACAAAGGCCTTGAAAAGAAACAGTTTGAAAAAGCACATTCCTCTCATAAGAAGCCATAAAAGAGTAGAGAAGAAATACCATGTACAGCTAGAGGGAAAAAACTTTGGGATGGTGACAGAACGCTTGGCTGAGTCGTAATGACTTTGCCAAGTGAGGCTCTACCAGGGATCAACCTGTGATGTTGAAAGCAAATGAAAAAATCAGGGCATTTCAGAACAGTTGCTGAGGATGCATGCAGCACAATTTCTGAGAATAGTTTCTGAGACCTTTAAAATAAGAAAAAGAGAACAAAAAACCAAATAACCAGCCAACCAACTAAAAAAAACCCAAAAAAAAACCGCCCGAAAGGAAAAAAAAAAAAGGTGCTCAGGTGACTTTTTTGCTATCACAGACATTAAATGAAGTCACATCCTGCAGCAGTTCTATCATATCTTTACAAGCACAGCTACAACAATTAGCAGTTGAGGTAGTTTAATGGGGCTAAATATAATTCTTACATCCTTATTTAGATAATTGGCTTTTACAGTGTGGTCTTGGAGTCTTTCTGTGTCTAACTTTCCCAGTCTCTGTACTGTGTAATGCAATACTTTGCTCCAAGGCGAGAGTTTTCTACTTCTTTCCCCCTCTGCTGCAGCAGTATGTCCCATTCTGCCGTGGAGGCACAGAGTTTATTTAATTGATTTTATTGGTGTGTGTGATAGGAGCTGTGCTGGCACAATTTGTATTTGGATTGTCTGTACAGCCACAGTCACACACACACACATGTGCACATGTGTGTAACTGTGAAGGAGGAGGCTTTGGCTTCCTTACCACAGATCTCCAGAATGATTTTGCTAGAAAGGGATTCATGGGCTCATAAAGTGGTTTGTGTTGAGATGGACATTAAAGCTCACCCTCTCCCACCCCCTGCCATGGGCAGGGACACCTTCCAGGCCTTAGACACATCCAGGGATTGGGCAGCCACAACTTCCCTGGGCAACAAGTGCCAAGGCTTCATCAGCCTCACAGGGAAGGATTTCTTTGTAATATATTATCTAACTCTAGTTCTATTCCACTTGACTCCCTATAACCATTTAAAGGCTTATCATTGTGTTGCCTCTCCATGACTGACATGGAGATGATCAGCATCATCTCCAGGGAGATCACCCAGGTGTGTGGGACATCATTGTTGGGATGGGATGGATTGACTCCCAGAAATGCTTACCTCATCCTGGCAGTGACACAGAGAGGCTGAGATGGGACCTACGAGGGTTGGTGTGTGCAGTGTGGATGTCTGTACCTGAGCATCTTGCCTTGACTTCCAGCGAAGAGCTGGTCAATGTATGCATCTAAAGCATGATTCATCCTCTCCCATCCTACACAGATGAATCATGTCCCAAATGCTGTCACATTTTCTGTCTATAATGGGAAAGACAGACAGCTCAGATGCACACAGCTGCACCACGTGTACGCAGGGAGAGGCGTGATGAGTCTCAGCTAAATGACTGTCCTAAGGTTGTTCAGGAAATCTGTAGCTCACTGGGATATCAAACAAGTACACCTTCATGTTGGAACCAAGTGCCTTATATGTGAGGAATTTTCAAAATGCTATCTGTTTTTTAGTAATAAAAGTAGTCAGGTCAGGTAGATATTTTAAGACACAAAAATCCTGTTTTCCTGCATATGGTTCCAGTTATAAAACCAGAGGGGAAAACAAATAGAGAAAATATGAAATATAAAAACTGTAGCTTCTAAACAGAATGTTTTTCAAAGGTTTCCATGAGGTGTTGGCTGTTCAGCAAAGCAGACTGTAAAACAATTTTACAAGCCACATTTATTCTAAGAGCTCCACTTATTGAAGTACAATTCAAACTCTTGTTCTGCCGGCCAAGTTCCATAAATTAAACACTTGTCCAATAACACATACCTCTCCTCTGTTTCTTTTTGGCTTTTTGTGTTTGTGAGTCTCTCTCACTCCCTTTTTTTTTTTTTTAACCTTTGCAAATGGAAACAAAAAGGGTTTGCTTGTTTTAGGAATGGATTTAAGAAGCAGAGCGGTAAAAGTAAAAATAAGGCAAGGAAAAAGAAAACAGGTCAACAGACTAAAATGAGACTCTTGTTCCATTATTTTGCATCCTGCTGACACTGATTTACAGTGAGGGCTAAATCTTGGTGTGAAGCTCTGTGGTGTCAAACATTCAACTAAAGTTGTGCCTCTGGATATTATGAGAAACCAGCCAGGTGACCTGACAGCTAGGAAGGGAGGTTGGATGTTTGTTCTGCCTTCAGAGAGAACCCAATATCCCTCCCTTCCCTAGAGCATTATGCCCTTAGATATATGACCATCACCAGGATCAGCCTTTTCTTGCAAGAGAGGGGACAGGGAAGTGTGAGATATCCTGTCTGATCTGGAGCAGGAATGGATCTGCAGATATGTCAAGGAAAAGCCCTGCCAGTAGTGCCCCTGGGCTCACTGTGCCTTCCCTGTCCAACCTTTTCTCCTGCTTCTCTCTGCTGTCACCCACCTTCAGTTCATGCTGCTCCTTCAGTTTTGTCTAGATCCTCATTTTCAGGCTGTGTCTAAACCTTGCATTTTCTTTCATTTGAAAGGTTGGAAAAACCCTCCAAAATCATCAAGTTCAAACTTTGACCAATCCCCACCTTGTCACCCAGACCAGAGTACCACATCCAGTTTTTCCTTGGGCACCTCCAGGGGTGGGGACTCCGATGTTTAGCAACCCTTTCCATGAAGAATTGCTGTGTCCTCTTGTCCTGTCATATCTCCTCTCCTTCAGCACAGGATCTGTCCTGATGGTCACACCTGCCTTGTGTCAGCATCTTCCTGAGTTTCACTTTGATGTTTCCCTGTCTTTCTCCTCCATGCTGACCATGAGCTGCCTGTCTTCATTTTCAGAACCAGTCACTGCTCCGTCTAATCAGGAGGGAAAAATTAACTCCCACATCCTATAACACTGCCTCTACTTGTCAGAAGCATTTCTAAAGATCCTCTCCTGTGGTGCAAAGCTTAGGCATGCTAACCTGAGTTCCAGTGAAATGAATGCCTTCTTTAATCCAGAGAGGAGAGAGGTGGGAATAATACAGCAAGGAACTGGACAATGTCTCTGCTTTCTTATTAATTCACAGTGAAAACTTGGGCAAGTCAGCTACTGAATGTCTCTCATCAATTCAGAGGTGACCTCTTAAATGAGAATAAATGCTTTTAACTCGCTATAGTGATTCAGGGTCTTGCTCTGTAAGGCTTGAGTGTGACAGACATGGGCAGCCAAATGTGAATCATTTTGGAGCTGCCAGAGAAATTACTGTTCTTTGTTGAGGGCTACCTTCTGCCAGGCTGAGATACTAGAACTGATGGGTGTGAAAGAGAGGACAGGGAAGGAAATGTGCCTTAGGACATTTTAGTATGGAAGAAGGCAGATTTAATTTAGCTTCTGCTGAAGGTGATTTTAGGCTGCCTGCTCATGCTGCAATAAGGTTGGAGGCAATCTTGTGGTCAGTCTCAAAGGCAGGGGAGTGATCAAAGGATGGCAGGTGCATTAGCTCTGTCAGAGGGGCAGTGGTTAAGGGTGATGATTTCTGCCTCTGCTGCCTACCCAGTCTGCAAGAGCTCAAAGAGGGCTTCGAACAAGGAAGTTTTTCTGGTTTTCTATGTGGCTGCTTAGGTGGTTGCCGTGTGGTTTTCTCATGCCAGGGAGCACAAAGGGCAAGGCAGGGTTGGAGCATCCATGACTCCATCAGTGCTCTGCAGACAGGTGATTGGTGGTCTGCAACACCTGTGCTCCAAGACCAAATGGCTGATATTAACATACACTGAGAAACCTTGTTTATTCTATGCAAAATTACCTCGTTGTTAAACCTTTAAGCTCTTCATCTGGGGCTGGATATCCTGTACAAGCCTTGGGGAGCTGGCAAAACCCCTTCAATTTGCTGTGACATACATTGTTTTTTTTTTTTTCCTAACTTAGCTTAGCAAAGCTTTGCTTGTAAATATTTTAACTGCAAACACAATCACATGGTGTCTGCTGTTCCTGGGCTGATCCAGCTGAATACTGGGCTGTCATTGGGAATGCATGTTAAACCACAGACTGTAAAGTGCTAGGTGCTGCTCACAGTGGATTAAAATGTCAGGGCATGGCCATTATTTGGTTAATCTTGGGACAAAGCACTCAGCATTTTAATATGGAAACCATAAAGGCATTTCTCCATATAGTTCACATTGCTTGCTCCTTAATAGAAAGTTAATGGGGATTTTCTTTTTCAGATAACAACAATTTATCATGTGTTTCCCTGGTAACTACAACATCGTGAACCTTCCTTGAAAACTCCATTGGGATTCCTGCAATGTTTGTGAGCATAATGAATGGTAAGTGTAAGGCAAACCCATTGAATCACTTTATTTTAAATTCTGGCAGAGACATAATTTCCCACAGTTCATAAACATTTACAAAAAAGGAGTTTACATGAAGAAAAACAGTTGTTTTTATCACTCAGATCAAAGAATGCATTTATCTGGATGTATGGATGTGTTTTCTGCCAGCTTTTGATAAACTCAGGTGACAATCTTTAAGAGGCTTCACAGACTAGTGCGGAACCTTTGAAGTCTGCAGCTTTGCTCACCTGAAAACACAGACATCTCTTCTGCTCTCTGTTCTGTTTGAGCCTGAAGTTTACACTTCAAAGATTGTAAACGACAGGACAAATTTCCCAAGCTGCTGGCTCCAGAGTTATTGGAATAAAATGGTAAACTGTGGTGGCATGTTGCAGGTTACTCAGGAGCAGGTTGGATGGGGCTTGGAGCAACCTGGTCGAGCAGAAGGTGTCCCTGTCCACGACAGGGGGATTGGAACTAAAATACCTTTAAGGTCCCTTCTAAATCAAACTTTTAAAGGATTCTTTAATTTGGGGTGTTGTCTCCACACCCCTGTTGCAGCTTATCTGCTCCTGTGCCATGGGATTGGCATTTGTGCTCTGGAGAAATGGCTTTATGTCTTTTGGAAATGCAGTGCAAGGGATTCCCCTAATGTTCATGGTCTTTTCATTAGACCTAAGATGGGAGAGGTGGACAGGAGTGAGGGCTGCAGATAAAAACTTATGTGATAGAGTCTGGCTGTCATCTCAGGTTTTATCCCTCTGTAGTTAATAAAACATCACTTATATAAGTGAGAGAAGGGTCATATCCATCAGTCTCAGTGGAGCTGCTCTGGATTCTTCTTGTTGTACATAAAAAAATGTTTCTAGTGCTGTTTGCAAGTGGGGACTTGTTCACTGCAGGATGAAGCAAGGTTTCTCTTGCTCTTCCTTTTGCTGAGGATTTTGAAGGGGTGTACAGGACAAGCCCGTTCCTTTACAGAAGTTTTTAACAAGAAAAAAATTAAAATGGCTATAATATATATACATATTAAATTTACATTTTTCAAAATGTTTCATTTTGCTTTAATTTTTTTAGAAGGTAAAATTCTTTATCTACAATATCACATGTAAACGTGCCCTGTGGCTGCAGGGTGAGTGAGGATGTTGCTGGCTCATTCTGGGGATGTCTAGAGTTGTGTCAAGAGCTGTCTAAGGTTCAGCCTTAGCCACCGACCCTCCTCTTTCCAAACATGTTTCTGGTAAAGAGCTTAAACTCAGACCAAAATCTGCCTTCTGTCTTCCGGAGACTGACAGAATTATGGATTTAGAAAGATTCTCAGGGTTAAGATTTGTGAACTTCAGTACAGCACATCTCAGTGTATTGATTTATTTTCTTTTGTACAGAGAGCATTTTTTACCAGTTTCTCTTGGCTGTGGCGGCACCTGGGGTGGGAGGATGCCCTGTGCACATCTAGCATTGGGAATGGGAATTAGTGCCCATTCTGTAGGGGATAAATTGAGACTAAAATCTATGAAATCAAATATTTTAGGTGAAATGTCCATGTTCATGAGGAAAGGAAAGGCAAACAAAAAAGAAAGAGTATTTTGCCAGATCTCCTTCTGTGTATCATTTGCAAGTTGTGCTGTGAATTCCCCAGGCAAGGCTTGGAGATGTACTCAAATTGAGCTTGGAGATCCAGGGGGAGGTCAAGGTTTGGCTGTTCCAGAGGAGAGGAAAGGAGGGAGTGGGATATGGGGTCAGATTGGACTCTTTAAAACGGGGAAGTGGAGACAAAGTCATAGCCAATTTCTGCAATTAACACCTAATTCTTCAAGTGGAAAAGAGGTGGAAATGTGGTATTGGTGTCTCTGAGTAAGGTACTCCCAATTTTACCCTGTGTGTGAGAATAACACTGGGTTCACTGTCACAACTGAGTAGGTGAATGAATTTGGGGATCACCTTTGGGCTGAGCTGAGTACACTGCCTGAGGCTGGGAGTCAGTTGCAGGTGCAGAAGTGATTTGAAAGAACATGAAGGTAGGTATTAGGAATTTAAAATTTAAATATATATGTTGAAGATTTTTTTTAAAATAAAAAAAGTATCAGAGTTGTGGAATTGGTTCAGACTAATTTGTACAATTTGGGCTTTTAAAAAAAAGCGTTGCTACTTTTTGTTCTGCAGTAGGAGTATGTAACAAGATAGTGTTCAGGTGGGATTATGAATATGAAATGATTTGCTGCAAATGATGGTTAGGATTGAATTTTGTTCACCCCATAGAAAAAAGCTGTGTGCTGCTCTCAGTAGATTTAGTTACCTTATTCTGAATTTTTTCTTGGTGTGTATTCCTTAGATCAGGGACAACCTCTGTGAAACTGGTGACTACAGAGCTACAGTTATTTTCAAGTTTGCATGTCCTGTGATGGAGATATCAGTCTGAATACTTCAAGCTCTAGCCTCTTGATGTGCTTTATGCCTTTTTAATTCTCTGTATTATTAGTACGAGTTATTTTTACAGGATTTGAAAGATGCATTGCAGAACCTTGCTGCTGAACTTTGGCACAGCGGTGAAGGAAAATACAGAGTTTGCATCAGCTTGTTTTACTCACAGTAAATTTTCACCCTGAGGGATATGCCTTATCTGCAGCCAAGGTTAGGTTTAGAGCTGGGTTCCATTGTAATGCTCAAAATTCAACATTTTGTTTCAATGAAGGCTTCCAGTTATGTGGAGGAAACATCTAACTAGTGTGAGTTATTTAAATGCCACACTCTTAGTCTTGTGTGACCCTGAGTGCTTTCTGCATAGCCAGTTCTTGGGTAATATAGGATTTATGAGACTGAAGGAGGCTTAATGAGGCTTACAATATAAATTTGCCAGTTGTACTGAGTCCAGTGCAAAGGTTGGGATTAGTTTGGAGGTCATGAAAAGTTGATTTGGAAAGCCAGGGGTTTGGCTGAGGCTTTCCTGATGCGAAGGGAAGAGCCAAGGGCTGCTTCCACTTGCTTTAAGTCCTTTAGTCTGAACCTCATCTGAGGTGAGGTTATGCTTGGGATGCACCCCAGGCTCCTTGCTGTGAACCAAAATACCTCTCCACAAGGCTGCTCTGGGATTTCCTGTGTTTCCAGGAAGAGCTGAAATGCTGTGGTGACATAGTCATTGAAGAAACACACTTCAAATAATTTTGCCCTTAACATTAGATATGTCACTTCTGTGCCATGGTTATGTTTTCCATGGCTGCAGCACAAGTCAAATCCCATGGTTCATTCCAATGCCCCACCATGAGTAAATACTTAGTTTTGCTCTATAAGAGAGGAAAAGGTTAGATCTCTTTCTGTCTTTGGATATAAAAGAATAATTTTAGAGAGAAAGATGCCTTTTATTGCTAAAAAAGCAGTTTCAGGTCACTCCACATCCAGAAGTAACAGCTGTGTTTAGCAGAGTACTTTGTCAGAAGAAAATAAAAAAAGATCAAATGCAGAAAGGGAAAATAAAAGAGTTACAGTCTGCATGTATTAAAGCCTAGTTTAGCTAAATTCGATGATAATTTTTCAAAGGAGAAAAGTACTGCAATAAAACATTTATTGTGTTTTTGTGCTTGTTGTCATTCCTTTGAGAAAAATGAAACAGTTTTAAGACTCATTCTATACTAATTTTTTTTTTTAAGTTTTTCAGTTCAAGCATTAAACAACAACAAAAAAGAGTTATTGACACAGTTCTCATTATAGATTTTACTGGAGGAAAAAGTCGTAGCCTTCTGGATGGTCTGACCCATTCAAGAAGTCATCATTTGCTTTAAATGGACATTGGCAAGGTCCATAATAAGGATATGAATGATTAAGGAAAACCAGATATTTGGAATTGAAATGAAGGAAAAAAAATCTGAGTAAAAAAACCCTAAAATACATGTGCTAGGAATAACTCATCTACATGAGTTGTGCTCAGATCCATTTGGTGGAGAATTGTTGAAGCCTGAGGCAGAAAAAAAGGATGTTTGGGCAGCAGAAGCCAACTTGGAGGCTGTAAAGCGATTTGTTTCTATTTCCTTGTATCAATTTAAACAGTCAAATCAGCTTTACAGCTCTGAAATAAACACAGTTGGGAGTTTATGTGAGTTCAGAATGGTGTAACTGAATGGTTTGGACATGGTAGGGAAAGGAGAAGAAACATTTGCATCCAATTTGCCAACATGTTCCTCAACTGACATATCAACAAGCTGGTTGAGGTAATGGGACAGACAGATCAGTATTTTAGGCCGTAAAAGTTTAAGAAGCTGAGAATGTGGAAAAGGGAATTAATTTTGAAGTTCAGCAGTCATTCACAGCCAGGTACATGGGATGGTGTGAGGGGACCTTGGGCACTGCTGTTCCTGCCTTGCTCCTTGACTTGGTGCAAGAGAATTTTTACCTTCCCTTGGTGCAAGAGAATTTTGACTCATTGGAGAGTGGATGTGCATGTGGCAGAGGACAATGACCTGTGGGCTGCATCCAGCCTGGCAGCTGCCTCTCCCTGACTCCTGTCCCAGGCACAATGAGCTGCTCCACCTCTGCTGGCAGCTGGCTCCTGGCTGATCCAGTCCTGGGACTTGATCAGAAAATACTTCTCCCAGTCTTCCAGCCAAACGTGGAAGAATGTTGTGCTTGTTGATTGAGCTGAAAATGAGGACAGCTGAAGGAAACATCATTGTTTTATCAGACCTGCATTAAGTTCTTGCTTTTCTGCAGTAATATGAGTGCCTGAATTCTCTGTCCCCAATGCAGTTGGTTGCCCATCAGGATCTGTCCAAAGCTCCAACATTTGTAACTCAAAGACATGAAGTCCCTGTCCAAACTGAAGTCAGGGCACACAAGGATTGCACTGTTGTCCTCTCTGGTCTGGAACAGGCCACCTACCGAGCCGAAGCTTTTGGCTTTTCATCAGTTTAAAAAGTGATTGATATGAATTGTGATAATGACTGGTTTGTAGATCTTGCCTTTGGCTACCCACAAAGCTGCTTAGAGAATTGCAATCTTTATGTGACCATGGATATCTCAGCTGTGACTGACCTCAATGGCAGCAAAACCTTCAGGGATTATCCAGTACAGAGAAACTCTTCCTACTTCTGAAAGCCTCTTAAAATATTTTATGCAGCATATACTTACCTATCCCTCCACTTTCTGAGCATGGTTCTTCCATTGCCTAAGGACTCAGTCAGCTCTAGAAATAACCCTACCCTTGCTTTGGAAAAGTGGATGAAGTGCCTTGTTTCGTGTTTTACAGGTGGGGAGCCTAAGAGTAGGATCATTTAAGTCTGACATGTTTGCTTGTGATTATGGAAATATCTGTAATCAAACATTTTAACAGTCAGTGCTATTTTCTAATCTGTGTGTGTGCAGTCTGATGTCTTTTGAAGGCAGCAGGAGGCAGGAAGGCCTCACAACAGGGAAAATTAAGCCAATTATCTCTGAGTAGATGTAAGGACTAAATGCCCCAATTTTAACCTACCACTTCAATACATTTACGATTCAGCCTTTCCCTCTGCAGTGAAATGGGAATCACGCTGCTGGGAGCTTGGGGCAGGACCTCAGCGAGGGAGGTGAGGGTTTAAAGAGCTTTTCAGCCCTTTGCCTTTGTCCTGACAACCCCTTCCAGCACCATGGGAGGTGTCATGATGTCACATGGATGGCATGGTGACAATTTGCCAGTCCAAGCCGGCCTTAGCTCTGATCACAGAATCACAGAATGGTTTGGGCTGAAAGAGACCTTGAAGACCATCTTGTTCCACTTCCTGCCATGGACAGGAGCAGCTTCTACTAATCCAGGTTACTCCAAACCCTGTCCAAATGGCATTGAACGCTTCCAGGGCTGGGTTGGTTTGGTGGTGTGAGCTACCATGGCTAAACCCTCTGCTGTGGGTGATCCTGCCAGGGGTGGCTGATGAATGTCAGTCCTTTCCTGCTGCCCTCTCAGACTGGGACCCGAGATCCTCTCCACCGTTATTGACAGCATGTTTTGGCCATAAGCCCTGTTCCTCCTGTGTATAGAGTTTATTTCTGTATCATGGCTGAAGTACCTGATGAAATTTATAGAGGTTGGCACAGATAAGTATCCCACAACAGCCCTGACACAGAAGTTTATGTGGATTTAAATATCCAAGGAGTCTCTAGTGAAAAACTGAATTTCAGGGTATTGCCATTGGTTAAATAGATTTCAGGTCTTTATTATGCTATTGAAATACTTGAATCACCACTTGAACTAAATGAAAGCTTACTCTGTGTGCATATAATTGTTTTTCTTGCTACCTATTACTTGATTGGGGTTGAGTAAGGTTAGCAAAAGCATTAAATTAATTTTCTTGTAAAGTTATGCATTATGAAGTAAAAGGTATAAAAGTTACATTATACATGGCAAATGTCTTGAGGGTTTGGTTTATAGACTTGTTTATATTTTTATTTTAATGATTATTGCTTTCTTTGTGTCATTTCCACTTTTGAATCTCCATACTCATTACATTTTTATTATCTCTTTTATAAAATAAATGGCAGCAAACCAGACAATTTCGTCGTTGGAATAAATAGATCTGAATATATCTCTCAATAAATTAAATGTTGTGGCTGCAAGAGGGACTTTTCCAAAGTCACTAAATTGAAGGCAAAGCCAATTAATAGCTGGCCTTTCATTTTTATGGACCAGGGCATGCAGCACATCCATCTGACTTGGCAGATTTGAAATTATCCAAGAGATAGCTGAACTACATTGAAAGATATGTGAGCAAAATTAGTGCTCGTGGAAGGCGACAGATCAACAGCCCTAGAAATCAAATCCTTGTGAGCTGTGTGCAAACCCTACTGAATTAATTTTGAACACTTTTTCTTGATTTCAGGGGGTCCAGTGTGAGGCTCTCTGCCTCATAGGGTTTTTGGAAGCTAAGCAAACATTAGCCACTGATGTTCACTGTGGATCTTAACTGATTCATATTCCCAAACACGCTGTGGGACCTGTAGGTGTAGCTTGTTCTTACTGGGAATCGTTCAAAGCACCAAGCAGAACGGTGTCTGCTTCAGAATCACAGAATCACATGATGGTTTGTGTTGGAAGGGACCTTAAAGATCATCTCATTCCACCCCCTGCCATGGTCAGGGATACTTTCCACTATCCCAAGTTGCTCCAAGTCTCATCCAACCTGGCCTTGAACATGTCCCAGAAGCTGGAGATAGAAAATAGGAGTTTAATTTGTATATCTGCAGTACAAATGCAATTGCTTTTCATAAGCTTGTGGGTAAGAGGGTCTAGAAAAAATGTCCCATGAGGAGCAGCTGAGGGAGCTGGAGGTGCTTAGTCTGGAGAAAAGGAGGCTCAGGGGACACCTTCTCCCTCCTTATAACTCCTCAACAGGAGGATAGAGTGACGTAAGGGTCAGCCTCAGCTGCCATGTCCAAAGTGAAAGGATGAGAGGAAATAGCTTAAAGTCCTGCCAGAGGAAGTTCAGATCCATATTAGAAAAAAAATTTTCACTGCAGGAGTGGTCAAGCATTGGAGTGAGTTGCCCAAGGAGGTGGCAGTCACCATCTCTGGAACTGTGCTAGGGGCATCTGGATTTTAGGGATGATTATGGTGGTGGTTGATGGTAGGACTATCTGATCTTGAATGTCTCTTCCAACCTCTGTGATGATTCTGTGATAAAATTAACTGGTACTTTTTAGTAATGTGTGGCCTCTGTTCTCTGTATTTTTTAAAATGTGTATAGATTTTGTTTTTAATAGCTTTTATTTTCGTAATATAATTTTGCTGTTCTGAAACATAAGTCTATGCAATTTTTCTCCTTTGGATCTAAAGCTACAATTTACGCTGTATATACACAACAAGTCTTGGGATACCAAGTCCTCCTCCTGGTTGCCACCCATAAATCCAGTTTATAACCCCACAGGCAAACCCTTTCTGCATCTAAGAACCAGCTGTGCTTCTCCCTGGCTATTTCAATGTAAAGTCTGTTCTAGAGCTTTGAAGAATTTGATGTCAATCAGTTCCTTCCTACTTTCTCTTGTTCTCCCAGTCTTCTTCCAGGCTCACTGGGAAATTGGAGCCATAGTGGTCAGAATAATTGCCTTGTTAGGAATAAGTGAACTGAATGAAATCAGCCCAGTGGTGTGAGCAATAACATTTGGTAGCAGTCAGTCTCGGTGTGCCGAGCTCCTCCTGCCTGCTCAGCTGACCAGGTTGGCCTTGTGTTGTGCTTATGTTTTTACATGTTTGTCTGTATTAAACTTTTCCTTTGTTCCATGTTTCTATCCCAAAATATTTTGGAGCAAAGCCATCTTTTTGGACTGGGAACATGTGGCCTAGTGGGATATATTATTAAGGCTTCCAAAAGGAGCCCAATATGAATAGTAAGAATAATGTGAATAATACTGAAGAATATAAGCCTATTAGAAAGGCTAACATAAGTTTTACATCTAAAAACAGAACACTAGCAAGACAGTTCAGAATAATTTAAAGTAGGTGGGGTTTTTTTTTTCTTTTATTTTTTAAAAAAGTTTTGGATTTTTTGTTTACTGGGATTTGCAAGTGGATGGGGAATTGTATTTTACAAAACTGGTGTTTTACCTTATAAATTTTCTAAATGGGAATTTTAGGAAAAAACTGTTGAAGTATGCCATCCCTTTTACTCCATGGCAAACACCCCTCCAATGTATAGTAATGATATGGTTGTTTTGGACTCTCTTGTTGGAGTTTTGCCTTGGGCAGCAGGGAAGGATTTGGAATCTGGTGCCTTGTGTGGTGGATAAAGCATTTAATTGCATTTAAGCAATAAGCAAAATGTTTCTCTTTACACAGTCTTATTGCTGTTGGAGAGGAGGAAGAGAAATTATGATCCAAAAGCCTCTTAAATGGGATTTGAAGTGATGAGTAGCTGTGGATATAGAAATGAGAATTTATGGAGCCATTGGCTATTGCTGCCAATCCTAATGGTAATGTTCTATCAGGTACTGTTATTTGCATGGCAGTAAAATTTTCTGTGTTGGTCATAGAGCTGGGTGGATGGCAGTACACTGCATGAATGCAGAACCAAGATATAGCCTTTCCAGAGGTAAATAGCATCCTGGTTCCTCAAGGAGACTTTGATCCAAATTCAAACCATGCTGGAATGAGGAGAGACTTTAGTTACAGAAGTGTGTAATCCGTTCTTTTTAGGGGGCTTTCTGTTTGTTTTTGAATCCTGGAATCACAGAATGGTTTGGATTGGGAGGGACCTTGGAGACCATGCAGTTTCACCCCTGCCTTGGGCAGGGACACCTTCCACTAGACCAGGTTACTCAGAACCCCATCCATCCTGACCTTGATCATCTCCAGGAATGCGGAGTCTAAAATCTTCTTTTTCTGTCCCTGCATGCCTTGTCCCCAGTGGCTGTGCAGCTCTCCTGGAGCCCCTGCAGGCCCTGGCAGAGGCTCTCAGGTGTCCCTGGAGCCTTCTCTTGTGCAGCTGAGCAGCCCCAGCTGTGCCAGGCTGGCTCCAGAGCAGAGGGGCTCCAGCCCTTGGAGAATCTTTGTCACCCTCCTCCAGACTTGCTCCAACAGGCCCATGACCTTTTGTATGCTTTGTTGTGTAAGTAAAGAATAACAGGGTTAAAGTCCTCTGTGAGTTCTGTGGATTGTGTTCCTCACCTCCATGACATCTCTGGAAACAACCTGTAAATCCATGCTCACGAGGCTCTGGTCTGAGCTGGCTCACATGACTGGGGAATTTGGGAGCTCTGGCGCTGCGAGGCAGGATGTGACATCTTGATCAGAGATGGAAATGAGGGCACCAGGCATCTTTTTGTCACCTCTAGTTCATGTTCTCTCCTGTGTCAGGGGGCTTTGGAATAACAGGGGCTCCAAGGCATGGACACTGTCACTGCCACCAAAGGTATCCCTGCAAGAGCTGTGTCCCTGTCAAAAGGGATGTGTGCTCTGTAGTGATGGCTGTAACCAGCAAGGGCTGGCATTGGAGTGTGGGGGCTAGGACAATGACAAGAGCATACCGAATCTTATTTTCATTCAGCTTGTTCACTGGATATCCAGTAAAAAATTCCCAGGCCATTTCTGTCTGTTTCTTTTAAACAATCTTCCTTGCCAGTAAATACACGCTTCCTGTAGCTGCCACTTTATATATCGAATTAGTAAAGCTTATTAAGTCCCCCATTGTTTTGTTTCATGATGGAGAATACAGGTGTTTTTCCACATAAAATGTTCACATGACACAGCAGGAGCAGCACTTTAAACCTTAATGGCATGCACTCGGTTATCAAATTTTTGCACATTAATCCTCTCAAGATGTCTGTTAACACAAACCTTGCTAATTAATGTTTCTTTAGTGTCTGTAAATGTATGATTCAGTTTTTAAAGGAAATTGGAAGACCACAGAGCCCTGTACTATGAATAATAATATCAATGACATTTAAAGACATGTAAAAAAGCTTAGCTGGTACGTGATATAGAATTATAAAACAGTCTAACCTCATCAATAAAAAAGTAATATCTCTGATACACCCATTTTTGTTTATGTTCTTAGACAATTACTGCTGTAGCAAGACTTGGGCAAATGTCTTTATTTCAATGTGTTTTTGTAAGGAAAAAAGAAGGGATTCTCACCCAAAACAAATGTCTGAAAAGACATGGAGGTCCAGATAAGTTACTTTGGGCTTCCCTTTTTAGTAAATAGAGATATACAGGCACCTACAGAAGGTAAATCATCTAATCAAAACCTAAGAGAATTCACATCTAACCCTTATGCAAACAACGATGTTGAAACAAGCTCAAGTTCAAAACTATTTATACCAAAAAAAGTGGGTACTTAAGGGACTTTAGGCATTCCTTTTACCTTCTTATTTGGAATGGGAAATAGCAGACTTCCTGTTGTCTCTGTTTTGGCATATCTGAGGCCAGCAAATGTGTCAAACTTGCACTGTGGTCCTGAAATTTAAGCCTTTATTTCCATTCCAAGGGGATCTGGAATTTTAAAGTTACACAGACAAATTTCTGGATATTTGACTTGCAAAACAATTTCTAGTCTTGAATTGATTTACTGCTTGCAGTAACACTGTTCATCAGAAAATGTGAACCTAATTAACAAGCATCCAACCTACATCTTTCTATCATCTACTGGCAGCAAATGTACACAACAAAAATAGGAAACCTTGTACCAAAATTATGAAGAGATGTTAAAATATCATCACTATTTCAACCCAAAATCTTAAAAACTATCTGTGGATTTGATGGAGCAGAACTTGGTAGAGACCATGGACAGAAAAGGATGAACATTATCACTATTTTTGCTTAAAAACTTCAGAGTTAAGACTCCTGTAGATAATCTTAACCACAGACATAGAACTTAAATCCTCCTAAACCTCATGGCTTATTTATTACATGCTAATGTTTTTAACAGAGGGACTGATTAGCTGTTGGAGCAAACTACCAGGGAAGGCAGTGGATCCCTTTTCTACTAAAGTCTTCATCTCAAAACTGGAAGTCAACATTTCTGTGCTCAATACAGCAGCTACAGGATGAAGTTTACAGTCAGTGTTACTTGGGCTGAATGCTCAAATCTCCTGTCTGGCCTGAGCATATATGAATCTCAGTGCTTCTAAAGTACCTACAGATCCTTGAATAAAAGACACAGTTGGAAGTACAACGTATTTTATGGGAGAGCTCCGTCTGCCTCACGCGGAGGTAAGGAAAACCTCACATGGTGAGCTCAGGTACAGCCACATCTCATTAAACTTATTACAGCTTTCAGCCACGTGGGTGCCTAGACATAAATAAGCAGGGGCAGGCCAGCTTTACTAAAATACATATTTTTCTCACTCTGACAGTCATGCAAGGGGCCGCAACTGCCCGTGTCTCGAGGACAATTTTAACAGCAAGACCTTTCTCCTCAGGGGACTGCTCTCGCTTTTTCATTTAGAAGAGGAGAAAGGAAACCCAATCCTAAACATATGATGATTTTATTATGTGAAACCCAATAGGAAATGAAGTAAGAATATCAGGCTGCTTTCAGTTTCCTAGCAAGGGATTCTGTTTTAAGTTGGAAGAGGGGCAGCTGTGTTGGACGCTCATTTCCCTCTGCCTAAACATCAGGACCTCTTTAATTGTTGGGGGTCGTTGTGTGAGTCGTGTGGTGCAAAGACAGAGCAGGCTTGGTGGGAACTCCTGAGCTTTGATCCAGGCTCTGCTGGTTTGGAGAGACAGATTCAGCTGGAGAAGCAGAGGATAAAGGACTGCAGCAGCTCCTGGCTGTATCTTGGTGTGCAGGGATGCACACTCACAGATGCCTGAATGTGTACGTGTGTGTGTGTGTGTGTGTGTGTGTGTGTCTGTGAGCGCCATAAGCGAGCCAGCCAAATTCCATCTTCATGGACAGTTCAATGGAAAGTTAGCTCGAAAATGCAGTATATCATATTTCATGAATTTAATAGGGTTTTCATGATTTTACAAAGTGCTTCAACCAGACACTCATGGCTGGAGGCTGCACAGCAGGAGACCTAAAACACTGCATCTGTGTTTTTCAACTCTTGCCAGAATCCATTGAATTTGATCCGGAATGACTATGCATCTTTGGAATGTACATTCACTTTTCTCTTGCCTTATCCAAATAAAAGAGGGACATGGGGGGGTTGAGGGGGAGGGAGAAAAGAGTCCTGTGAGAATTCCATATGGAAACACTAAACTAGCATTATAAAGGATTTCCTATAAACAAAATTACGGTCACAAATTTTGGACTCGGACCACATTTGAAACAAAGGGCCCTTTGTCTCCCTCTTTTAATACATTTTTTTATCTATGTTAACACACACGTTTTTATTTTTTTATGGCAATAGATAAACAGATGTACATGCATAGACTCATGCAAAAATGAATGTATATATTAGTTTGAGGTCCAGTTGCAATCTCTCTTAATTTTTTTTTGGATTGCAGAACTCCTAACAAGAGCAAACTTTAATCGTTCAGTGCACTAAATCCCTTGAAAATAAATATCCAGGGCAACTTCAAAAGCCCTTAATTAGAAGCACATGTGTGGTGTTACAAATTTCTGGCTGAGGCGGCTGAGTTGTAATTTAACGTTATGATCTGCCATAAATATTATCCATAATGAGCAGACTTCATGTTACACTTCTGTACGTCAGATAACTGCAATATTTTTTGTCTGCTTTTGTTCAATCACTAAACCTTAAGTGAAGTTTAAAATTAGAAGGAAGGGAAGAAAGAAAGAAACAGTTTTCCCACTGGGAAGCTGAAAATTTCTGTCCTCCTAGCTGCAAAGAGAGCTATTGATTTTCTTCTGTTTTCTTTGTTACAGTTTAAAAATGTGGTTAACAGATAATAACTTGGAGATGATGGGGGAAGGGGAAGGATAAGGTTTGGAAGTTGGTGAGATGATTGTTGTTGTTTTGCATAACTTTCTGATGGAAGCTTCCTGGAATACTTGCTATGCTCCCCACTACCAAAGCAAACCCAAAAACCCCATAAACTAATTTCTACATAAAAATCGAAACCATTTCTGCCCCTGTGTTGTACCTGAACCAAGTCTATCACTCTTCAGAAACTTGATGGCTGAGGATAAAATTTTCTCTGTTAATTTTAGGTGGTTTATGAATTGGTTTTGCAGCCTTGGCACAGACTGAGCACAGTTATATGTGCATGTGTGTATGTGTGTGAGTGTGTGTGTGTGTGTGTGTGTGTGTGTGTGTGTGTGTGTGTGTGTGCAAGGAGGGGGTAGTGAGCCAGACAGTAAATTTACAGTGGAAATGTGCAGCTGTGGGGATTATGCACTGGTTGCTTAAATGTGTGTGAAGAAATGCAGAAATAACGTGGGGCTGCAGAACAAGTCTACAGCCTCATGACTTGTATAAAGAGGCAGTTTGGTTTGGACTTCAACCAAACACATGGGCTGTGGGTTTTTTGCCTTGGAGAGTGCCCCAGGACCCTGTACCTGTTTAAAAGGACCAGCCTTATCTGGTGTTTCTGACTGCAGGTATCCAAGTCTTGCCTTGGCAGGCTGTTCCTGTGGCCACAGCCATATCTTATTGTTCAGCCTGGAGAGGAGAAGGCTCCAGGGTGACCTTACTGCAGCCTTCAAGCACCTAAAGGAACCACAGGAGTGCTGGAAATGGACTTTGGACAAGGGGGAATGGCTTCACCCTGAATAAAGGCTGGGTTAGATGGGATATTGGGAAGGATTTCTTGGCTGTGAAGATGGTGAGGCCCAGGCACAGATTTCCCAGAGCAGCTGTGACTGCCCCATCCCTGGAAATGCCCAAGGCCAGGCTGGACAGGGCTTGGAGCAGCCTGGGATAGTGAAAAGTGTCCCTGCCTGTGGCAGGAGGTGGAATTGGATCAGCCTTAAGGTGCCTTCCAACTCAAACCATTCTATGGTGATCCTTACAGCCTGGGTGCAGGGCCCAGGAGTGCTGCTCTCTTCTGGGACATCTCTCCTAGACAGAAGACATTCCATGTCCTCAGCCTTTGCTTCCTCCAGCAGAACGAGCATATCCAGTCTCTTTTCCTACTCACAACAGCCTTCTCATTGGAACGGCTTTTCTGCTTGATCTTAAAAAAAAATAAATTTCTGCAAGAGTGAGTAAAAATCTCTGTCCAAGTGCCCAGGGTGGGGACATGTCTCTATTGACTGCAGCATCTTGGCATAAAGTGTGACTCCCAGAGCTACATGCTCGAGGAGCAATTCAGAGCAGGGAAGTGCTGAGCAGAGACACAACAGTTCCAAGCTGCAGGCACCATGGGCCCAGATATAAAGAAAATAGATGGCTGGAAGCAGCATGCTCTGTGGGCATGATGGCTGTGTGATATTGGTACCTGTCTGGTTTTGGCTGGACTCTGGCTGCTGACACTGCTGCTGGGGAGAGACTGTGATGTCTGGGGTTATAACTCCTCTCAGGAGATGTCAGGCTCTCATAGGAACAGTACCAATTTTTTGTGGCAGCAGGAGGAGCTGCAAATCCAGTTCTCCAGGGTATCCACCGCAAGACTTTCTCTCTCAGTTTTGTCTCTCATTCCCAAAATGCCTGTATGCAATTTTTACCTCTGCTGTTGCAGAGCCTTGAGCTGGATCACATCCTATCAGTTCTCATAGCTCATATCAGATACAGCAAGCTGCAAGCCAAGCGTGCTACCTCTCCCCAGCCCAGCTGAGTTCACAGGGATGGATTTGTACACCTCCTTCCCCTCTTCGGGTAGTGCAGAGCAGAAGCGAGGCTGTAAACCTTCCAGGTGACAGGTTATCTTCAGAAAGGTTTGCCAAATTACTTTATAAACTTTAGATATGTTGGGGAGAAGATAGAAGCTGTAATGTTGCCCTTCAGAAGCCCATGATGGATGTGTTGTTCAGTCTCTGAATGTGCTGGATGTATCCGACAAAATCTTTCATTATGATGGAGGAAACAAAATACCTCTAATCTCCCCCTTCTGTTCCACTTCCATCTCGAGTTTCTGGAACCACAAGTGACAGGAATGGAGAGTCTGTTGTCAAGGTGTTCCTAGCAGAGATGATGGAAATGCCCATTTCTCTGTGACTTCCAGCATCAGTCTGTAGTCAGGGAAGTTCAAATAATGCTTGAATACCTGCAGAGCTGTGTGTTTCTGAGCACAGTCAGCACTCAAGAGTCATATCCAGTAATGCTTTTAGAGGCACATTCAGTAGTTTGGACTACTTAGCAAACCAAATTTAAACCAAATATATCGCTGGAGAAAAGTTTCCCAGTCCTTGTTTCAAAAAGATATTTAAAACTTCACATTTTGCTTCCAACCAAGGATCAAGAAGTTATTTAGAAGTATGAATCATTTCAGTGTTTCAGAGCAACCCCCTGAAGTCACCCACTACCACCACCACCTCTGCCTGACCAGGGAGCCAGAGGTGACTTCCCCAGCATGGACTGGAGCAATGCAACTGCTGGAAGAGGAAATCTCTCCATTGTCACCTTACTTGCCATCAATTATTTGTGTGTGTGCCATTCCAGGTAAGATGGGGATGATCTGACACACTTCTTCAAACACAAGCACAGAAAAGCTGCAAAAGATGCTAAGAGATACTTGAAGTGAAAAAGTACTTGGCAATCAAGGTCAAACACTAGTGGTAAATTTGAGCCAAATAAGAGCTCAGATTTAATGTGGCTACACATCCTTTCATCTTCCTTCCTTCACCTCTCTGTAGTTTGCACTGATTGCCTCCTGTAGGCTTTGGGACACCCTTCAGACCAAGCAGTCTGGTAACGATGCCATCAATAATTCTTCATTTTGGCCGGCTTGCATCCTGCTTTCTTAACTAAATCACAGCTCTCTGTCACAGCCCTAAGAACTAATATCCAGCTAAACGTCCAGCTTGTCTGACCAGCTGTTCTGAGCCCACAGAGGTCGGCAGTGCCCCTCACACTGCTGACCCAGCGCGGCGAGAGGGGCGGATTGGAGGGAGCTGCTGCCCCGGCCGCTCTGTTTTCAGGACGTCGATAGATGGAGCTGAAGGAACAAGGCAGAGCGAGCGAGGGAAGGCGCTCATGGGTGTGTTTGCTTTTTTTAGAGTGCCAGGAAGGGATCGCACTTGTGAAATGGAAGAAGTGTGGCTGTGCGGTGAAGGGAGGGCATGAGGGACGCGAGGCTGCTGCAGAGGATGGTGGAGGAGGGATGGAAAAGGAACGGAGGTAGAAACCTACACCTGGGACAAAATACCTTTTCTGTTGTCTACAGGCCTCTCCAGAGTATATTCTGCACATGATTCAACTTCTACACATACAGCATGAAAACAGACTTTATTTTTCCTGGTAAATCTTGCACAGAATGAGTTCTAGTATATGATTTTGCATGTCTAGCTTAGATAAAACAATCACTCAAGTGCTTTGTGTGTCACAAATGTCCAGCTTGAGATGATCTAGAACTCAGTTAAGTCAGGTCAGGTGCACTTAAACTGTCCCTTTGCCTAAATATATCACCTTGTGGAAAAATCCTCCGTAGTCAGTGTAAATAAGGATTCTCATGTCATGGTTTGCTTAGTCTGCTAATCAAAACATGTAGCTCTGAGCACTTACCATTTAGTGCAGCTTATGAAAATCAAGCATCATTATTGCTGTCTGATACATTATCACCAGCAGCCATATAATGGGAAAAATGTTCCTGGGTTGAAATGAGTGCAATTTATGATTCTAAATTGTTATTTATAAAGAAAGAAGAGTGCAGCTGGATATTCATTAGACACATTCAATTTAATGTATTGAAAACAGTAAAGAATATGTTTTAATTAATAAGCCAAGTGCACATGGCAATGAAATCTGTAAAGAGAGCCCACAGAGCTCTGCAGCTCTTACTGGGTAGTGAAATAGCAAAGCTGCTCCTTTCTCTGGAGTGAGGTCACCTTTATTCACCTGCAGACCACAATTCACTTGCTTTGGTGTCTCTGCTTTATTGCCACACTTGGAGGATTTTGCCTCTCAGGCCCATGAGTGGTACAAAAGGAATCAGATGTTTTTTATGCACCCTACTGTTTGGACTTCCAATTTGCAAATCTGTTTCATGAGGAAGATAGTTAGCATATTCCAAAAATTAGGGCCTTTGGTGAAATTGCTTTCAAAAAAGGCACTTAAGAAGGGTTAAAAAGACACTAAAACCGTTGCAAGTGTTCCCTCTGTGCTGCAATGTTGGAAGGAATGAATAGGAAAAACCAGGACATCAACAACTGTGAGGTTCATGTCCCTAAATGACCTTCAAAATCAAAATGGCATCTGACATTTCCCCTGGGAGTCTGAAAATGTACTGAAGATATCAAAACCAAACAATCTATTTCTTGTGAGGCCTTCTTAAGAAGACCCAAAAATAGAAAAACAGTAGCATGAACAATTATTAAAGTTACTCTTTGGAATGGAACTTTCATTCTAGCTCAAAAATCTTGTTGAAGAAATTTTTGGCACCTGACATTTACCAGGTCTGTTAGAAGCCAGGAAGTGAATCACCTTGGAAAATCTGAACAAAATTTTCTTGGCTGCCATCATGTAAAGGCAGATGAAATGTATTTCCAAAAAATAAGAAATTGTTAATGTGATTGCTAATTCATACCAACTAGCTCAAAATAAGCCAATATTTGCTGTTTGCAATTTAAATAGAATCTTCTTGATTTTTCTTGAGTTGAGAATTTGTTATTTGATAGAGTGGGAGGGGGATGGACTACAGTGATATATCATTTATATTCATCCCTGGGCATGGCCTTTCCTAAGATAATCCACAATTCAGATGTGACCATTACCAGTCACAGACTGGATCTCTCACTGAGTGGGGCCATATGCATCCCTCAGGGACTGGCTGTGAAAGGTGAAACCATTTCTCCTGAAAGGCTGTGGGATACACCCTCATGGAGGCCGTGCTGAAGGGAATAACCTCTATGCTCATACCCTGCTTTACCTTTTAGAGACTAAACCATGTCAAGAGAAGCTCAACATTGCCCATCAGGGTGCACTTGAGCCCTGCAAATCAAATCCTGGGCTGATCCCCCAGCGTGGGCAGCAGGGCAGGGGGGATCCTGCCCCTGTGCCCCTGGGCTCAGGTGAGACCCCACCTGCAGAGCTGCCCCAGCCCTGGCTCCAACAGCACAAGGAGCTGGAGCTGCTGCAGCCAGTGCAGAGGAGGCCACGCAGATGCTGCCAGGGCTGGAGCCCCTCTGCTCTGGAGCCAGCCTGGCACAGCTGGGGCTGCTCAGCTGCACAAGAGAAGGCTCCAGGGACACCTGAGAGCCCCTGCCAGGGCCTGCAGGGGCTCCAGCAGAGCTGCACAGCCACTGGGGACAAGGCATGCAGGGACAGCAGCCAGGGAATGGCTTGCCAGGGCCAGAGGGCAGGGACAGATTTTGGGCTCTTGGGAATTAGGAATTGCTGGCTGGGAGGGTGGGCAGGCCCTGGCCCAGGGTGCCCAGAGCAGCTGTGGCTGCCCCTGGATCCCTGGCAGTGCCCAAGCCCAGTTTGGATGGGGCTTGGAGCAACCTGAGACAGTGGAAAATGTCCCAAACCATTCTGTCATTCTGTGAAGCTCTGCCACTACAGACAATGTGTGCACACAACTCTCCCCTCTCTGAGTAGTAACAATAGAAGTGGTGGCTTTTTAGTGATGGCATAGCTCTTCTATCACCCCATTTCCCCTATATCCTGCAAGGAACTAAATATGTTTTAATTTGGAGGGGTAATTGCTCCTTACAACTTCCTGAAAGTGAACGTTGAGGTTGTCAGAACTACGGGGTGGATTGAGAGCCTTGCTATGGCCTGGATGTGTTCATGGTGCTGCAAACACCAAGGATCCTCCTGTGTGCTGTCTGACAGGGTGTCCTCCAGTGAAGGGCTATGGCTGGTTGTGCTTTGATCAGTTGAGAAACCACTTTGAAAGGCAGCTGGGAAGAAACTTCCCTGCCAGTTAAATGAGTTTCTGGCCTCTGTGAAAGGGTCTGGCATAGCAGGGAGGTGGGCAGCATACTCCGATGAGAGACTTCCATGGACAGGGAGACACACCCACACACTCAGGGGGCCTGAACTCACCAGGGAAACGTGGGATGATCTGACCTCTTGCAGACCTGAGCCTGGCTGGTGCAGCCTGCAGTGCTGGTGACTGGGGATGGCTCCTGGACACGTCTTCCTAAAGCAAAGAGATAACAGGAGTCTGAAATGCTGGAGCGCCACAGGACAAGTGTGACAGTAGGACAATAACATCACAGAATGGTTTGGGTTGGATGGACCTTAAAGACCATCCAGTTCCAAACCTCCCTGTTGTCAGGGACACCTTCCACTGTCCCAGGTTGCTCCAAGCCCCATCCAGCCTGGCCTTGGACACTGCCAGGGATCCAGGGGCAGCCACAGCTTCTCTGGGCACCCTAGGTCAGGGCCTGCCCACCCTCACAGGGAAGAATTTCTTTCTAACACCCCATCTAACCCTTCCCTCTGGGAAATGGGAAGCCATTCCCCCTTGTCCTGTCACTCCAGACCCTTATAAATAGTCTCTCTCCATCTTTTTATCAGCTCCCTGCAGGTACTGAAGGGCTCATTTAGGTCACCTTGAAGGTGGCTATTCTCCAGACTGAACAATCCCAGTTCTCTTAGCCTTTCCCCAGAGCAGAACTGCTCCATCCCTTTCATCACCTCCGTGGCCTCCTCTGCACTGGCTGCAGCAGCTCCAGCTCCTTGTGCTGTTGGAGCCAGGGCTGGGGCAGCTCTGCAGGTGGGGTCTCACCTGAGCCCAGGGGCACAGGGGCAGGATCCCCCGGCCCTGCTGCCCACGCTGGGGGATCAGCCCAGGGCAGGGGGTTCAGGCTGGGGCAGGTCCAGCTCTCACCCCCAGCACCCCCAGCTCCTTCTCCCAGGGCTGCTCCCTCTGCCCATCCCTGCCTGGGCTGATCCCAGGGGCTGCCCTGGCCCAGGTGCAGCTCCAGCCCTTGGCCTTGTTAAACCCCATGAGATTCCCCTGGGCCACTCCTGCAGCCTGTCCAGGTCCCTCTGGATGCCATCCCATCCTCCAGGTGTGTCAGCTGCACCTCTCAGCTTGGTGCCATCTGCAAATCTGCTGAGGGTGCCCTGGATCCCTCTGTCTGTGTCATTAATGAAGATATTCAATAACACTGGTGCCCAGATGGATCTCTGAGGGACCCCCTGGGACCCTGAGGCATTGACCACAACCCTCTGGATGCAACCATCCAACCAGCTCCTAATCCATCTAATAATTCTCCCATCAAGTCCATCTCAATTTAGAGAGAAAGATGTTGTGGAGGACAGTGTCAAAGGCTTTATGGGAGATCAGTAAATAAAACGTGAAAGTATTTATAGGGCAACACACCAACAACTTGTTGAGATGCAAAAAGCCTTTGAGGAGCACCAAGGGCCCATGGGATAAAGGACCAAGTGGCTGGACCACTGTGATGTTCTGTCAGCTACACCCCCAGAAAGTAATTCCTTTCTGCTGTGGCTTCAAAGGACCCCTCAGAGTCCACACAAACACCTTGGTGCCTTTCTTTGTGTACAGCACACCCAGCCTGCACTCAGCAGAGCTGTGGGTTGCTGGCCCAAATTCTCACCACTCATATTTCAGCACAATGAAACAGACATATGCTTTTGTGAGGAGTTAGTTTGCATAGATGGTCCAGAAGAATCACCTTTTAAAGACATCTAAAAAGTCTTTAAAAGGCTTTTTTTTTTTTTTTTTTTTTGCTGTCAAAAGCTGATGACTTTTGGAAACTGCAGTTTTAATGGAAGAAGTGTCATCTTTGCTAATATCTTGAACTAAAGATGTAAGTGGGAACAAGCTGTTCCATGAGCAGCAGAATTAACAAAACCATGTTTCTTGTGGATGTGTGTCTCAGGTTTGAATTTTCTGGTTAAACTAGGGTGCCAATTTGAGATTTTCCCATAGCTGTGACATGAATAATGTCTCCACCCAACACAGATTCTCCACATTTTGATAAAGGGTAACTGGAGCCTCTCTTGTTCTGTCTGGTGCAACTAATCAAGTCCCTGTCTTCCCCCAGGCAGTAAATTTTCATGAAACATGTACAATTCTAACAAATTTTGTTGAAACAGGTTCAAAAGTTGTCAAGGGGACATGAAGAGATGAGATGATACACACATAAATTGGATCATGTAAGTCCTTGTTTTCTTTGGAAAGCAGGGCAGAAACATTCTCCACAGGCAGCTTTTAATGCAGAAAATGGCTATTTATGGAAATCTTTACAGCGTTTTCTGTCTTAGAAAGGGATAAGATAGAAAGGGATGCAACTTGGCTCCTCTCCTCTGAAATATTTATGACATATAGGAGAAGCAGTGTGTAGAGGTAACCTATGAGGGTTTTTCAGCAATTGTCCTTCTTCCTCTCACAAGTTTTCTATATTCTTGTTGTGCGTCCTTTTGGCAAACAGAACCTCGACAATAGGCTTTCACATTTTCAATTCTAGTATTTCTCTGCTTGTCCTTGCTGAGACTTTCAGTGAATAATCTTTGAGCTGTTCTGTAAAGACCACGCGAATCAATTCAAGTGCCAGTATTTAAATTTTAAGACAGGTTTTCTGAAGACCAAAGGTTAAGCACTGGTGTTGCATAAACACTCAACAAAAGTTCCCCTTTCAGATACTTTACTTTTTCTTATCTTATACTTTAGTAGACTTTCTGTCATCAGATAGTGCTTTAGACTAGACATAATAAAAATAGAAAATAAAATATTTTGAAAAACTCATCAGTTTTATATCTTTATATAAGAAAGAAATATCAATGATGTAAGCTCATTTACTCACTCACATGTCCTCTTTCTTACCTAAAGGAATGGTGAAAAACTTTGCATGCCCAGTCCCTGGCAGTGCCCAAGGCCAGGCTGGATTGGGCTTGGAGCAACCTGGGACAGTGGAAGGTGTCCCTGCCCGAGGCAGGAGTGGGAGGGGGTGATTTTTAAGGTTCCCTGCATCCCAAACCATTCTGTGATTCTATAATAAAGCTTTGAATATATCATCTCAAGACAATGTCCCACTCAAAGCCTAGTTAGATTTATTTTTCTCTTCTTGTCTTTCTTCATTAATTCAAGACTAAGAAGTGATAAAAACATCAGTGTTTTGATTTTAAACAGGCCACTCTTCCTAGGAGCTGGACCTCAAAGCTCTGTGTGTCCTGGGTGGACTGCAAAGCCCAAACCCACTCCTTATAATTTCCGCTCTTTTGATTTTCAGAGAGATTTTTTTTTTTTTGCCAGTCCTTGTTGTGGCCAGTACCAGTGACAAGGGAAATATTTATAGTGCTGAAATCAAAGGGGCACAAGGCAGTGCTAACAGCACTCCATCACTTCCTTTTTCAAGGGAGGGATGTAGCTGCAGACTCAAAGATCACTCATCACAATAGGAATATTTATCTCTTGGAAAGCCTTTGTGCTACAACTGCAGGGCAGTGAAATGAGCACTGGGCTTTTTGCATGATTCACAGTTTTTCATTATCCATTTTGAACATTGCTGGTTCAATCAGCACAGTTTTTTTGATGGAGACCGTGGTGCACAGGGCTATTCCTCAGGCTTCTTCACCCATATTTTCTTGTACTGTCTGTGCACTCAACCTTTCATTAACTTCTTCTTTTATTTCTTGTCGCAGACATCTTTTTCACTAAAAATACTTTCTTTAGGATTTTCCCTTCTGGGAAGCTGAGGCCCCAGAAAAAGAATGTAAACAATGGTTATCTGCTGCTGTGGAATGCAACAGGTAGATTTTTTTATTGGGCCATCTTGAATGTTTATAATTAATGGCCAATCAAGGACTGAGCTATCTTGGACAGAGTCTGAGAGATCTGCCTTTGTTATCATTCTTTCTTTTCTATTCTTAGCTTAACTAGCTTCTGAGGAAACCTTTTCCTTCTATTTCTTTTTAGTATAATAAATCAAGCCTTCTGATCATAGAGTCAACATTTTCATCTCTTCCTTCACCTGAAAACGCCTGTGAACACGATCACAATTTCTTTTTACACATTGCCTGTTTTTGTGGTCCATGATGGATTTTACACAGCAATTCTGTGGAGCAGCTCATGGCAGCAGGAAGAGCTGTAGGTGCCCACAGCTCTGGTGCTTCACTGTTTGTCCTCAATGGCTTCAGGCTCTGAATCTGAAACCAGAGGTTTCATCTATCCCTAAACTCCTCTAAATCTGGGTGAGTGTTTGTCTCAGGCCACTCATGTTAGGAGATTGACAAAGGCAGGGCAGGAGAGTTGGACACGAGTTGGGGTGGAAAAGCTCTGGGAAATGTGGGAGATGCAGACAGGAACTACAATGTGGATTGTCACCTGATACTGAAATGCTCAAAAGTGCTCAATCTGCAGGGCCATATCAGCTTTTACTCCCTGGCTCTCATTTTCCTCCCGTCCTCCTGCAGCAATAACCAGCCGTGAGGAGCTGCCTCTTTAGCCTGTGCAGGGAGCTGGCCCAGGCTGCACCAGCTGGCCATGGCTGCTTCCTTTCCCCTCTGCTCTAGCTGCTGAAGACCTGGCAACAGCTCCACAGAGTGATGGGAGCCTGACAGAGGGGATGTGAATAGCTTGCTCTTGATTGACAGCCCCTCCATGGAGTAGTCTGTCAGATTAATTATCTGTACTTCAGAAATCCCTGGAGATCCCATCACCATTTCACAGGGTGCTGTGGAAACACATCATGAAGTTCCAGCCCCCTTTCTCTGAAATGGCAATCTGTCTCTAAGAGACAGCAGGTGGAATCAGCTTGTGGATGGCAGTAAGGAAAGAAAAAAGGCTTTTGAAGGGTTTGGGAAATAGACAGACACCACAAAGTGGTGTTTCCCTTTGGCTCATGGCATCATCAGAGTTTCCTCAGTGTCCTGTGAAAGTGGAGGTCTCCAGTATCTGACCACCAGCCTGGGTCCTGTTCCCTATCTGTGTGGCTTTGCTCCAGCCAAAAGGTAGCACAGAACATCATTTTGAATGAAGACCCAGAAATTTGGGCTCCAGCGCCTTAACCTGCAGATATTCACTCTGCTGATATAGAAATAAGGCTAAGATTTATTATTACTATTATTACTACTACCAATATTACTGGAAAGTACTGGAATGTTATTGTTATTAATTGGGAATTAATAACAATAACAATAACAATAACAATAACTATTGTTATTGTTATTAATTCCCAAGCAGCTGTCAAAGCGAATTTGAGAGAAGGGACTTTTAAGCAGTGCTAGCATGAGGAATTACTCATGGAAAATTCCTCCTCTGAACTTTTCCAATTTCATTAACAAAGGAATGTTTATAAAGCAAAACCCTGTGCTAGATACTAGTGTTTCTAAGTTTGAAATTGCTCTCATAGCAGTTGAAATGAAGTTCATGCATCAGTTTGAGAGCAGGTACTACATCTAGGGGGAGTAAGGACCTACTTGGGACAATCAAAAGAGAGAAATATTCTTTGTCAGACAATGGAGCAAGCACTGAGATTATAAGTGAAAACATCTGAGCCTGGTGAAAGCAGTTCCTTGATCAGACTCTTTTCTAAAGTCACCATTACTTAACAAGAATAAATAATTATTTTTATATTGAGCAAATATTGGCCTTCTCTAAAAAAGGGATGAATCATAAAATGATAGAGTTATGGAATGGTTTGGGCTGGTAGGGATCTTAAAAGGGGAAGGGATCTTTAAAGATCATTCAGTGTCAAGCCCTCTGCCATGGGCTGGGACACCTTCCACTAGACCAGCTGCCTCCAAGCTCCATCCAGCCTGGCCTTGGAGATATCCAGGGATGGGGCAGCCACAGCTTCTCTGGGCAACTTGTGCCACCACCCTCACAGGGAATAATTTATTCCTAATATAATGAAATCAATCTAACCCTGTCGCCTGACAGTGTTTCCTCTTGTCATTTCCCCTTGTACCACCACCCCATGCGCTTTCCAAGGCCCTTCTCCATCTCCTTTTCTCATGTAGATTATGGACTGCCAGTGCACGTTGATGGATATTGAGCTTCTCATCCATTAACACTCCCAAGTCCTTCACCACCAAGATTCCCTCAATCCATTCTCTGTCCAGACTGTATTTTGGATTGCCCCAAAACAGGTGCAGAACCTTGCACATGGTCTTGTTGAGCTTCATCAGGTTCACCCAAGCCCAGCTCTCAGGGCTACCCAGCGCTCTGAATGTCACATTGTTTGTTACCAGTAACTAATCAATGTCTGCCTTGAGGCAGAGATTTGTTTTACAGAGACCAGATTCCTCATGGACTTCCTGGCCTATAATTGCATCCTCATTAAAGCTAGGCAAACATAATCTTTGTTTTCTTTTGTTTTCTTGCCTTTTTTATTTCAGCCAATGCCAAATGCCCCTGCTCTCCCTATATCCTTCTAAATTATCTTTTTCTAAAAGCCAGCTAGCCTTAAGGACAGTCCTGTGTCATTCATGGGCTCATGGTCCCTAAGGGGTAGGTTGAAGGTTTTCTTTTTTAAAGTTCCACATGCTACTCCTGGAACTGGGCAGTGGTTTGAGCTTTCATATCAACTGTCACTGAAGGATGATGAGAACATTCTGTAAACATAAGGACTCCTGTGCCTGTTTTGCTAATGGATCATGGAGGCTGAAGGCCACATGTCGATGGTGTCAAACACAGAATCACCACTTTCCAGCCTGGAATTTCCAGCTATTCCTGATCTCTACTATTTATCAGCTTCTAAAACTCACCTTGCCAAAGCATATTCAAATTTACAAGAAGTGAAGAACTGGATGACCTCATTAATTATAAAGAAACTCCTCCCTGTGAGGGTGGGCAGGCCCTGGCCCAGGGTGCCCAGAGCAGCTGTGGCTGCCCCTGGATCCCTGGAAATATCCAAGGCCAGGCTGGATGGGGCTTGGAGCAACCTGGGATAGTGGAAGGTGTCTCTGACCATTGCAGGGAGTGAAACAGGATGACATTTAAGTTCTCTTCTGAACTGTTCTGTCATTCTATGATTTTATAACTGTGAGCCATTTTGATTGGGATTTGGTGTGGAACACATAATAACTCTGATTTCTAGTAGGGATGGCATAGCAGTCATGACAGCAAAAATGTTTGGCAAAGTTTTTGTTCCTAGTACTTGTAGAAAATGGCAGGCAAGAATCTCCTAGCATGAAAAGCAGATTAATAGGCTTCAGGGAAAGAAAATTTCTCAATGTCACCTTCCTAAGAGAAACTTCTGAGACCCCAAATATAGCTTACCCTGATGCTAATGCTATGCAGAAAGGCAGCTTGTGCTATGTCACCAAGGTACTCAGCAGTTCTGAGGTGTGTATTTTAGAAGATCATGTGAGGAATTGAGCATGAAGATGCCATTTAATTATACATTTATGCATTTGCTTTTTTTTTTTTTTTTTTTTTTTTTTTTTTAGAGCAGACTCTTTGCTGAGCATTTACTTCTTTGAGTTAATGACAATAATTACATGAAAATCCATTTGGGCTTCTCAAGATGCTGAATTTGCAAACTGGCAATACAAATACTTTAATACTCATTTAAATACACTGTAATTGCACTTGATTCTAAGTAGTGGCATTTTAAAAGCTGTGCCATTTGTAAATATTAGATGTGCCCCTCCCCCCTCCCTTTAACATCAATTCTTGGTGTGTCTGGTTGATGTCAGTCATGATAAATTATGCTGCTGAAAGAGCTGACCATAAAGAATAACGTTTTCCATTAAAAATTAATATATTCCCATGCCACAGGTCCTTGTGTTAGTGCAATACAATGGTCTGTATTGTCTGTCTGTCAGCACATCCATGTCTGATTTGTGGTTTACCTAGATCCTACAAAGTCCTGAGAAAATTACAGTTTTGATACCTGTCATTCATTAGTAATATTTATATTACTAATGTATTACAATATTTGCACACTGACAAGTGACACCTGCAGTCTGGTTAGCTGTCAGCCAGGCTCACAACATGAAAGAAAAGAAATTACTTTTCCTCCTTATTGAATGAAAAGACAACATTTTTGCTGCCTTTCCCTCAGCGCTCGGTTTTCCGAAGGGATTTCGGATGGCTCCCTGCTGGTTTGGTTTAGCATGGGCACAGCTTTCTGCAGCCCTGGGGAAACTGGAGCAGTCAGAACAGAGTCATCAAGCACCATTTCCTACACCTCAGGTCCTGATTCACGTCTCTCTGCTCAGAAACCCACTGGGTATCATGCCAAAAGTTGTCTGAGTTTCTCCCCTCACCTTCCTTTTGCCACAGTGGACCTCCTAGGACCTGATATCCTGTGTGCATAGGAGGATGTCCTCCCTTCCAGACTGAATGCAGCCTTGGAAATTTTAATGTGGGTGATGGTAACATTTTAAAGTTCTCCTTTACTTGGACAATATTTTTCTTTCCTTTGTATTACTTTTCTCTGTACCTAATTATTGTAAATGTGGACAACTGTTTCATACCATGTTTTCAAGGAACACTTTTTTGCTTATGTACACATTGTCTGTGTACATATTTTGTGCCAACTGTATAGAAAATGCATTTTCTTTCTCCTTTCTGCATTTCAACCTGTTCAGAAAAGTCTAGTGAATGATGCCTCACCTGTGGATGGGTTTTTGCTCAAGTGCTAACTTTGCAAAATTCAGTTATTATAAGGTTTTGTTTCAGAGGGGTACCAAAGCAAGGTTCTAAGAAGTCTTTACTAATTCATTTGATTATTCTCTACTTTGATTTTTCTAGTTTTGTGTTGGATGACAATATGCAAAAGCCCAAAAATAATGCAAAAGCCCAGAAGAATGTGATGCAAAACACTTCATTTTCCAGGAAACAGGTTTTTGATTATATATGTGAGGCTGTTTCCAAACAGAATGAAAACAGCTGCTGAGAAATTAAACATTTTACAACTTTCCTTCTGTAGAAAGAGAAAAGTGAGAGTTACCTATGAGGTCAGGCCAAATAAAAGAGAGCTTTGTAACAAGTGTCATCTAAAGATAAAGCTGATTTTCTCGTCCCAAGGGTCCTACATTTTTCTTTCTATTATGTTAATATATATGGGACTGAAATATTTTCTCTCTTTCTCTTTCTCCCGTTTCCCCCTCCCTTCTCCTTTGCCTTTTCCTTTCCCACAAAGGATTTGTTTCTTTCAGGGATCACTAGCCCCTTCAGTTGCATGGTGTCCTGGACTTTCATTCTGACTATAAATTTAATATGAGAGCAACCCAGAGTTAGCAGTCAGCCTTGCCCACGTGCAGCTGAAGATCCACCAGATATTTTGTTGACAGAAAGTGCACTCTCTCTATGATTAAAATCTCCCAAAATTTCTTGTTGTGTGAAGCAGCTGAAAACACTCTGGTTCCAAAATTCTGTTTAATCTAAAGAAATATGTTTAGCAATTAAAGTAAGCAAAAACGTGTGTTGTGTGGAAAATTTTGCCCAACAATCTTCCAACCCTTGCACATATGTGTATTTTTATTGGAGTTCATCTGCCCTAACTCAGTGATCTCTAAAGGAGAGCTGAAGAGGTCACCAATAACTGAAGAACTATCCAAGGTGGGAGAAGTATCAAAATTGTATGTTTCAAGACATATCCTTAAATCCTGATTCGCATAACTGCATAACCTTTGTGTATCTGTTGTAAATACGAAAAAATATGTGTACACCTTCTGTTAACAGTTATTGCAGTTTTGCACAGAAGCTCATTCCTCTGGATGTTTATGCATATGCACCAGACACCCAGAAAAGTGTCCAAATATTCGTATGCCCCCCATTTTCCATTCTATATTCTAATAAGAGAGTTTTCTGAAAGGCTGGTCATTTTAGCAAAATGGAACACACTGATGTGACATGCTGATACCACACACGTTGGGAAGAATGAAAGGATCTGCATTTCAGTGAGAGCTCTTTTGGTAAACTCACATGCTAGAATGATTAAACCCAAGGATTAAAATATCTTTTACAATGTGTAAATTTTTTTTTCTTTCTCTCAATAACTAACACAGGAAGGGAGGACAGAGGAAGAGAGAGAAATAAGCTTATATTCTTAACTTTCCTAACCCATATTCCATTCCAGAACTATAAGATGTGATAAAGATAGGTAAGCAGATTAATTTAGCAGACTTCCAGACTTCTGATGCAAAAGAGGGAGGCAGAAACATTTTATCATTTCTGACATATGGAGCATGTAGTTCTGACTGCAATATGGAATGGATGATCAAAGTCATGTTTTCAATAGATCCTAGGAACATTTTTAGCCTTAAAGTCATTAGTAAACTTCAATTTAGGAGCTGAAACCTAAAACCTTAATTTGGACAAAGCAGTCCTACTTGGGAGCATAGCAACTCACTCACAGGTCAAAATTTAATATAATTCTTGAACCAGGCAGCTCAATGTCTTGGAGAAAATGACTAAAAAATACTTAGAAAATACCTTCAAGGTATGAGGATAAAATTGAGAGCTAAGCACAGGGAAAATAAGAACTAAGGCTTTCAAAGAAAATTGAAGCTTTGGAGAGCCTTCAACTATTTTGATTTATATTTAAACATTTTAGAGATTGGAGCTTTGATTAGCTGAGACCCTCTCCAATTCCCCTTCAGCTCTGATTTATGGGCAGGCTGAATCTCAGTAAAATGAAAGCTAAATGAGGTGTTCTTTAAAATTACCTTTGAACACTTAAAGAAGGTAAGGAAGAGGGCAACTTGGTTGGTACAGACATGAAGGGGAATGGGATATGAGGGTGAGGGTTTTTAGGAGCTGAAGTATTTTGAATACTGGAGAGGGGGAAGGAGCAGAAAGAACAGGATGTCAGGGTGTTTCTAATTGCTACATGTGATAGCTGTTATATATACATCACTTTTGACTGGGAGATGCATGAAACTAGACTTGTTAGCACAAACAAGGCTGTTTGTGCATATGTAAGACGGAATTTGGTGGGGTTTTTTGGTGGTTTATTTTTTGTTGGGAAATCTTTTTTTTCTCAGTTTACTGAAGGAATGACTTTCTCATTTTGGTGTCTACAATGGATTGTCACAGCCTATCCAAGGTTATTCTAATGGAAATTTTGTGGCTCCCAGGAAGCAGCTAAACACCTCCAGGTGAAACTGTGCAGGGGTGTTTCATGGGGAATGACCCCAGTGGCTCAGCACAGAATCATGGAATGGCTGGGGTTGGAAGGGAACTTAAGGATAATCTTTTTCCAAGGTTTCTGCCATGTGCAGGGACAGCTCCCACTGTCCCAGGCTGCTCCAAGCCCCATCCAGCCTGGCCTTGGGCACTGCCAGGGATCCAGGGGCAGCCACAGCTGCTCTGGGCACCCTGGGCCAGGGCCTGCCCACCCTCCCAGCCAGCAATTCCCAATTCCCAAGAGCCCAAAATCTGTCCCTACCCTCTGGCCCTGGCAAGCCATTCCCTGGCTGCTGTCCCTGCATGCCTTGTCCCCAGTCCCTGTGCAGCTCTCCTGGAGCTCCTCAAGATATCCTTTACTGCAGGCTGAGCAACCCCAACTTTCTCAACCTGTCTTCCTAAGAGATATGCTCCAGCTCTCTGATAATTTTTGTGGCAATCCTCCTGGACTAGCCTCCTTTAATAATATGGGGGATAGAAAAAGTTCTGTACATGACCATGGTCTTCCCAGTTCTCCCCACTGTTTTGCTTTTTGCATTGCCATTCTATCTAATAGAGAAGAAAAATTACACCAACATTATCAGAAGCCAGTCAGAAATGGCTAAAAATGCCCCTTAAGGCAGTATCCAGGTCTACAAATGTTCTCAACCCTGCTCTCCTCACAGCTGCTGGCTGTGAGGAATTGTCTCTGCTCAAGGATGTGCACTATGTGACAGTGGCACACAAGGGGTCAGAGTCCCACCAAGCTGCTGCAGTTGTCTCATCCCTGTAACAAAAATATCAGGTGCAGAGGAAATTGCACATGACAATTGTTTGAAAACATGTCTCTTAAATGAAGTAAGGAATGTGTCATAAGCAGATGATCCCTGTGAGAATGGTAGCTGCCAAAATTGTGAGTTAGGTCATGATGTTTGCAGAAGATTTTAATATTTTGCAGCTGGAATGTGCATATAACAACGTATTCCCACCCCACATTCTTGCTGAATTTGAAGGCACGGATACAAATGATTACTGACTGGCTCAAAAACTTCCTTGCAGATACCACGGATTTGTTTCTTGACAGCCTTTATCATGGCAAGAGGAACTGTTGAGGTATCATGAGTGCAAAAGATTGAGTCTGACTGTGGGGGAATGTTTAAGTTTTCCTAGTTAGTTAAAACAGCCGTAGGGCATCTTGGATTGGGTTCAGCTTCATAGCTTGGACACAGATCTCAGTTATCCTCTATTCTTGGCACTGGTCTTTGCTTGCCTGACAGCCTAGTGATGGGAATCCAGGATCTTCGACTGCATAAATCTGTTCCTACATAGGTGTCACCTCATTCTGCAATGGCGTGCTCAGTATTCAAGCACTTCCCCTGGTCGTTTCTGGCTGACAACTGTTTCTTCCCACTGGGGAGCAGATGAGCCATGGCAAGCCATTATCACTCCTCTAAGACGATGTTGAGTCAGCCTCAACATCAGTCCTGAAGATAACCGTGGTCTTGTGCAGCCAGTGGCTTCAATCTTTTCCTGCTTGCCAGAAAATTGTCCCAGAAAGGCAGTCTCACCCCTTTTCAACACAGATAGCTCACATGCATCCCCTGGGACATGCACATGGGTGATAGAGCCCTTCCTGTGGTGTCTGTTGCATTTCTTGTAGGTTCCAGACGCATGCAACAATTTTGATGCCACTGATGTGGCTGTTTGCAGCCAGTTTGAGAGAACCACTGTGGGCTGTGGTGCACAGTTACTATTTTTGTAACTACTGGCATCAAGCTTCTGGAATTAGCTGGATCCCACAGTTTTTCATCTTTATTCTTGAGACATTTGGTTTCCCCTGTCTTCCTAATCACTTTCTTGTGTGTTAAGTCAGGGTTGAGCCTTTCTGACGCAAAACACCTTTCATGCACAAGTCATAAAGTCGTGTTTCATCATGCTTCCAGACAGAGAAATTGAAGCTTCTTAAGAGAATTGCATTGGGACTGGAACCTCAGTGCAGAAGTTCCCCTTCTCCACAACACCAGAGAGAGACAGCAAAGGCCCTAAGGAGGGCACCAGAGCTTCTTGCCTGCCTGAATAGGACCCGTGGCTGAACCAAAGAGGAGCTGGAGTAGAGGAAAAAGATCTGTGCAGGCACGAATTTTCCAGGCACAGCAGATGAGGCTGCTCATCCTGCTCTCTCTGGATGGCAGGTGCCATTGGTGTTTCCTTTGGAAACCCCTCAGTATTTGGGATATTTTGTGGCCAGTCCCAAAGAGGGTGCTGCCAGTTCCAGGGAGAGCATTGAAAGTGGTGATGGGGCTGCCTGCAAATGGCAGCACAGAGACACCCTCATGATGAGGTTCCCTCTCTGCCACCTGCTACCATGCACAGAGACTAAAGAGATGTTTAGTCAGATCCAGATCCACTTCCCCTCAAAACTGGATTGCTTATTTCATTGCAAAGACAGAATAGGCAACGAAAATACTGAAAAGACAGGATGGACACCATCAGTCTGTGGCTGGAGAGTGTGATCTGGGGTGTTTTTTATGGCTTAACTTGTCATGCCATAAGCACTCCTGCAGGATAAATGGGAAAAAAGTAATCTCAAGGAATGGTTCTGAAGCAGCTCAGAGGTTTTAAGAAGGAGAAAGTTGTGCATTTCTTTGTCCCTTAGGTCCACAACTAACCTTGTCTATTTGCACTCATTCTCACTTAGCTAATAACACCTATTCAGCAAAGCATTTGGCAATGTTTAAAACCATCCCTGTTCAGCAATTTATGGAGACAAGTGTTCCACATGAAATATGTATTGAAATCTTTCTCCTAGGAGTCTCCTTGCCAACCTGACTTCTGCATCCAAATTCTAGCCAAAACTGAGCTGATGACGGGGACTTTGGCTAATGGACATTGCTCAAAGTTGTATCACAGTCTGAACGTGTGTAACAACTGCAATTTGAACATAGGAGCTGAACTTAATCTTTGATGCAGGTGCACAATCACCATCCTTCTTCAACTACGGAAACCACCTTTACTGGAGCTTTGCTAGTCAGGATTTCTGGCTAGTTTTATGCAGGAAAAACCCAGTGATTTCTAAGGATCTCTACTGCATTCACACTGAGTTAGCATAATGGAGGCTGTTAAATTGAAAAAAAGAAAGCGACACCTCATACCTGATCTCATGCGCAATTTCAGGTATATACTGTCAGAAGCTGGGATGTCTGGATGTGTGGAACAAGGCTGCTATTGCAGCTTGTCACTGCCTGGGTAGTAAGGGACAAAGTGAGTACATGAAATGGGTGTATGCAGGCACAAAATCTAAATGCTTACAGTTTTGCAAAGGTACAGAAGTTTAGTCAGTGTAATTTGCTGCGGGAGTGCCAAGCCTAAAATAACTGAAAATTGATTCCCACTTACTTTTGAAATATTCTGGTGAACTGACATTTATTTATTTTTGAATAGCTCCACACCTGCTGAAGTCCAAGGAAGTCTTGATTTCAGCATGAGCAGAATGTTGCTGAGTAATTCTAAAAGACCTCCCTCCTCTCAAATTCAAATTTTCCAAATGCAGTGAACACATTTCAGGTCTTTCCTTTCCCTCTTGATCCCTGTCTTGAAAGACATAATGTCCTATGATGTGCTGCTTGAAAACAGAAGGAGTCAAGTGGCAAAAAGAAGGTGAAATCCTATTTTCAGAGTCCAGGATGTCAAAGATTAAGTGCACCCTCAGCCTCATCTATTTACATATCAGACTTTTCCCATGATGGCTACAATCATCTTCAGACCCAACCTCCCTATTGAGAGGGAACTGCAAATTCAAGATTTTCCAAGTAGCTCACAGACAGTATACAAATGCAGACCTACAATATATTGTTACTATATTCTATATAGAATACATAGAATATATTTATACTGTGTATATATGTATTATATGGCTATGTTCTGATATATAGTCTTAATTTCAGGCCTGAGTCAGAGGAATAAGCAATGCATTCCTCCACCAATGACCATCTCATCTTCATGCATCACCCACAAACTGCCCCAAAAATCACAGTCTGAGCACCAGTGACATCTCTCTGGTGTGGTTTAATGCTGTGTAACAAGACAAGCCTGTGATGTGACGGCCTGGGGCATGATGTCATTGTTACATGGCAATTATAACAATGAAATAGCAACAGCTAAATGCCATCCAGTGTCTGCACCAAGAGTAGGTTGACTGAAATGTAATGACTATGCATCATCATTAGAGAGCTGCTGAGTCTCAGAGAATCTCTTCTAATGAACAATTGGATAATCACCAGCAAACGACGACTTTTGCAATTGAATCTAAAAGATGAACTCATTGATACCATTGGATTATTAGGAGCCTATGTATTGATGTTCAATCATTTTAATAGATGTGCTGTCCTTATTGTAGAATATGACTGTAAAAGTGCTGTGAATAGTAATTTCCTAATAATAACCCTAATGATGCTAATAATACCATAATCTTATTTAATCTAATTTAAATACACAGAAAAAAAGGACCTACTTAGAGCCACTCATCTTTTGTTGATGAAAATACTCTCAATATAAAAATTTCATTTCTTTCCAACTCCTTTGGCACACAGAAATCAAAGCCACTCACCACTTACAAATCAGGCAGGAGTCCCAAATATGTAAAATCTTTAGGAAAGCACTAATGTGTTTAATAGGGATGAATTTAAGCATCTGCTCACAGACTTTGCTGAGCTGAGCTTTCTCCGGCTTTTGGGCAGGGACTCAGTACTGAATGAGATTAATTTTGCCTCCATGTTGTGATGTCTATTATTACCTGAGTCAATTTAATTCATAATGAAGGCTCAGCAAGTGATTGCATGAGTTAACAGAGAAGAAGAGAGTGCAGATGAAGGCACATGGCACAGACACAGCTGAAATCAACTGTCTGGCACACCGAACTCTGAGTGTATAGTAAATTGTCTTGACTCCACATGTACTTTTAATAAGCCATGTCAGAAAGAAATCCTCTGAGAGCATGTCACCCATGCATGGACTTGCCTCAACAGAGTTTAAAATAAATTCCATCATCAAGTATTTTCGTTTGGGTCCACCCTGAAGTTGCAATCTTTTGCTACATGTATAAACACTGAAAAGTTGACAAAGGTAATCCTGCAACAGAAGAATTAAAAGCAACTCCTTTTTTGCTGCAAGCCCTATTTCTTCCATGTGTTATATACATGGTTTTGTATTTCAGTCATATCTTCCTTTGTGCAAACAAAGTCAGTTTCAGTGTTTTGCAGAGCTGACGTGTCCCTGGGAATAAGGGCTGGATTCTCTCGTGGCTAACACTTCACTCTGAGAAAGAACTTCTGGTTGCAAAATTTTTATTGGTGGCAACGAGTGAGACAGGAGGAAAAAAAAATTCTGAAATCTGGACTATTTGTGAGGCTGACAGCCAGGCTAAAAATACCTTTCCTGCTCAGCAACACAGATGAGTGGTCAAATAAACAAGGTAGTTGTCATTTTCTCTGAAAAGGTCCCTTTTCAGAATCAAAAAGTAATTTCAGGGCAAGCAAGTTTTACAAGGGAGGGTAAAATGCCATGTTTGCTGAAAAATTCACTGCTGCTGGCAGTGGTATCTTACAGGAGACACCACAAGTGGACTCAGTGGTGGCAATTGTGTGTGGATAAAAATGGGGCTGTGTGATTACAGGAAGGGAAGTGAGGACTGGTGCTGAGATCCTGAGGTAACTCAGCCCCAAACCCCCCACTTTTCCTTCCTACCTGAGCTCCTAATGGTTCACCAGGAGGTAGGTTGGAGAGTGTTAATTCCAGAAAGACCTGGAGCTGGGGGAGCTTGTGCATTGTTAGTATTCAGGCTGGGGGTGTTTAGTAGGCAGGGTGAGATCTGACTGTGTCCTTTTACACTGAAGGAGATGAAATTCTAAGTATTTCCAGCTGGAAACCTTTTACAGTGGGAAAAGAAGGAGGAACACTACCCTTTTCCCATAAAGAAACCCTTTTTCAACCAAGCAATTTTGGAAATAGGCGGGTGTATTATAAATCCCCACAATGCTACTTCTCTGGACAGAAGCACAGAATATGCAATTTTCTCACAGAAAGTCAACAGCTTTTTGTTGCTCTCAGTTTTTCAACCCTAGTGTTTGCCTGCCTACCACCCTCAGCATCAAATGAGGAACATGCCTACGTGCAGGAGAGGGCTGCAGTGCTGGTACCAGGTTAGATATGGCTGTGCTCAGGTAAACCCTGTTCAGCTCTCCTTAAAGGTGGCCCCCAAAGTCACTGTGGGCAACTCCAAACTTGCTCTGACTTGTGCTGCCTGTTTGTGGTGTGAGTGCCCATGAGGATGAGCAGGATGTGAGGGTGCCTTGGGCCGTGCCTGGGGTGAATGGAGTGTGGTGGTGATGGGACCTGTCACTGCAGAGCTCCCCTGTGAGCATCTCCCTCCCAGGGGGGTTTAAACAGACCATGGGATGATTGTACTGCTCAGTTTATCCCTGGGAGCATTGGGATTATGGTATTCCCAAGTGTGTTTGCTCCTGCAGGGTGTAGTGGAGAGGAATGTGCTCCTCTGGGATGCCCTGCTGCAGAGTGATCCCAGGGAGACAGACCGACAGAGTGTTAAAAATAAAATTAAAGGAAGACTGAAAATGACAGAAAAGTTGAAGACAGGACTTTCAGAGAGCACAGTTTGTCAGGAAGACAGCTGCTTTTTATAGCATGCCTGGCATGGCTGATGGCAGAGACATTTGACATTTCTCTCTGATTGAGTGGCAGGTGGGGAGAAGGCAGCCAGAGACAGTGTAAGCAAATGACTTGGGAAACAGAATTAGGAAGGGGCAGCATTTGGGAAAAGTTGTGCAGCTTTGGCTGGACCCCTTGGCTGATTCACAGTACTTGAGGGGCAGGATCCAAAAGTCCCTTGACATCACTCTTCCATTCCTTCATGTAAGGAAAAAAAAAAAAAAGAAACTCAAGGCTCCAGGAAAATGAGTTTCCTTCCACAAGGGTCTGCTTTCCTTGGGCTGTCAGAACTGCCTGTGTCCAGCTCTCCTTCCACAATGAGGCAGAGCAGGATTTGGTCCTTGGGAGTGACAAATGCAGGGACAAGGGTGAAAGGACTCCAAGGTGGCAGTAGTTATTTCTGAGGTCCCCATCTTTTCCATTGAAAAAAGGTATTTCTGCTGTTGGAGAGAAAATGGGATGATATATGAGGTGAATTATAATTAAGGCTGTCATTCTTTCTCCTTGGCTCAGGAGAACCCAGCCTTGGCTCAAGAGTTTGAGCAACTGGAAAGTTGTTGAAATGGAAGCGGGAATTAGGGTCTTATTTTCTCCATTTGCAGGATGTGGGTACCAGCAGGGACCTTCCTCCCAATTCTCAAGGTGCCTTTGGAACTGCAGAGGGCTGGGTATTATTGTTACATCTAGAAGGGACTCACCCCCTGCAGGACAGCTTTTATTGTGACGCTGAATGAACCCCCTTTGATTGCTACCCCTGAGCTCTTCACACATCACACTAGAGCCCTGCCAAGCACCTACAACAGGATAATACACAATGCTGTTTATCTCTAGGTGTTTGGATGCTTTCACTGTATTTCCCACCCAGCTCTGATCTCTGACTTATAAGAAATAATGTTGGTCACTGTGAACTGGGGACTCCCACAAAAAACTGGGAGTACCTCTCTTATCAGCTACTGCTTATCACATGGACCTTCTGATATATTTGTTCCAGACTTCCCTGAGCTCCATAATTTAATTTACTATATTTATGAGGTCTTCCTTATCTCCAAATACATTTTCCTCTTATTTATTGTTCAGGAGACGCTTGGCAGAAGAAGTTAAGTACCTCAGTAATTTACAGTCGTCATTAATTTCATGACTGCCAATTTATTACTGTTTACACCTTCTGTACAAGCAGGCAAAGGATTCGATACAGTAAATGAATTTATCCCCAAACATTTGTCAGGCTGTCTTTGTTAGAATGAGTCTTTCTCTGTCAGTGCAAGGATAAACTATGGGATAGGAGAGGTCAGGGTGAGCATGTGTGAGACAATTATCTAGGATCAGAGACATGAGGGATTCCATCAGGAAAACCTTTTTTAACCTGTGTATGCCTGAAGATCTTAGTCTGAAACATCAAGACAGAGAATGCAAATTGCACTGAACACTGGCTTTGGAAAAGAGAGATTTGAGAAAAGAAATGGTATTTGCTTGAGTATTTTCTTTTATATAAATAGGAAAAAATAAATTTTTATATATATATATTTTTTTTGTTGTTGTTGTTTTGAACTGAAACATTTTGAACTGTGGACCAGACCCAACATGGCTGAGGAGGAATTTTGTTTCAAACTCTGTTTGACTAAGGTGCTATGGCGTTTCATGCAAGCTGTGATTTGAATATTCATCATCTCCCATAGGCAAAACTTCTCCCACCAGGTTTGTGGCATAGCTGCTTTTTCTTTTTCTCATCCATCTCAAATTCAAAGTGTTGAAAAAGTCCTACTGCAGGCCAGCTGTCTGGAGGCTTATGTGTAATTGTACTCCTGCTTCCAGCAGAGAGAAATCTGTGTAGTGCTAGGAATGATGTGTTGATGTTGAGTTTATACCTTGTCACAGGCTTAGTATGTATCTATTGGAAAATGCATCTACTTTCCTTATGCTTTTCTTTCCTTCTGAGAAGTGGGAAAAATAACTCTGGGCAGAAATTTCTTCCTGAATAATTTTTGGGGGTGGGGGCACAGAGGCAGGATTTTGGTTTTATTATGATTTTCCACCCAACATATCATTTTAAATGAATTCAGCCCCCTAAATATTTTGAATATTGTGCCTCAGGGAGATTGGAGTTTACTGCTCAACCTTCTGTAATATATCATGATTTCTCTTATTGAAGGAGAGTTGAACATTTGGGAAATCTCAGACAGTGAAGTGTTAAGGGAGGCTTAGTCTTGCTGGTGAGTCCAGCTTTCAGGTGAGAATGGGATGGCAGGCAGCAAAACACACCCCTGAGACCTTCATGACAATCTTCCTTTAGTAAAAAATATTTGTCTTTTAGTAGTGCTTCTAGTATAAAATAAATTTTAAAAAGCTCTATGTGGGAGAGAAACTAGTGTTAATTAAAAATTATTCTTGATGAAAACATCACTTCTCTAATAATAGAATTGTTAAGGCTGGAAAACCCTCTAAGATCACTGTTAGCCCAGCACCTCCACCTTGTTTACTACTTACCCTTGTCCCCAAGTGCCACATCCAGACAGCTTCTAAATCCCTCCAAGGATGAGGACTGACCCAGGAGGCCTCTGACAGAGCTGGGCAGCCCACAAAAAATTCTGTGAAGAATTTTTTCCTGATTTTTAATATAATCTTCCCCTGATGCAACTGGAGACCATTTCCCTCCTCCTGTCCCTGTTCCCTGGGAGCACAGCCCGACCCCCCCGGCTGTCCCCTCCTGTCAAGAGCTGTGCAGAGCCACAAGGGCCCCCTGAGCCTCCTTTGCTCCAGGCTCAGCCCCTTCCCAGCTCCCTCAGCCTCTCCTGGGGCTCCAGCCCCTTCCCCAGCTCCATTGCCTTCCCTAGACACAACAGTGCCAAGATACATGGAAAGGAAATGCATCTATAAAGCATTCAAAATTACTACTTTGCTTAACATTTTCTCTGCTTTTTGTATTTTGAATCCTGTAAGGATCTTGGTTTTCATTTTTGCATCTCTTGTCCTACTAATGTCTTACTTTGATAAATAGTAATACTACTCCTACTAATATTAATAATAATGCTCCTTTGTCTGAGATGGACCTGAGAGCAGGTTTTACCCACAACAGGAAGGCCATGAATGGACATTTTGGTTGTTCTCCCTTCTGGGTCCCCCAGAACTCCTGGAAAGGACAAGAGTGCCCTGTGTGAGCAACATGAAGGAAGCGAGATGGGTGATAATGAGGCAGAGATTCCCAGGACAATAGATAGCTTCAGGAACATTGCAAAGCCCTCAAAGCCCTTCCTGAGATCCTCCAGTTTCTACAAAAATTCTTGGCTTGCTGCGGGAATTACTGGGTGAAAACCCACACTCGCCATGATGTTAATGTAGGGACAGATGCTCCCAAGGGTTCTTTACAACTAAAGAATCCAAAATCCACTTAATACAGCTGTGCTTAGCCCAATGTTTACTCATAATAAAACATCATTAGAGAGACCTAGCCTTGCATTAGTGTTGGCTTTGTTCTGATGAAATCTGGCTGTACAAAGAGTATTGGGAGAGCCGCTCTGGCAGGAACACCCACCCCTGAGTGCTGCCAAAACGTGCTCTGCTTTGCAGGCAAGGTCCTGCCCATGCCTGGGGAGCACTGAGGTGATGAATAAATTCACGACTTGCTGGAGAAACAGCTTATACTTTTTCTTTTTGCTCCACTGTGCAGAAAAGCCAGCTGGAGGCTTCAGCCAGTGAGGAAATCTGGGGTCATTCCTTGCTCTGGGCAGCGCGTCAGCCGACCGTGGTGTGCGCTTGTAAGAGAGGTAACAGAGCACCCTGCATGGATGCTCCTGTGCAGGTGGCAGGGTTAGTTCAACACAGCAGAAATCCACTGTTCCCACCTCAGCTGCTCTGGCCTTGCTAGCCTTCATTGTTTTTGCTACCCCTCTCAAAGCTTTTGTTGTTTTAGGTTTTTGTTTCGTCACTCATGGAAAAGAAAAAATAAGGAAAACCTTTTAGCTGAGTTGCAAAAACCTGTCTCATCATCATCTTTTATGTTGGCAGAGGTCTGTTTATATTTGTGTTAACTACTTTTGTAATTTAGCTTAGGCCTGTTAAAAATAATTAATATTTTAAATGTAGATATGCTCACATAGGACATGACTCACCTTCTGTGGGAATTATGAAACTGTGATTTAGACAGATCATCTGAGAAAAAAAAAAAAGGGAGGAGACTGAAGTGCCCACATCCTTTAAATATTATTTCAACTGGAATCGGTCAAAATAAATATTGCAAATTGCACATCTTAGACTCCAACAAAAGTAAGCACCTCCCTGCAGGACTGAAAGCAGAAGCTATTTAGAAACATCAATAACTAAACGTGTGGAAGGAGGAAAGCAGATAATGTTAGTGGCAGATTTCAGCAGGTGGAATGGTTTCTTGCATGCAAGACTGTGGGAAAAGCATGCTGCTCTGAGATCTGTGTCCAAGGAGTCAGAAGAGAATCACTGAGGCTGGAAAAGACTTCCAAAATCTTCAAGTCCAGCCTTTGACTGATCCCCAGCTTGTCAACCAGACCAGAGCATTGAGTGCCATGTCCAGTCATTTCTTGGGCACCTCCAGGGCTGGTGACACCACTATCTCCCTGGGAATCCCCTTCCAATGCCTGACAACCTTTTCAGTGAAGAAATTCTGCCTTATGTCCAACCTGAACTACCCCTGGTGTAGCTGGAGGCTGTTCCCCTCAGTCCTTAATTGCCTGTGAGAAGAGGCTGATTGCATCTTTATCCCAAAGTAGGCATAGGGAAGGATTAAAAACTGAGTATTGATTGCATAAAGGAGAAAATGGATCATATTTTTTGGAGAGAAGTGAAAGAGAAAGTTTTTGTAGTTGCATGACCCGTGATGAAAAATTGAAGCAATTTTAAAGAGATTATGGAATACTTTTAAGTGTGTATTAATTACTGTATGTTCTGCTTTGTATTCTTTACATTATATTTGGACAATTTTTGGAGGTGCTGAGGAGCAGCAGCATCCATGGTTTGAGTTTGAGTTGAGAGAACCCAATACTGGGAGAACACCAGGGCAAAGAGTGGCTGAACTGGGGGCATTTCCAGGAAAGGGTTCTTGAGCATGTTCACTAACAGACACCTGCAGCATGTCACAAAGTGACCATCCTCAGCTCACTGCCATCCTGAATCAACTACAAATGTGGCCAGGGTAGCCAAGATCACTGGGATGTAGTCAAAAATACTGCTCACTTTACTTGAGCAGGTTGTCCAAAGCAAGAAGAGCACTACACCCAGCGTGTGGTTCAGCCACTGCCATCACAAGGAACGCGTCAACCTCTTAAAGATAATGCTGGTGCTTCTTGGGTTGCCTCCAATTTGTACCCAGACTTTTCCTGGTAAACCTCTCTGCATGTCTCACATCAACAGGTGTTTTCCTGTCCACAGAACATGGTGAGATTACGTGTTAGAGATGATATCACCCAACATCCTCCAGCCGTGTCATCACCGTCAAATCTACACAGCTAATGTTAGATATTTTATATAATGGAGAACTTCCCTTCACCCCTGCCCATGGATGGTATTTCTTCCTTCCATGAAGAATGATGGCAAACATTTCTGACAATAATTAATTTTCCGTTAATTATTTTCTATTTCTGTACAGTGTGTTCTTTTCACTCTAGCTCCCTTACAAATCTGGCGTTGAGACCCCTTCACCCTTTCCATCGATTCAAGTACAAGGTTCCATTCTTCATTAGGGCTATTTTAAAATCTGCAAAGAACTGTTTTCCAGATGTGGATATGCACAGACAGTAATTGCACTTCATGATCACTTCCAGCTGCCCTAAATGCCTGCCAACAAATTCCCATAAGGAGTGCATGTTTTGTGCTGCAAATCAGGGAGAACATTGTAAAATGATAATGTGTTGCACACTGCAGTACCTACAAGAGTTATGGACTTTATAACTGAACTAATTGGAATTAGGCTTTACTGTAAAGGTCAAGAAAGTTGCAAAGAAATGCAATCTTAGTAAATTAATCTGTTGGATTGTTTTTGAGTGCTATTGAGCACCTGTTTGTTTGATAATTGTTTTTTTTTTATTTTGGTGAATTATATAGCTGAATACTTTGTGGATGCCTTATAAGCTTGCATAACATGGATAAGGCTATCTTGTATTTTGAATTGGATATGTAATTAGACACCACATATTCTTGTACCAAATAAAACATTTGCCTCCTGGAACTGCTCTGGTGTGACCAGAACTTATAGCTATGGATCACATGTTCTGCTGGTGTTAATAGCCTCAGTTTCATTGATACCAGTAGAGATATGTACACACTGCTAAAGCTGAACTCGGTACTGTATTTTTGTTATTTCAACAATTTCGTTTTTAAATAGGTGTTTATATAGTTCCATAGCAGTTTTCTCCCTTTTTACTTGCACAGCCTTATGATTCTTGGCTGAGACACAGTTTAGTGAAAGAAGACCAGCAGAAGACATCACTTATAACCTCAGAGTGAATAATAACATCCTAACCAGCAAAGCAAGTGCTTTAGCAGTCTTAAAAAAAGAAGTCTAGCGGAAGGTGTTCCTGCCCATGGCAGGTTGGAATGGGATGGTCTTTAAGGTCCCTTCCAACCTAAACCATTCTGGGTTTGTATTAAAGCAAATAGTCATTCTTGAGCCAGTGATCTTCAATTTTTTCTGCCTTTCTGCCTACTTTTAATTTTTTTTTTCTCAGTGAAGATGTGGATTGCAATTTTTCAAAGTTCTGAGAGAAGTTTTCTTCCCCTTGGTCAGCTCTTATCTTGCCATCCCCATGGGTGTAGTTCCCACACATCCTGGAGATCATATGTTGATAACCACTGCATGTCTCATGAGTGTTTATCTCAAAACTGCTTTCTACAAACACATTAAAGCCTTACTAGAGATGTGTTTAAGCTGCAGTTCTTTTCTGGGAAGTAACTCACTGACAATTTTCTGTGGTCTGGATTCCAGGGCTCAGGCCTCCCAGTAACAAGGAACATTATGGCTCAGGGTGCTTTCAGTGTGAGGTAGATGTAATATTTGTGTAGGCAGTCCCTGTGATTGCTCCTGATGAATACAAATCTGAATACTTTGCTAGCTGAATGAAATGCCTTAGTAAAAAAAAAAATATATAGCTTAAATGTCAGAACTACAATTAAGAGAGAGTTAGGTGAAAATTAGACTTCTGAAGCCCTATTTCACCCACCCACCCACAAAAAAAAAAAAAAAAAGAAAAATAAAAGAAGTGGTAATCTTTGTAAACCTGGTGAGCATATGGCAAACCCTGTCCATGCAGGAATTACTGGGTGCAGACAAAACTGAAAATTGAAAAATTAGGAAATATGAATTCTCTTAAGTTTCCTCAGTGTGGTACTTAAAACAGCTTAAGGAAAGGATATCATGCTATAAAGTTAATCAAAATCCATCACCCACATAGGGATCAAGCCTGCCAGAGTTCAAAGAGTATCTGGAAGATGCTCTTAGAAATGTGTTTCTGTTTTGGTAGTCCTGCAAGGAGTTGTACCTGATGCCTTATGGTTCCCATACAGCTTGAGATGCTCCGACTCTATGAATATATTGTTTATTTTAGAACATGACAAGCAAAGGAGAAGGGATGCTTTTGAAGTAGGCTGTAGCAGAGTTAGATACTGTAGAAAAATCTACAATGAGTCTCCCTCTACTTCAATTCCCCTGCTGCAAGCAATGTCTTCCCCTCATCCATGTGCTCACCTTGTTCCTATTACAAAGTCAAAAGGGGCTTGAACACTCATCAGCCCCAGGAGTGGGTGACTCCTGTCCTGCCAGCTCAGTGCACAGGTAACATTTGATTGCCTGATGCACCTCATAGAAATATCCCCTGCAAAGACAGAGGCACCTGTGGAACACTCTTGATTACATTTTCTCCTGCTCTCATTAGGCTGTGCAATACCCCACAGCACTGGCACTTGTTCCCCTGAGCAAGAACAGACCGTGGGGCTGAGAGTGTCACTCTCAGCCTCCTGACGTGCAGGGGGAGTAGAATCCTTCCTATGAAGTCACCAGAATTTTGAGCACTTTTTGCACAAAATGCACACACAGACCCACCTAAAGGCATTATCTTCACTCAGACAAAGCATCTCTTGTTGCCCTTTAAATTTACTGAAGCTTTTAGTGATCTTCAATATATTGTATGGCAACAAGATGCTGATTTTCCCTTTACTAAATGTGAGACCTTCATAATAGAAGATTATGAAGATTATGTTACCTGTTGGGTACAAAATACCTCTTCCAATGCACAAACAAATCTAAAAGGTGGTTGTCATCATCTGAGCCATTCCTCTTTGATTCATTTTCTCCCAGAGTCAATGGTGTGAGCTTCTGAATTATCAGATTTAAAATTAGAAGTACTGTCCTTTGGAGTGCTTCCAGTGAGTAGGGTGACCAGCCAGGATGATTTTTACATTTCAGACCACCTACATCTCAAGATAAGTTTCATCAATAGGAAAAAGTGGTTAAATTCCACCAGAAGCTTCTTCAGTGCTTCAAGGATTGTGCCTGGGAGTAGGCAGCAGAAACAATTTGATGTTTGATGCTAAAGTGGTTCCTCCAGTTATAAATTGACTGGTGTGACATCTCTGACAGCCTCAGCCAGGACTGGTCATGTCTGGATGCCTGATTTGGAGCCCAGGGTGGTGAACAGGCTCTCAGTTGACCATTTCTTGGATTGCATGGAGAGCCCTGTGCCTCCATGTGGCATTCTGAGCCTGACAATGCAGCTGCAGCAATCCTGTCTCACTGTAGGTGGAAGTCTCTGGCCAGAGCAGCCCTGTAGGCAGCACTTGCCACTTTCTAGACAAAAGAAAGTTCTTCTCTTACCATGGTATTTGTCTTGGTAGGTGGGAAAGCACTTGTAGCTGCGCACGGGGAAAGGAATAATAACCTTTTTGTTATGAAGTTTTGTTATAGCTGTGCCTGTATGTGCTCTGGGGTAAAAATTCTCCAAAAACATTATTTTATTGTGCCTCCATGAACAATCCTTCATTCACAACCCTCCCACACCCAGACATTCACACATGACCAAGGTTCATAGCTGAAGATACTGACGCACAATTCATCAATGGCTCTTTTCAGCAGTGAGCCTCTCTGATGATGGATTTTTTAACTCTGCTCTCCAGCTGACCCAGCACCTCAGCTACCCCAGTGTCTAGCCCAGAATCTCTTGGTTTTCTCATCTCCCTTCTGTTTAAACATATCTATTTCTTGAAGTTAAGGCTTATTGAAATTTCAGGAGGAAAGAACTCCTGCCAAGAAATACAGTTTTGTCAAACCTAATTTTTGGCAAGAGAAGGTCAGGTCTACATCCATGCATACACAAAACTTTGCTGGTGAGAAATTCTACAGAACAAAACCATTTTGCATGTTCATTTCAAAACAAGGTGAAATACTGTGTTACAGTACAAGCTAAAATACCATTTTTAAAATTCTCAGTAAATGTCCCCCATATTTTTATAAATCATCATTTTGGTTTGAGATGTCAACCTGAGATAATTTTCCTTTTGGGTTTTCTTGGAAACTTCTCAAGCAAGTGAATTTTTTTTAAAGCCTACAATTCAGGACTTTTTTTCTTTTTGGAAAAAATGTTTTTTCACTTGCTCTACTTCTAGTTTTCAGATTTGGTCTCAGGATTTTCCATACTATCCTTATATAGAGCTGCTCTTCACTACAGAGGATTTCCCTGTATCTCAATGTAATTAATAACTACAAGGGGAATATTTTATTTTACACTCAACTAAAAGCAGCAAGCTAAATGATTTCATTCTGGTTATGCAGAAGACTGACACGGAAAAAAAAGCAAGAAATTTTGTGTCTTAGATTGCCTCAAGGGATGGAGATTTATTACTGGCTCAAGCACTCTTGCTGCAAAGTTCAGGGCATCTATCTGAGTGGAAGGACCATTTTAAAGCCTGGTTTTTATGAGGTTGATTTTCAAAGTGTGCTGCACCATCAGAGCAATTCCTCTGCTGCTTTCCTACCTCCCCTCCCTGCACTTTTCTGATCATGCCCCACAGATCTGCTCATTTCATCAGGGCTGTAGAAGCCTTGCCAGGCTGCAGGGCTCTGCCAGGCTCACTGCCTCTGTCCTTTTCAGCTCCACACTGCTTTAAAAAGCAGCTCTTACCCTTTGTAACCAGCCTGAAACACCTGAAAGGCTTTTGGTTTTAAAAGGGACTTTAGACAATAGTTTTTTTGGTCTTTCTTGATAAACTACCCCCAGGCTTAGGTAGAAAAACATCAGGGGTCCTCTGGTTTTTTTGACTTTTCTCCCAAAACAATCAATATGTGCAGGTTGTCAAGTGTATTGAACGATGTGGCAGTAGAGAGGATGTTTCATATACTCAGCTCTCTTTTCCCAGCTGGAAAACCAAAACCAGGAGAGGCCTAAGGATCCCCTCAGAGGATTTCTGCAGGGCCCTGTGTTGCAGCAGTCTTCCACATCAAGGTATGTGAGGCTAATGCCCAAAATAACAGCTCTCAAGCCATGATGAGAATCGTACAGAAAGCACTTACCACTCTTAAGCCAAAATCAATAGCAAATTTTTTTCCTTAGCTCAAAAGGACAAAACTATTTGTTTCGCCATCACACCAGCAGGCCATTCCCCGAGATGAGCTGCTTCCATCAAAGGCAGCAGCGCCTGCAGAAACAGAATTAACTTAACTTCACTAGCCTCTAATCACAGAAGGATTAGGTAATTCTATCTGTTCAAAGTGGATAAACAGTTTCAATTGCCTACCATGGTAAGTGGGTCTGTTTTAAATTTAGAAACCTTTCATAGCCTTTGGATTGTGTCTTTCTTGTGACCTTGAAAGCAGCAAAATCCATTCTGAGGCCCTGCCCAAGTTTTGATTCTGCCTTATGGAATGATACTGAGAAGTTGCTGGGAGGTTGGACGTTTTTGCCAAGTGCTGTGTCTCGATTAATGTAAAAACCTATCTGTAAAGTCAGTTGGGCTGTACTTTTGCATATTACTCCCTCTGGGTCATGGTCTTCTCATGCACTCTGATGCCATCCTCTGTTATTGCCAGAGGGGTTATGGCTGAGTCTGAGGCTCCAGCACAGATCTGCAGAACAGAAAGTGGGATGGAGGTGACAAGAAGAGTGGTGGAGATAAGGAGCATGAGGCTGGAAGATGTGGCTGGAAGCTGATTTTCATGAACAGAACTTAATGCATCACATTACCCTAGAAAAGGGAAGTATACAATTTAATCATGAGCAAAAAGAGTACTTACTACAAAAACAAACAAACAAACAAAACTACAGAATCTATTGCTTTGTACTGAAATAGGTGCTGTTCAATTCCCCCACTGCTGTGCTTTAAAAGGGTGTCTGTACATGTGTTTATTATTCCTCTGTGAAACGTCCTTCCTTCCTTCCTTCCTTCCTTCCTTCCTTCCTTCCTTCCTTCCTTCCTTCCTTCCTTCCTTCCTTCCTTCCTTCCTTCCTTCCTTCCTTCCTTCCTTCCTTCCTTCCTTCCTTCCTTCCTTCCTTCCTTCCTTCCTTCCTTCCTTCCTTCCTTCCTCCCTCCCTCCCTCCCTCCCTCCCTCCCTCCCTCCCTCCCTCCCTCCCTCCCTCCCTCCCTCCCTCCCTCCCTCATTTTCCCTCTTCTGCCTTCACCTGGCACAGCTTTGTTTCCTTGTCTGCTCCTCAAATCCCTGTTCCCATTTCAGCAGGAATCTCCCTCTGCACCAATCCTGCCAACACGTTACTTTTTAACATCCAATCCTCACACCCCTCTCTTGGCCATGTCTCTCCAAGAAATTGTAAATTATCCGGAATATATTGCTGATATTACAGGTCCCAGTATGTTGGCTGTTGTGCAACTGTGTCTGAGAAATGGCCTTCACCAAGGGCTTTACAATACAGAGAAATAAGAAAAATAAAGAATAAGAGGAACCAATGTTATTACATTCCTGGTTGAGATAAGGAGCTAAGATACTTCCTGGCTCAGGAAGCAGCTTATATCTCAGGAAGTGGTTGAGTGCTTGTTTAAGTTCTGTTAGAGTCTGTGGACCCTGAGGATGTATGTAAAAACTTTTTAACTGCTGCCTTCACCAACAGCACTGTGAATTATCTCAGGTAACAGAAGGGCAATGTGGCTGAGTTGGGAAATCAGTCCATGTTTCTACTGACCTTGTCAAGTTTATCTAAGACCACTTCTGGTTTAGCTTTTCTCTCTCCCTTTCCTTTTATTTTAACAAACTCAGTAAACTATCTGTAGGTGTTAAAACACCTTTGAACATTTCTCTGTTATTATAACTACTTTTTTCCTTTTTTTAAATACAGTATCTCGAGATTTTTAAAGGGAGCAAAAAGTGCAGTCAAGAATAACATCTGCAATCACAAAAACTGCACAGATTTCCATAGTAAAAAAATTTATGACTCAGACAATGGGTTTAAATTTTAAAATATAAATTATAATCCCCCCCGGGATCATTTTTACAGTGCAAAAATACTCTTTGACACTGCCGTGGGTTTTTATTAAAGAGTTTATAAAAGGTAATCTTAAATAAATACAGCTGGTGCAAGCTACAAGCAGGACTGGATTGTAGATGACAAAATTATTCAGATAGATGGATAGTCCCAAAGCTCCCTTCTTGACAGAATTTGTAATCTTGATAATAGGGGAATTACACACAGGAGTACCAAAAAGAAACTGTGACTGGGGCAAAGGAAAAAAGATGTGGGACACAGTCTGAAATTTTCAAGAGTCAGTAAAACAAGAGTCAGTTTTCAAGAGTCAGTCCGATGACAGCCGATTCAGTGGTGTTATTGACACTCAACTCTGTTTCTAATGGTTTATTTTTTTTTTTTTCCAGAGATGTTGTGGATTTCCCCATCCCGGAAACGTCCCAGGCCAGGCTGGACAGGGCTTGGAGCCACCTGGGATAGTGGAAGGTGTCCCTGCACATGGCAGGGGCTGGAATTGGCTGAGATTTGAGGTCCCTCCCAACCCAAACCATTCTGGGGTTCTGTGATTCTGCGACACAGGTGAGGGATGGAATGCCATCCAGAGGGACCTGCAAAAGCTTGAGAACTGGGGCCATGGAAACATCAGGGTGTTCTACAAGGCCAGGGGCTGGGCCAGGGCAGCCCCAGAGATCCCTCCAGGCTGGGGAGGAGCAGAGGGAGCAGCCCTGAGGAGAAGGACTTGAGGGTGCTGGTGGCTGAGAAGATGGACATCACCTGGAAGTGGGAAAAATGGGGACAAACTTTTTAGAAAACTTGTGATAGAACAAGAGATAATAGCTTTATATAGACTTAGACTCGATATGAGGAAAAATTTATCTATGCTGAGGGTGGTGAGGACCTGGCACTGGTTGCCCATGGAAGTGGTGACTGCCCTAACCTTGACAATATTCAAGGCCAGATTGGATGGAGTTTGAAGCAACCTGGACTAGTGAAAGGTATCACTGTTCATGGCAGGGTGGATGATCTGTTAAGCCCCTTGCAATCCAAACCACACTCTGATATTATGATTATTGCATGTCTGGATTTGCTACAAGCTGATGCTAAAGGAGCTGTGCATTGTGTGTTGCAGCTATGGCTCAAATATCTGCTTGAGGGTGCTGCAGCACATTTCTAAACTTTTTGTTGTTGTTGTCAGTGATTATTGATGTTATGATGCTTGTTTTCTGCAGAAAAAAATTATAATTTTTTTTGCCAACAATATGTAGGACCCCAGAAACACTAGTCATGTTTTCAAGACATTATTTTCTCTTTCCTTACACTCTTATTTTCCTCTACTATTTACTATTTCACACTGCAGCTGGGCCAGAGGTTGTCCTGACACAGATTTCACGATGAAGCAAGAAAAAAGGGAATAAGAAAAATGTACATGAACAAAATATGCTGGCTTTTCCAAAAGAATGGGATCAGGACAAAACTCTGTTATAGTTTTTTTTTTTTTTTTTTTTTTTTTTTTTTTGGCTTTGCAATTTTTCTTAAAAATTCATACTTTCTACAAAAGTAGTACAAAAGACTAAATCTTCTTGGACGTCCCTTTCTAAATTAGCACTCTGCCTCAAAGTTTTGTCTGCTCTGGGACAAATTTGTGACAAAACCAGTTCTTTTCCAGTCACCTGTTCACACTTATTAGCTCAATTATTATTCCCTCTTGCAAGTGGAAAATTCATGAGTGTCTTTTCCAACAGCATTTCATTGTTGTTTCAATAGGAATATTTTTCCTTTTCTTTTGTAATCAGCAAATGTACCAACTATTCTAGAAAATAACAGAGAATATTACAAAGAGTGAAATAAAATGCTGGATTCATTACTTAGGTTCTCACACCTTTTTCTGAAGCTCATGGTCACTGGTGAAGAGAAACAATGCCTTGGGAAAAGCTGTATGTCAAGATAAAAGTGTCCATTTAAAGTGTGAATTCCAGGCATTAAATTGCTAAAGTGAGTTTCTTAGGAACCACATAAAGACTTCCATGTACAGAAACTACATAGCAAATGAGAGAACAGCAAAAGTCAGAATGTAAGAATATAAAGCGTTTGTCATCTAGTCCAAAAGCAGAAAGAAGGCAAAATTCACTTTTTTTTTCCTTCCTAAAGTGTACTTTGCCAGTGTTAGCCATATTGTGTTAAAACTTTGCCCTTCTCTTGTGGCAAAATCTGAAAGCATTTTCCTGACAGCAATCCCAGCAAACCACTAGTCTACAGAGATAAAATCATGCCTGGGACACAGCTCATACATCTCTATCCTGTGCCAAGTAAGGTTTTTTTCCCCTTCCTGCCCCTATGGATGCTGTGAATACTCCATCAAGGAAGACCACTCATCATGTGGAATTCTCCCCAGAGTTCAGTGGTTTGAAGAATAAACTTTCCCTATATTTTTCCCAAAGAGGTGCAAGTCAGACACAGAGCCCAGGAGACACTTCTCCATTACCTTGCATGACTCTGTGCCACATGCATGTTTCCTCACCTGAAATACATCCTCACATTTGAAATAGGAGGTGAAAAATACTTCTTTTACCTTGCTTTTTTTTTGGCTCCTGATTCTCTGAGAGATAGGTCCAAGTAGAGTCCCTGCTTTACAGAAATAATCCCCCTTTAAGCACCCACGCCAACCCACAAGTGCAACAACTGTGGTGCCCTTTCCCAAAGGGCCAATATTCACACTCTGCAGATGAATTATTTATTATCTTGCTCTTCTCCCCCACCCTGTGCTGCTGCACTGAATTTCACACCGAGCTCGGCACAAACCCCAGACAGCCTCAGAGTGTATCAAGGCTCAGAGAGGAGCTCTGAATTTCCTGATACTAAAGGGCCCATTTTGTGTTATTTATGACCTCGCTGGTGTCGGAGCAGAGACCTATAAATCGTAGGCACAGGCGCACTAATTCTAGCAACAGCAAGTTTTAGTCACATGTAATTAAAACATCCCAAAGTCTTTCAGCTGTAATGTATTTCCAAATGACACCACTGGGACAGGGGGAGATGGGAAATGAAGGAATCAGCAGTATTTCAAAGCCATGGCCATTGTTAGCTTTTGGGGCTCTGTGCAGCTCTGGCAGTGCTGTCAAATCTGCAGGTTTCCTGATGCTGTTTTCTATCACATACTTTAAGGATGATGTAATTGATTTCCAGAAACAGCAGGGGCATTCAGATTGCTGGGGTACCATCAGGAACTTCAGAAGGAACCTGAAATGCACACTGAAAAATAATATCAACAAATTCTGTGATGGCTATCAACAAATTATGTGATGGTATCTCTACCTGAATTAGATACACTAGAGAGGAGAAGATACTTTTACTTTTTCCTCTCTTAAAGTGAGCAAAAACTGGAACCTGAGACTTCTATGAGGTTTAAGAAAGTCTGTGGTCTTCTGTTTTTATTGTGACTTCTTTTCAATGTTTGGGATTAGCTTTTTTTTGTTCAGGCCAACAGGAGAATGGTGATGCAACCTGAGGACAGCAGAATTTCAAATGCATGCGAGGGATTTGTTACGCCTAGCCCATGATTAACCTATGAAATTCAAGCTGCCATTGTCACCAAGAAGTTGGAAAAACACACCAAAAAGTGCAACAGGGCCCTTCAGTAATGCATAGCTCATGGCCATCAGAAGAACAAACTGGAGTCAAGAGTGACAGCAATCTGCATTGTGTCCAATGCTATTTGCTCTCCCCACCAGACAGGAGAGGTTTGAGCCTCAAATGTGTGGTTGGAATATTTGCAGCTGGATTGAAGGGCATGCTCTCAATTTGGACACAACCTCCATGAATTCAAAATGTACAGGGTACAGCCCTAGCCAGGTGATTTGGGCTATCTGGGGTGTTTCCTCTCCTACACAGGATGTTAAACTACCACTTTGTGGGGAAAAAGTCAGCCCAAAGCTACCTGTGACTGGAAAGCCTCCTCCATGGGCAGACAACCCCATCCCAGTGTTCAAAAGCCAAGGGCTGGCTCACTGGGGCTTAGACTGATCTGGTGTGACACCTCCCACTCTTTTCCAGCCTGGATCCTCAGGCAAGGGATGGTGCTGGCTGCAGATCACAGGAGCGAGTGGCCAGCCAAGCTGTGCTGCTCCCAGCACAACTTTGGAGCAAGCCCTGGAGCAGAGCAGTGCTGGCTTGTTTGCAGCTGGGAACTCATGCTGGGAGAGGCAAATAGGAACATGAATCCAGCCCTGTGCACATCCTACCCCTGCCAATCCATCAGTCAGGTTGTTTTTTGAAGGATAGGTTGCTCTGTTTGCATCAAATTTTCTGCTGTTGCCTTATTTTAGTGAGTGTAGCAGAGGGAATAAGTTAAGAAAATATTAGTAATGACAAGGAGGATGAAAGGAAAATATTATTTTTGTGGCCAAAGTCCCAGGCCTGCGAATTTCTATCCTGGCTTGTTTCCTACTTTCCATTTTTTGTTATTATTGTGTTCTTTTTCTCAACCATTCCCCGTATTTCCTATCAACAAATAATGAGCAGTGGCTGACACATACTGTTGGGCATTATCTCTTGAAGGAAGCTAAAGCAAATGCAGAGCTCATAATTGTGTATTTACACTGAGTTTGTCCTCTGAATTGAACTCCGGCAGTGGAAAGGCAAAATGTTTCTGTGGCAGGTGCTATCTGCACAGACCATCCAAATCACACTCCCACTGGGTCAGATCCATGATCCTTCCAGGGCTTTGGAGGCCAAACAAAAGGGAAAAATGGACTCAAGCTGCTCTGTTGAAGGGAGCATCCCAAGCCATGAGCTGGAAGCAAGGAGTGTACAAGTGGAATAGTGTATTGGGTCAAGTTAGAGGGACATAAAATGCAGAAAGGCAGGAAAAAGAGAATCATAAAAGAAAAGAGAAAGTGAAGAGAGCACTTTGGGTATTCTTGCAGTTTTGAGAAAAAGATGGGCCTTTTGGTCAAAATTTAGATATCTGAAGAGAAAGGAGGTATTATTACTCTTATTTAAAATTGAGAAGAGGCCATGGTTGAGTTGGGATAAGAGTAAAAAGAGGTGGAAAGGGCTTTTGTATTTTAGTGCTTTTATATCTTTATGATTCAAAACCCTACAGAGGCCTCTCTGCCTCTCAAACATCTTGGAAAAATTTGGTTTTTGTGTGTGAGATGACACTGAGTTGTCTTTGGGAGAAAATGGGGAGGATGAGGGCCGAGATGAGGGAGAACAAGATGTTCTACTTTCTTGAACTCAGTGGTTTTGGCTGGGCTGCAAGTAAGTTTAGTGATCCTTATGGATATAATGCATTTTCCTAAATTCATACAGAACTGAGGTTTTCATGAGTACCAGTGCTATCTCCCTTGCTAGGCAGAAAATGAAATCAGTATATTTCAGCTATGCTAGTTTTTCATCAGACACTGCTCTCAGCTATCTGCAGTCAGGGACTTCAGGCCTTTTTCAGTCTATGATGTCTTTGTGTTTGCTATCTGTGACAAATTCATCTGAAAATTTTGTGATCATCAAGCCCTAGGTCATCAACATCAGGAGACAGATCAGAGCTCCTTTTAGACTTCAGTTCCTTTGTTTCTCCCATGTATTCAAGTGCCTGTTTACAGAAACACTGCCAGGGTCTTCTCATCAGTCAGCGCTTTGTGCTCTGGAGCTGACACTGGTGAAGCATCACAGCCACAGTTCTCACTCTGGAACCCACTGAAATACTGTGCCAGCTTGCAAAAACCTGGTCAGAGCAGCTGGGGATCCAACAGGTAGGATTTCTGTGGCCCCAGCTTAGCCATGTTCAGTGTAGATGTTTGGATGTTTGTTCAGTGGCTTGGCTCCTTTTATAGGTGATAGAGAAGCATCATCTGGTTAATTGTATGCATTTTGGACAACTATCCCTCATGCTCTGTGTGCTTTTCTGGAGATCACAAGCAGCCATCACAGGATGATTCCTGTTGGGGGTGATCTTAAAGGGCATCCCATTCCACCCCCTGCCATGAGCAGGGACATTTTCCACTGTCCCAGGCTGCTCCAAGCCCCATCCAGCCTGGCCTTGGGCACTGCCAGGGATCCAGGGGCAGCCACAGCTGCTCTGGGCACCCTGGGCCAGGGCCTGCCCACCCTCCCAGCCAGCAATTCCTAATTCCCAAGAGCCCAAAATCTGTCCCTGCCCTCTGGCCCTGGCAAGCCATTCCCTGGCTGCTGTCCCTGCATGCCTTGTCCCCAGTGGCTGTGCAGCTCTGCTGGAGCCCCTGCAGGCCCTGGCAGGGGCTCTCAGGTGTCCCTGGAGCCTTCTCTTGTGCAGCTGAGCAGCCCCAGCTGTGCCAGGCTGGCTCCAGAGCAGAGGGGCTCCAGCCCTGGCAGCATCTCCGTGGCCTCCCCTGCACGAGTCCTTCTTCCTACCCACCACAAAAAGTGCTCAAGAGTGGTTTAGAATAACCCCACGCTTGACACAGTTAAAATCAGGGTGTCATAAAAATTATTATGGATTCAGGCATTATTTACATTCTCTTTCCAAAGTACAGGGAACCAGATCAGATAGAGACAAATTCAAATTTTGTTGTTTTTATATGCTGGAATATTTTTGGCAGCAGCTGAACTTTTAAGGTCCTTTAAATATCATTTTCATTGCTAAGTCATTGAATTTTCTCAGTGGGAGAAATGAGAAACTTGCTTGTTTCTTGACTACCAATTTCGCCGGAAGGCAAGAATTCTGTTTCATAAGAAATATAAAATTTTAGATATTTTTGGAAATATTACATCAGAATGAATTGGATGGATTTCCAAATTTGTCATAATAGTAATTGGTGTAAAAAAGAGCCCTGAGAAGATAACAGATCCTTAGCCTGTAAATTTGGGCAGTTCAGGTTCACATCCATGTGCTAATTCAATTAGACTTTGATTAAAGTCTTTGAGAGAAACACTGGTGCAGAAGCCTTCATTCACCAGATTCATTTTACAGGCACAAACACACAAAGAGAACATCAAAAAACCCAAACCAATTAACTACACTGAAAATGCAAGACACTAAACCCAGTAGTGAAAAAAAAAATCACTTATTCTGCTTTGTAACTTCAGCTAGTTTCAGAGTAACTTGTGAGGTCTGGAAAGGGATTTTTTGTTGTTGTTGTTATGCAAAAGTGAGTTGAGAACCTGATTCCCAGTATTTTTTTTCTTACCCACAAATTTTACCAAAACCAAGATGTGTAGCTGGAAGGAAGGGCCAAATGGGCTTAATTTAATTTTTGAGGCTTAACCTATCTTTATTTAAGACCTACACTCTTGTACACAGCTGTCTGTCATTTGGATGCAGAATTAATATTAAACATTAAGTATTAAGCAAATCTTTGCTCCCACACCTACAGCCAATTGCTGATTATAAGATTTTCTTTGTTTTTGTTTGCTGAGAACACTTGTGCCCCACTCCAGGAAGCATCACCCTGGGGATGAGCTGATGGGGGCACCTCAGTGCTCCACTTCTCAGTGTCCTTGCTGTATGGCCTGCAAATCAGGGTGGCAGATGTCTGCTGCTGAGTGCTTGGCTTTTTTTATTTTTTTTTCCACTCCTTGTGCTTCATCTCTTGGTATTTTTAGTTGCTAAATGTTGCAGAGACAGCTTTTTCAATTAGAAAAGTGACAAACTCTGCAAAACGAATTCCAGCACTCGGAGAACATCAGTATCAATCTCCAGTACTTGCTCACTGACTTTGCAGGATGGACTTGTTTTTTTTTTTTTTTTTTCCCTTGAACTGAATGCTTTGATCTCCAAAATAAATAAACAAAATAAAACACTAACTAAGAACGTTCCCATTTAATGATGCTTAGGGGAAGGGCTGTGTCCAAATTCATTCCCATGCCTCAGTTGGGGTGTGGTGGTAGGAGAGTTAAGAGACTTTGCTGCAGATACAGAAATTTATTAAAGGCTGCCAGTGCTTCTATAAACTGTTGTGTGGTTAGGGAGTCAAAAGTGCCCAGTTATGACACACATCTACCACTGCTTACAAAATCCTGTGTGCCTCATGCTCATTTACCCAACATCTAGGAATCAGACAGATCATCAGCTTTGGTCCTTCTCTAACATTATACAAATTGTCCAGTATTTGCCTTGATTTAGGAAATCAGAGCTAGCAATGCCTATAGGACAGAACTGATAACAGAAACCTGGGATGCAAATAAATGTCCTCACTTCCAGGTACTGTTTAAATGCTAATGCAAAAGTGTTAGAGTTTAGGCTACTTGCATTTCTTCTTAATGTGTATTTAAGTTTTACTTTGGTTTTCTCTTTAAAACGTGCAAGAACTTATACAATCTCAGGCAAATCAAGGCAGTGGCAACATAGAATTATAATACTTGGGAATTATTTCATATTTTTATATTGGTGAGTTTAAGAGCCACTTTATCACTTAAGAGAAGCTTAGGAGATGACTAGAGGAGTCACCTGTTGATAATCAATCTATTTCACCCTATAAGTCACCTGATCAGAAATCAGATTACACAAATTTGGGTCAGGAATTAATAAAAGGTCAAATTTGTAACCACAAAGGCAGGAACACATTATATGAAGCTACAGTGTCTTCATCCCTGAGCAGAATTAGAGGAAAATACTATAACTCAAATAGAGGTTGCAGTGCTATTATTACAAAGGGAGTCATACAATGCTCCCTTCTAGGCCCAAGCTCTATATTTATTACTTTTTACTGGTTATAAGCTTGGTATTGTGTAGCTGTAGCATTAGAGAGGGCTGTGGGAGCCTGCTCCCTGAGGAGGCACCAGCTGAGAACCAAGCATCACACGGCAATCATTACTCAGGAACCTAAAACAATTAACACCATCAAAAACCTGAGCTACCTATTCCGAAAGTGCAAATGAGTTTGGGTCACCTTTTAACAGGCTGAAGACAGGAGAATCTTTTGGGTGTCCTAGTCAAGACCAGGATGTTTTAGTACATTTGCCCTAAGTCCACCAAAGTCACCTTTGCTACAGGGTTTGCTTGCTTCGTGTGTTGGCTTTAAGACAGATTCTGAGAGAGCACAAGAAAATGGAATCAGGACATCAGGGCTCTGTCCTGATGGTTTGTTTTGAGCTACCTCTGAAAGCTGTAAAATTCTCTGCTGCAGAAAGCCCCATATTTTAGGGCTAGGTGTTCCAAGAAAAATTGGGATTCAGTGACAGGCAGGGAGAAAAACAAAACACACTCAACTCAACCCAGCTTGATTCAACTTAGCAGCTCAATTTAACTCAGCCCAAACAATTTCACAACATCCCTGTGTAACAAAAAAACTCTGAACTCCATACTTCTCCACAAGGTAGGAGACACTGATGATCAGTTGCAGCTGGAGGCCAGTGCATCTTGGAATCCAACTACCCAAAACTGCTTTAGCAAAGTCAAGGGGTGACCTGGGACATCACTCACTCTTTTGATGCCTTGTCAGGAATTGTGAAGTTCCTCAGGCCAACTTCCAGCACTGCCAGATTGTCTGAATAATGCCTGGTGTCACAAGAGATCAGTGCTAAGAGGGAGAAAGGTGTGTCAGTGGGGAACATGCAAACCCAGACCAGCTTGGTCTTGAAGGACTAAATTATAAGGAATAAATCCATGAGGTTAGCAGGGTCTTTACTCGGACAAAATGCTCTGGGAAGGCAAATTTTGGAAATTTTAAGTTTTGCCTTCAAAAAAAAAAAAGAATGCTTAGGTCCTCTGCCTCTCCATCATGCCTTCTTCAGTGGTTCTGTGATGGGTTGGATCCTCTGAATTAGCTGCAGGAGCCCAGGAAAACTGCTCTCCCTCTGAAATCAAAGGGAGTTGGACTGCCCTTAGGACAGAGAATAGAAGAGAATGAGTGTTAATGAGTTTTAAAAGGACTCATTCTTAAGATAAATGCACCTTGACACATCCTATGAGTGTCTCAGTTTCTTTCCCAGACAAAAGAAAACAGTTTGAGCTGCCAAAGCCTTGTCTTTATCTAAGCAGACGGGAGAGGGATCAAACCTCAGTGGTCTCATTGCACAGCAGCTTTGCTGAGGCACTGTTGTCCTGCTGGCCTTCTGTGGAGGACTTCTGCTCTGAAATTCTGCCCAAATGGATGAATGCAATTATTGGGTTAAAGCTGGCTGATCAGACAATTCCTATGTACAATTCTGTGATAATTCCTGCACATCTGCTGGCATCTCCTTGGGCAGGAGCCTGTCACAGCATCAGTGTCTGCTCTGCTGTGCCACAGCCACTGGTCCTGCCAGCCAGCAAATCAAGAGCCCCAGAAGAACAGAATGAGAAAAAAACCAATCTCCTGTCTACACTTTGGGGTAACATTTAATGCAGCTTTACAAGATTCTGAGATTTTTGTGAAAATAAACATGTTCTTTTTTTCTTGGTAGTAAAGATACCCACTCTCTACCATTCCAGATGAATTAATGGCAATGCCTGGAGCAGGTTGAGGGAAATTGTTTAAGGTAATGATAACAAACCTCAGTTTTGAAATAATTTTTTGATTAGTGAGGGACCTCCAGATTTTCTTTACCTCATTCCCCAGAGAAGTCTGTCTGTCTGTCTGTCTGTTTTTCAAGGCTCTGCAATTCAAGTGAGTCTTTGCCTGGTTGGAAGATCACCTGTCTCACAACCTGGCATAATGTCACAGGAGCTCTGGTAAAGAAAGCATTAGTTGTTCAGGGGTCTTAAATTGAGCCAAAGTTTGAGCAATACTCAAAACTTGGCATATGCCAAGAGATGCCAAGCAGGGAGATTTCTATTTCACCTTTCAGAAGAGCAGCCTGATTTGCAGCAGAAAGGACAAGAGTGTGTTCTGAAAACCTGGTGCCATTCAAGTATTTTGTTGAGAAGGCAAGAGAAGAAAACATTGACTATCATTTAAAGTCTTGGACTCTAAAAGTAGGGACTATGGAGCTGTAAGGAAGCAGTAAAAGCTTCCCCTTTAGCCCTCTGAATACTGCTTTTAATTAAAGTTCAGATCTTTACATTGTAGAAACTCCAGTGTTATGGGCTTACTAAGAGAAATAAACTCAGTGGTTAGGTGAATATCAATATAAAGTGATCCTTAATGAACCCAAAGTTTATTCTATAAAATATATGCCAGATTTAGTTCTTACATACTGTAAATGTATATAAAACCCCTTTGAGATACAAAGAGCCATAAGCTGAATCTGAGTGAACCCAAGTTTTATTTTCACACTGTGGGACAACCTTTGACAACATTACCAAGAGAAGAACCTGGCCTATAAAACTGGAAATAAAGATGGAAATGTGGTCAATTGTCATTTGCAACAAAGCACTTTTCAGCAGTGAAAGGACAGCCTGTGTGTGGGAACCTGGTCTGTTGGACTGAAAAAGTGATTAGAAGAGGAGTCATCTGTCCCAGAACTGTCTTCTGAAAACAGCCAGATGACTAATGTAGATTAACCATCTAATTTTTATAGACATGCAAAGATAGGTGAGCATGCCAAAATAAATCACTGCAGCTCTGACCTGCACAGCCTGTCTCTATATATGATTCAACTGCAGATGGAAAACTGCATTTGATGAACATCTCTGTATTGGCAGCAAGTTGTTGAGGAGCAGAATTGCTTAATTTTAGCTGCCTTCTTCTGATCAGAAGGCTGTAGGCATGGATTTATAGGGAGAATTAAAATAATCATATTTACATGTATACAATGGAGAAGGCAATTAAGAGGAGTTAGGAAAAGCCAAACTTGAAGAGATGTTAACACTGAAAGAGAACAACAATTACTTGGCATGCTACCCAGGGTAAAGCTAGCAGCAAGATAATTCAATCAAGACAGAGAAAAAGTGAAATTTGGACAGACTTTACAGGAAAGGCTTTCTCAGAGAAAGACTTATGGGGATATGGAATAATTTGAAATCCCTGAAAAAAAAAAAGAAGAAAGATTTTAAGCCTGGCAAAACAGAACTTCAACAAATATTCTGATGAAAACTCTCACAAGAGAAAGAAAGTTGCCTGGGACTGTCTAAGTGGTTTCTTCTCTATTTAAAATTCTCTAAGTTTGGTTTCTGCTTCCTGATGTGCAATGGCTTCAACAGGGTAAATCCCTTTGACAGTAACAATGATATTGTGGTTAATTTGGCAAGGCTGCTATTACTTTTCTACAGTAACTGTGCCACACTGTGGCAGACACCCCCAGATCAGCTGTGCCCACAAACACCCCTGCCCTGGCTGCCACTGCAAGAACAGCCCATCTGGGCTCAGCATTCCCTCCAGGCCCAGCTCTGGCTGAGGTTAGAGTGGCACTCTGGATTTATTCAGGTGGGCTTTGCAGGAGATACTCTTTTTGCTAGTTCAAATATTTTTTAGCACCTGGTCACAAGGAGCAAAAGGTGTTGGTGAGTTGTCCCCTTGCTGAGTGCTTGGTCCCTGAAGAGCCATTCCTGTTGTGCTAGGAGGCTTTGGGGTGCTTGGAAGCAGCTGTGATAGCAGAGTCTCTGCTGGAAAATCAGGAAAGATATTCCCAAGGAATGAGACAATTAAGCCAGAGAGATATGCAGGTGTAATGTAATTCTGAACAAGATTTTTGATGTAGCAGTTGTATTGCAAATGGTGGACTTTGTTGTATTCCCCAACTAACATTAGGTGGAAATAGATATATGGAGTTCTGAGAGAGACTCCAAACAGTTTATGAATCTGTGTCCATTTCAAGAAATTATTTCATCCAAAAAAGATGTAGTTTTTGAAAACATTCACACTGAAGTGCTCTTACATATGAAATACTTCAACACAGGAAATGCCAAAGCAATCCCTGTCAGTATTTTTTTAAGAAATATTTTGACTTTTGTTTCAAAATATTTTTTTAAATTTAAAAATTGACTGCAGTGAACAGGAAGAAAAATATATATAAAAAAAATAATCCCAAAATAGTTTCAGGACACAAGAAGAGGTTTATTTTTGGGGTGAACAAATTCCTTCAAGTTGACCCCAAATGAAGTGTGTTATTGTTCTTTCTTTTGCCTAGCTGGAAATCCTGAACATACTTTCTAGAAGACCTGCCCAGGATTTTCTCTTGGATTTCTTTTAGGCCACCGAACAGAAAAAAATAGGAAAAAAAAAAATCCATCTCTGCTGTGGCATGTATTTCAGGGAGCAGTCTTGCCCTGGTTGGAGATGACACTGCATCTTTCTTATCTCTGTGACTAACTTCCAGACACCCAAATTGCCTCCTAACATATGGAAGATGTATGGGCAGGATTTTTTGTACAAGCCAGACTGCAGCAGATGGGTGAAATATACAGCACTCTGTCTTTGATTTAGCAAAAATAATCTGCTTCACATTCGTGGAGACTGCAGGGTTTTCCCATGAAGTTTCTACTTAAGCTGACTTCTCGAAGGGCTCTGCTAAAATTTCAAATAATTTGTAACTTGATTATGCTAATTTTTTCTCCAGTCAGGGAGAATATTGTGTATTTGATGCCCATTTCCTCTCCCTCGACCAGCTCTATGACATTTTGTGCTTTCTCAGAAGAGAATTAGATTCTTAAAGCAAGAGAAATACTTCAGCTCCTCAGGTTTCTGGTGGGACAACCACAAAGGGAGCCTGGAGAACACCCCAGGCTGGTTCACAGAGGACTCTCTCACCCACACAGGGAGGAGGTGCCAATGCCAGACCTTCTGCACATGGACAATTAGCTGTTTGCCCCAAGGACGGCTCCCAATGAGCTCCAGCTCTCAAGATGGTAAATTAATTCAATTTCTTACCCACACCTGGCCCATGCAGGGGTGTGCGTGTCCTCTGATGTGATGCTCACAGGAACATTGGGGTGGCAGCCACACTATAGTAACAACTCTAATCTTCTGTCACTCAGGACATGATATTTCCTGATTTTCACTACTCACAGGCACGAGAGGCACTGAGAGGCCCACAAGTCACATCTCTCTGGAGAGGCAGATGGTTCTGACTCCCAAGATTCAGTTACAAATGTCTGTAGGATGTGTATAAGCCCAAAGGCAATGGAATTCTTTCAAGCTCAAATTCTACTCCAAATTCTAATTTCATGGCACAATTTTTTCTCTCTGTTGTCACACCCGAGTGGTGAGACAAACTACCTTTTGAGATGGGTAGGAAAAAAGGAAAAAAAAAGTAAAATAAAAGAAGGTGGCACTCAAATCTCTCCACCTCTGCTGGGAAGTGGAATCCATCCAAGGGCTGCATGCTTAAGGGATGCTTTCCTCACACCTCAAATAAGGAGAGGAGGGACATGAGGACAAGAACAAGGCTGACCGTGTCTCTGCTCACTCCTGCTGGTGCAAGCAGTGTTGCAGAGCCAACCCATTTCACTAAATGAGCCTTGTCCTCCGTGGTGCCCTTTGTGTTTTAGAGGTCTGCTCCCTCCAACACCAGAAAACTCTCATTTTTCAGGCTCCTTGGTGCAGCCCTACATGAGCAAGGAGTAAGGACAGAGCAAGAACAGGCAGCCTCAGCACTGCATTTGAGGAATCAGAGCAGTCTCTTGCTAAACACACTGTTATTTTTTTTCCTTATTTTTGTAATTATTTTTTGTTAAATTTTCCATGCTAGGCTGTGCATCAGGAGCAGGCAGATGGACTGCAGCCCAGCTCTGTACACCAGGTGGCCTCAGTGGTATGTGCTTCAGCCCTGATCATCTCAAGGTGCAACCACCACTCCTGAGGATGCCCTTTTTGTTTGCAGTGATCTGAGCACGCTTTGCAGCGCTGTGAAACAGAGCCAAGCATCGTGCAACAGGAGAAAATGTGGGAGATAAAACACGTGCATGGATAGGATTGATATCAGAAGGCATCTGTTAAACACACATAATGTGTGTATGAAACAGCTCTGCAGACAATGAGTGCTGTAGCCACCTGGAGGGACAGAGAGTTGTTATCCTCTTCTCTCAGAATAAAGTTCTTAAAAAATAAAAGCCTCAGCCACAGGCAAGCATTTTGCTTGTTGCCACATAGTGATTTATTCATTAAAGAGGAGATGGAGGAACCCACAGGTAACTGATAAACCTGCTGCATGGGGAACTGCAAGAGGGTCTCAGTGAGAGGCTGATTGTTCCCATGGAGGGAAGCTACTGGTGAAATCTCTCATCTCGCTGAGCTGATTTAATATCTACACAAAGCAGGAATACACTGATTAAATCTGTGGCCACATTAAGTTAGAGGATGCTATTAGTGCATTGGAAAATTGTGAGTCACAGAAACTTGGCAAGGCTCGGTCATACAAAATGTAGGTTGTCCACCCGTGGTGGCAGTCATCTGACTAAAAGCAAATTTCTGAGGAGGAGTTACTCACCATGAAATCTCTTTACTGTTAGCAGTGACAAAAGCACTTTAAACATGCTGTCTGTGTCTTTTTAAAATAGATACCTAAGGTACATTTAAAGGACTTTGCACTAAGTGTAGCCATCATTCACTCTTGATGGTAAAGACTCCATAAGGAGTCTGGGTCAGCTGCAGATGCATGAACTGTGCTCATCTAGATGCTGCAAGATTAATCACGTTTGGCTTTAGAGGAGAATAATAAATTCTCTGCAAGATGGTGCCATCCACAGGGAGGGCTAGAGGAAAGGCAGCTTGATCTCCTCAGGGATGGAGACCTCTGATTTTCAAATTGGAAAACAAGGAAACAAATAAAAACATTGAAAATAAACTATGATCCTGGAATGTTCAATGAATTTCCTGTACTGAAAGTCCTGCTATGAGACAGAAATTAATAAATCAGTTTCCACCAGGAGCAAGTGCAAAGGGTGTCTGTGGTGATGACCAGGCAGTGACCATCACTTCAGGAAGGGCTGAGATAGTTTGGCCAGTGGCAAGGCATGCAAGGCAAGGCAAGGCAAGGCAAGGCAAGGCAAGGCAAGGCTGTGGGGTTTTCCAGGTGCTGTCCAAAATTTCTAATTTCAGATTAGCCTTTAGCTTGTGAACCACCTCTATCTCTCCTCAATATTACTGAAGATACCATGTTTTCACTCTTTTTTTTGAGCTGTTCCCCACATACCATGCTGCCTGCATGGCTTCTCTCCCTGCCATGCCTATGGTGACCTGGTCAAGCAGTGTCCCACACCCTAAGCTTTCCCATTCCCTGTAGGTTTTACCAAAGATTGCTAAAGGAACTTCTCTGACTGCATGGGGATTAACTGGGTCCAATCTAGGCCAGGGGTCAGTGCCACATCCTATAGCTTGACTTTTCCCCTCCTTTTTTCCCTTCCCTCTTTAGCCTTTCAAAAATAGGAGAGGAACTGGAATGCTGAGAAATCAGAGGAGCCATCAGGATTGCAACTGCTTGCCAGAATGGAGGGATACATGTCTGGAGAGACAGAAAAATCACAGAGAGAACTGAGAGAGGGGGGGAATGAGGAATTAAAATGATCAACACCTAGAATTAAACCATCAGTCAGCAGAGATTAACTGCAATGGGAAGCAAGGCAGGGCTATGCAATACCTGATGTATTCTATTTCAGCAGTGGGAAAGCTCTCCTTTCAGGAATGAGTCAGTGGCCAAATAACTCAGGTTGCTCAGAGAAGCTGTGGCTGCCCCCTGCCTGGAAGTGTTTAAGACCAGATTGGATGAGGCTTGGAGCAGCCTGGGATAGTGGAAGGTGTCCCTGCTCAAGGCAGAGGGTTTGGAGTGGGATGGACTTCTCTTCCAACACAGAGCATCCCATGATTTTGTGAGTCTGAGTTGGTTAAAACAGGTGAAATATTTGAAACTCTGTGTCCCTTGGTTTTGTAAAGGAAAACCACAATCCTTCCTTCTTCTTGAACCCTTTGCATGTTTTCCAAAGGGTGACATGGCAGAGATGCCCTGCCTGCCTTGGGGCATCCCTCACTCATCCTCACCTGTCACAGAGGGCCACCAAAGAGCAAGGGGCTGGCTTCCAACAGGACAAGGCTCAAGGAGGTCCTGGCAAAAGATGAAGTAAATGGAAGAAGGCAGTGGGGAGTAGGAAAGGAGGGAGGTGTGGTTTGGAGGTGGCAGAGTTACTTGTGAGGCACGTAGGTGAGTTAAAGTTCAGACACGCAGCTCAAGAGTTAGACCAGAGACCACAGCAAAGGCCTGGTAAGGACATGGTGAGTCAGATACTGGGCAGTGGGGAGAAACTTTTTTCATAATTGTAAACTATTTTTCTCCTCCTACACTGCTTAATTGATCTCTGGAACCCACTATGGTAAAGTATTACTGGGCATGCAATTTTGCAGGAGGAAAATATAGTTGGGAATACTCTGAGTTATCTCACAGAGGATAGATGCATAATGGAAGCAGAATATAACATAAACTCTCATACTACAGGGTATACAATCATTACTGCTGACAGGTTTATATAGCAAAATTAGTCCATAATTGCTCAGAGGGAATTCTTGTGTCTTTCTCTGAGGAGCTCTTGGAGGAAGAATCTGGATTAAAAGCATTGTTAATTGTATCCAGCACAACTCTTCCTATATCTTAGCAAATTTTTTCCATTTCTGATTTGTATGATATGGAAAAAAGATTCATATCTCTTGCAGGTTACATAAATTTCAATAAGAACAGAAGTTTAATTTCTGTGAATGGGATTCCTGGGAAATGCAGTGAGATCCAAACAAAAGCAGTGCCCGAGCTGTTTTGCAGGGCCATGGTACCTGCAGGCATCTGATGGGAGTGCAGTTGTGTACAGTCAGTGAACATCTCCCTTTAAATCAGTGCCTTAATTGCAGGGGCCCCTGAGACTTTTTTACAGGGTCCCCTGAAACTCCTTCCACTGAGGTCCACTTGTCTTTGTAGCACATGTCCAGATGTACAGAAGACAGAATTGCGTTTTCCTTGTTTCGTTTTTTCTTTTCTTTCTTTCAATTTTACTTGAAAATATAGAATTAAAGACCATAAATCCCAGTATGCAAATTAATGTTTAGGGAATTGAGTTAGAGGCAGACACAAGGTTCATAGGGCACCCAGTTTCCCTGGGGGTGGCCAGTAGGTGCTGTTAAGTGACCCCTGGGTGCCTGGGTTTTTGGGTGCCTGGGTTTTTGGGTGCCTCAGGTGCTACACATTCACAGCAAAGATGAAGGAAAGCACAGCCTGGTTAGCTCGTGGGATTTCTATGGTTAAAGGAAAGAAAGTAGGCTCTTGAGACCTCAGCTGGTGTTTTGGATGGGGGATCCTGAATTCTGTGGCTGTGCCAGCTAATAGAGTGAAATGTCTGAAGAGGAAAAGAATAATTATTCTTCAGGATGGTAGGAACATATGATGGAATTCCCCATCCTCTGATAAACATATCTACAAGCAAGTGATCAAATTGAAATACTTTTGGTTTATAAGCAGCTAATCTGCAAAGAAATCTCTCCCTTGTTCCTCCCATTGCTTTCACAACGTTATTTTCATTTCTATCTAGATTTGTTTGCTTGTTAGTCTGTGGCCTCCCCCTAAGGATGTAACTGCAGATGGATGAATTATTTTATTTTATTAAATATTATTCTTGGCTTTTTGGAGATGTTTTTTGTTTTGCTTTAATGATTATTCCTTCTGGTGTTATTTCAGTTTTCAATTACAACTTGTGTGTGTATGTGTCTGGTACACTACCATTTTGTAAATGGATGTATGCACTTATTGTTAATTGATTCCCCAAATAAACCCAAATGCTTGCATTGAAATAATGTATTATATTTCTTGCATGCCACTGAGCTGGATGCTTTCCAGTTTGGCATCTACTGCTGCTCCAGAGATGGACATTTTTCTCTCCCTCCCATTACCCCTGGAGTGAACAGAGATGATGTTATGTCAATTTTCTCTGCAGACCTCATATCGTTGGTTGATGTCTCTGAAAAAAGGTGACCAAAGTTACAGCTCTAAGTGTGTATTTAGGCATCTAAGCAGAGAGTTGGTTTTAAAAATACCCCAACACAACTGAACTCTCAGCAACCCACACAGGCTGCAGTGAGGGTTTGCTCCCTGAAGTCAGGCCATTATGAAAACCAGCCCCTGTTGGCCTCTATCTGCTCCTACCAAAACCACTGTCTGATTGAGAGTTACAGCAGAAATGAGAATTAATCCAAAATGGTCCTTTAGCCAGTTTTTGCAATCCAGCTTTTTTTTTCTCATGCTTTAGCTAGAAAACACAGCTGAAGTCCCTGATGGTGGGACCATGCACCTCAGCAGGTTTCAGCAGGTCATCTAGTCCTTTCTTATGCCAGAAAAGAAAGATAATCGCCTTTCAACTGTGATTCATCCCACATATTACAAACATCTATCTTAGGAGTAGATGAATCATTTCCTGGAGGTGCTTCTCTCTCTCTCTCTCTGCCTTCTCTCCATTCAGGAAACCTAGAAGAAAGCTTAAGAGAGACTATAAATTGTAGATAGCTAAAAGGGGGGAGATGAATCCCACTGTGCACCGAAAATCAATGACAGTTGATTCATTGAATTCTAACTTTCAAATGCTGTCAGCATTTCTGTTTTGACAGTTTGGAATTTTATACTGCCCAACTACTTCCTGCCATTTTTTATGAACCCCACCCCCCTCAAAAAAAAAAAAATTAAAAATTTAAAAAATTTGAACAGGCTCATTGAGGTGGTATGGAAATCTGTGGTGGGAATTGGTTGGACACTCACAGGCGACTTAATGTTGTTCTAGACAGTGAGGGGTATCATACTGGTTCTTCTGCTGCCAGAATGAGTAAAGTTTTCCATGAGACATAGAAACTCCTGTGCTGCTGCAGCCAGTGCAGAGGAGGCCATGGAGATGCTGCCAGGGCTGGAGCCCCTCTGCTCTGGAGCCAGCCTGGCACAGCTGGGGCTGCTCAGCTGCACAGGAAAAGGCTCCAGGGACACCTGAGAGCCCCTGCCAGGGCCTGCAGGGGCTCCAGCAGAGCTGCACAGCCACTGGGGACAAGGCATGCAGGGACAGCAGCCAGGGAATGGCTTGCCAGGGCCAGAGGGCAGGGACAGATTTTGGGCTCTTGGGAATTAGGAATTGCTGGGAGGGTGGGCAGGCCCTGGCCCAGGGTGCCCAGAGCAGCTGTGGCTGCCCCTGGATCCCTGGCAGTGCCCAAGGCCAGGCTGGATGGGGCTTGGAGCAGCCTGGGACAGTGGGAGGTGTCCTTGCCCATGCCATAGGGGGATGGAATGGGATGATTTTTAAGGTCCTTTCCAGGCCAAATCCGTAAGGGAGGATTCCTCTCTGCTGGTCCTGAGAGGATCACTGAAATGGAAGCCTACAGGTAGACAAAGCCCCTGGTAAAATACCTCCACATAAAAGGAAGCAGAAGCTGGGAAGGAAATAGATCAAATCACCCAAGACCTGAGTGTCCAGGGCTCACCTGTGCTGAGAAACCCGAGCTGGTTCCCACCATGGGGTGCATCTCACCATGCAGAGCCAACACTTGAGGTCCTGGAGCACAGCTGGGCCCTGGCCTGGGCTGAGCAGCCTGCTAATTACCCTGGCCTTTCAGCAGGATTAATTATCACTGAGCTGATAAAGCACAATTGCTTTTGACTACCACGCTGGCTTGTTTGGGACCTCTGAGTGGTGCTGTGCTATATATTGCATTCAGGGCCACAGGCATCAAGGAAAATGTTTTGATGGTGATTGTATAATAATGAGTGCTGGTGTCAATGGCTAGAGAACTGGAAGGGAGTATGAAAAGCACAAGTAGAAGCTTGCTGAAAAGAAACTCCTCATCTCTGTAAAATCTTTCCTGATTTAGCAGCAGTGTTTTTAACCTGTAGAGTATAAAAATGTCCCCAAGGAAGATGAGAACCCCCAGAATGATTTAAAAGCTGTTAATCCCTCATATTAAACTACAGCGCAACATCCAAAGATTATTGAGCCTTAATATAAAGGGCTACTCAGTATTACCTGGTTATCTACTGACAAAGCTGAAACCAACATCTTGTCATCCTCTGACTGAGCATGGCAATGTTTTAGAATTGGAGACACATAAACAATAAAAACCAGAGGATCCTACAAGGAACTGACAAAGGAGGTAATTCATCTTACTCCAGTATTGATCATTCCTCAGCCACAAAATGCAATACAGAAATGTCAAGCATTCTGGTGTTGCTCAGTGTGACCAAGTTTTCTGATGTGATCATCTGGGGGGAGCAGGTGCCCTTCTCAATGATGCTTTCTCTAAAGGTGGGAGCCCAACCATCCATTACCCTCCAACCCTGTCTCCAAAAGAAATTTAGGAGACATCATTCCCAAAAACTGCAGCTAGGGGTTTAACACATGACAAATGGAAGATAAAAAAAATCTCTTCCTAATTCCCATGCACGTATGTTAGTGACACTAATTATATCACATGATAAGATTAACCTAATTTGAATTGTGCTTTTCTTTTTTCCTTTTTTCAGTGGCTGACATGTTGAAACATAAAGTTAATCAAAAAACAAAGAAAACCTAGGAAACCTTGTTGAGACAATTTTCACAGGGAGGGTACTTTTGTGCTTAGGTGGTTTGAGCTCCCTCTCATATACCTGAAGCTGAGTGGGTCCAGTATTTTCATCACAGCATTCTTAAAGGTTTTGAGTTGGAAGGGACCTTAAAAATCATGAAGATCCACAGTCTGGAGACCCCCTGCCACAGTCAGGGACACCTTCCACTATCCCAGGTGGCTCCAAGCCCTGTCCAACCTGGCCTTGGACACTTCCAGGGATCCAGGGGCAGCCACAGCTTCTCTGGGAATGCTGTGCCAGGGCCTGCCCACCCTCACAAGGGATAATTCCTCCCCAGCACCGCATCTAACCCAGGTTTTTCTCAGAGTGAAGCCATTCCCCCTTGTCCTGCCACTGTCTGCCCATGGGAAAAGCCATTCTCCCAGGGACTATTTCACAGAAATTTTGGGGTGTGCTGACCACATGGGTACAGTGGGGTGTAGGCAGCCATCCTGCTCCTCTTTCCTTGCTCCTGACTGCCATGAACCAGGCCAAACTCACCAAAATGTTCCCTGCCCTAAAGCCAGGACATGTCCCAGCAGTGCTGCTGGGATGATGCGTCCACTGTCTAAGAGTCTGGCAGCTGGGGGACCTTAACAGATCCCCCAGGATTTATTCTAATGTCCTAATCTGACATCAATATAAGTAACCTGGTGCAAAAAAAAACACTGATGCGGAGCTCTACTTAATTTATTAGTTGGCAGACATAAGCATTTGCTATATGCCAGTTGCAAGGGCATTTTTGCAGCCAGACTTTTTGCATCCTTTTCCTTTTGAATACTTGTAAAGGTCATATTGGTCTTGGCTACTCATTTATTTCCTTTCTCTCATTGAATTTTTAACAATGACAGGCGTTCATCCAAAGCTCTGGGCTCCTCTACACTGCATTAAAATTCACAATGTCATTTGCTTTCAGTAAATATATTCAAATGAGCTGCCTTCAAAACCATAAATGACTCACCATACAATCAATCATAATTGCATGAATTTCTCCTCTACATGTTGTCCTTTAGTGCCCAGAAGAAACACATGATGTAACTGTTACCAGAAACTGGTTGTGGAAAAGAAATTTGATGTGATCATTTTTATTCTCTAAGGAAAACTTGGTAAGTTAAACACAGGACCAGTTTTGGCTGGAAAATGAGACAGATACATGTAAATTTTATATTACCACTCAGAGCTCTGAGTTCCTGTACTTAAGAAAACTTATCTTTCTGATCAATTATTAAGTTTCAAAATGGAACATGTGCTTCTCTCTTACTTTCCCATAAACCTCCCTGACAATTTTAAACATCCATATTCACATGCAGGATGTCTGCTTGTTAAAACAGTACATGGTCAAAGCTTCCAGACGGTTAAAAATGATCGAGGCATCCTCTTACAGGATACAGAGCATTATGCCAGGGAAGTAAGTGCCTAAATAAAAATTATCCAAAATATTTTCAATTTTAATTAATTTTTTTGTCACAATTCTATGCAGTAAAAAAAAATACTGAAAATAATATAATAATCTAATTAGTCCTTACAGATAACAGTGGAACTACTGCCTTCTCCTGTGCTCCTGATAAGGTCAGGAACAGGTTTATCACTCAATCACAGAGTTAGAAGAGATCTGTTAGGAAATCCTTTTCTTTTTGTAAGTGCAGAATTGTTCCCTCCAACATCCTTTCTGAGGATCTATCTGGTCAAACACGTCTCAAAACAGCAAGGCTCCAGTCACTTCCCTTGAGAGATGAATTTGTTACCTGCCAGATCTCAGTGTGAGGGACTGAGTTCCAAACCCAGTTTTACTTTTCATGTTGCTAGAGAGTTACTCTGTCTCAGCCACGGCTGCCTTAAACCCCGTGCCCTTTATCGTGTGATAAACCCATCCTGTGTTCACACAGCTTTGAACCCAGAGTTCAGATCCTGGTTTACTTACTTGCCTCTTTCCCTCAGGGCTGATTTAAGTTACTGTCAGCATTATTTAACCTGCTGGTGCTTGACAGATATGTTCTATGGAATGGTTAAATTCCCAATAGTCAACAGTGTTCCTCTACAGCAGACCTTACGAGAAATGAGCAACAAATATTGTTAGAAGTGAAGAAATATGGGGAGGTTGTATCTGATCTGATTGTATCTCAGCTGTAGATATCCCTAAGGATAAAATAAACAAGTACAATGAATATCAGCTTCCCCCCCTGCCTGTCTCATGCATTGCTTGTCTTCTTTGGGTCCCATCCAAAGACCTCTGATCCAAACAGAAAACTTTCACTGACTTCAATAAGATCTGGGTCAACCCCTCGAGGGCTGTGATTTTGTCTCCCCAAAGTGTGTGGCCATGGTTCAGGGGGATGCTCCAGCACACAGCTGCCTCCAGCTCTGGAGGCATCTCAGGGTTTGCTGAGGTTTTTCATACATTAAATAAGAATGTGCTTAACCAGGCTGTTGATTCTTCACATTTGATACCGAGTGGGCCCCGTGGAATGCCAAACATCATCATTTTAATATTTTGTATTTTATCCGTATCAGATGTATTGAAGATGCATTTTATATGGCAGTAATTCAAAACAAAAGCCAATTACTCTGCTGGTATCATCCTGTGTATTTACACTGCTCAAAAATGTGTCTTGTGGCTTTACAACAGCTTGCTAATACAAGCTTCTTTCACTAACCTGTCTCAGAACATCAAACAAAAGTAAAATCAAATAGAAATGTAAACTTCATAGCCTGTGATATATGTGGATTATATCCAGTGAAAACATTTTTGATAGAACAATTTTATGTTTAAAATGAAGGCTGATTGAAGCTGGAATATTTTGTAGGAACACAACTATTTCAATGACATTTTTTATGGGAAAAATGTCTCAGCAAATTGCTTTGATTTTCTTATTTGTGTCACTAACGTAGAAATTATTTGTTTTGAGAAAAGAAAAAATGCGTTTTCAAATTTACCATACTGTTTTGTCTTGACATATAGCAATTACTGAATTCATCATGTAGTTTAATATAGTGTATTATATTCAATATTTCATTACAGTGCTTTTCAAAATTGAAACGAGGCATTTCTACTTTTCCAAAGTAGCACATCAATAATTCTTCATGAGACTTTCAAAATTTCTGTTCCCTGAAAATCTCTCTTTATTTTTTTCCAATTTTCTAATCTAGTTCAATATACAAACATAATTTCAGCATGTTCACAAAAGCTTGGATTTCTGGCACTTGTAGTACCAACTCAATCATAGGTATTTTCAGATTGAAGTTTTTACAGATAAATCCAACTGCAGTCAAATTTGGGTGCACTAGGTCCAGATTCTCAGATAAATCCAATTGCAATTTGGGCTAGATCTTTCCTTCCTCATGTATATCCTCATCCCTGGTTCTGAAACGGCAGTTTCTATCACAGAATCATAGCATGGTTTGGGCTGGAAGGGATCTTAAAGATCATCCAGTGCCACCCCCTGCCATGGGCAGGAACACCTCCCACTGTCCCAGGCTGCTCCCAGCCCCATCCAGCCTGGCCTTGGGCACTCCCAGGGATCCAGGGGCAGCCACAGCTGCTCTGGGCACCCTGGGCCAGGGCCTGCCCACCCTCCCAGCCAGCAATTCCCAATTCCCAAGAGCCCAAAATCTGTCCCTGCCCTCTGGCCCTGGCAAGCCATTCCCTGGCTGCTGTCCCTGCATGCCTTGTCCCCAGTGGCTGTGCAGCTCTGCTGGAGCCCCTGCAGGCCCTGGCAGGGGCTCTCAGGTGTCCCTGGAGCCTTCTCTTGTGCAGCTGAGCTGCCCCAGCTGTGCCAGGCTGGCTCCATGGGAAACCTCACTATGAAAACCAGATCAGTTTCAGAAAAAATATGCCAAGTCAGCAAGATTACATTCTGCACGTAGATGTGGAAAATCAAAGCAAGCTACAGGCAAAGGAGAGTCCAGCTACCTGGGGCTCCTGGCTGGAGGGTAGCTGCTCCCTGTCCTACCCCACTTGCCCACCTCAGAACGTGGTGGTTGTTGAAGCACATTGGAAACCCTGCTCTGGGATTCCACGCTGCAGTGCATGGTAGTGAGCCACACATGGCCACGTTTTGTTTATGACAGATGGCTCTTCCCAAAAATATGATGTGCAAGATTGTGCTGACTTGGACAGTTCTGCATAAACTGAGGGGGATTGACAGGGTGTAATATACATTTTCTGTTTACTAAAAGTCTAGAAGAGAATGGGCCAAGCCCAGCGAAGAACAGCCTGTTTCAAAGATATTATGGCTGGAAAATGTTGTTTCTCACAGAGATCATCTCTCTATAATAAACTTCAATGTGATCCTGTATGGTGGGGGGTGGGGGGAAAAAAAGAACTATGCAGATTAGGAAAGGAGTCAATCACATGATTTTTATTCGTATGCTATGATGGTGATGTCTGTGAGAGGAAAAGAGAACTTCTGCTTGTCTCCACAGCTCTGCACAAAGCCCAGCCTAGCTGGGAACAAGCTACCTCGTGGCCTAGGAACTGCTCGTGGGAACCATGTGGAATTCCAAGGCAAGAAGGAGGATTTCTCAGTGATGAACAGGCACCCTCAGAGAGGCTGTGTTGATGGACAATTTGCAGCAGTCAGCTGGGAATTGGACCAAACAAAGCACACATGGAACCTTGCTGGAGTGGCAGCCTGGGAGGGCCATGCTGAAATTCCTAGCTGGGGCTCGGTAGCTCACACATGGGACTTGCTCTACCTCTGCTGGTCTTTTCCTTTCTCTTTGTTGGATGTGTGCTGAGTGGAGAATGCATGCATAATATGGGGTTAACCAAAAAAACCTTTCCCAAATCCTAAGGATTATAATTCATCATGAGATATTGGGGTGGTTCTGATGTCCCTCAACAGCAGAGATTAGCGTAGGTCTGGTGGGGTTAATGCAGCAGAACTGATTTGTGCCAGCTGAAGATCAACTCCTATTTTAAATGCTTTACTGGAAAAGGAGAAATTAATTGTTTTGCTCCAGATTTTTCCAGATGTTGGAGACTGGAACCTGCTACTGAAACAGGATCGCCTATCCCCCTTAGCTTTTCAGATTACACAGCAGACAGACAGACAGAGCATAGAGAGCATTTTTGTTGCAGCTTCTATTTTTGTCACTTCCTCTGAACTGTGTAAAAACCTCCCATGACTAAAATGTCTTTCTTTTGCATGGGGGAATTGTGTCTTTTGGGATGATATAACTGAGTTGCGTGGGAAGCGTTTTTTTCCTAGGCTAAGAAACTGATATTAAAAAAAAAAAGAAAAAAACCCCGTTACATTCCAAACTGAGATCTTTGGGAAAGTCCGTGGGAAATAGGAGAGGTCTATCCTCAAAAGAGCAGATTAATTCACTCCCAGGTTAAAATGAGGGACTTCTCAGCATTTCAAAGCCCATGGTTTTAGGTACTTGGAAGGAGCCTCCATTTCTGTAGCTGTCACATTGATTGGAACTCCTTCAGAGAAAAGAATTTAAACCATATGTGCTTCTCTGAACAATTTAATTTCTATCAAAGCTAACGTTTGTTGATGACAAAACATTTTGCTCCAAAAATTCCTCTGATGATAAGAATTCACTAAGCAAAGTTTACATAACCTTTTTGGAGACCTTGACAGAAAAGCCACGTCTTGAAAGCAGCTGAAATCTGACTGCTTGAAGATGGCTGTGCCTTTCCCTCTGCAATTAGTACAGCTGAGTTCTGCACAGAAAAACACTTCCAAAGTTCCACACTGGCCTCACCGGGTTTTTCTCTCAGACTGTATAATCCCATGATTACATGGTGATGTTGATTCAATGTGACATGGTGTGTCAGTGCTGTTTCTAACCACTTATTTTGTACCACTGAAGGGAATACCCAGCAGCCTGGATGCTTAAACTGAAGCAGAATTGAGAAAAAAGAAGGAAATCTGATAATCATTATTGAAGTCCACTTGCAGGTAACTGGCAACTTCTCCTGAAGTTTTCAGCTGATGATATTGTTCACAAAGTGCTTGGCAGCCTGCCAGTCCATTCAATAGTTATCTCTGCCAGGCTGTGCAGTAGCTACCTGTGTTTAGCAATAATTCAGGAGGACACTTGACTGGTTGGCCAAAGCTCCCCCCTGTACCCACCTTGAGTGTGGTCACACAGATGGAACCCTGGAGCAAGTTATTTCATAACCTTGGGCATCCCCTCAGCTGCCCTGTTGGCTTTTTCTTGCTGTTCTCAGAAGTGGTGGCTTTTCTGATCATGAGTGTCAGGGGTGGGTAAAATGGTCTTGCAGGCAATAATTAGGTCATGGTTATGGGCTTGTCTAAAAGGGCATTGTGTCCCTGCAACCTGAAATTGCAAAACTTTGCTGGAGGTTTTACCCTGCAATCAAGAAATACATTTTTCTCCCTTTCTTTGAAAGGGAATGCAGTTTAGCTGGAATCATATTGGGAGAATTTAAAAAAAAATCGCTTCAGATAGCATTACCAATAAAGCACCCTCCCTGGTTTTTTTCTGAGAGAAAGGTTAAATCAGTATAAGGCACAACAAAAGATCAGGGGAGATATTGAATGTTGACAACAGTGTTGAACCACAGATGAACATCTCCAAGCACTCTCTGGTCACAGAGGGAGTGCTGGATCCAGCATGAAGAATGACTTTTGAGAAATGTCAGCTGGCAAGAACACAGTGTGGTGTATGAGGGAGCACTAGAAAAAGGAGAAAAAAACCAGCTGAGATGGGATACCAGATCCAGTTTGGAAAATTTGCTGTAATAACTACCCAAAAATTGTAAACAGACTTGATTTTAAACTCCTTTGCAAATAACGTAAGCCTGGATTGTCAAATTGCATGGTTTTCCTCCAGATCATGTGGGGTTTTTTGGGAGTAGACCTCAGTGTTTCTCAAGTGGCATTGGTGATATGCTACCTTGGCTCTGCACCATGAAGGTGTATGGAAGAGTTGGCATGAACTGGCTCCTTCCAGAGGTGAAAGAATTCCTGGTGAATGAGTATTTTAGTATTTGAAGTTGTCCTCTCTTTGGAAAAGCCAGTGGAAGTTGAGCATCTCCAGCTTTGAAACCATAACTGCTATTATTTGCCTGTTTCCTAAAAGTGCTGCAGTGCAAACAGATCTAGCAAGATAACACTTATATTATTATCAGTGTTTAGCCCTAGCAGTTGTGACCTATGTTGTGTGGTCAACAAGCCTGAATTTATAAGGTCATTTAAACAAGTGGCAATAAAATCTCATCTTCAAACTTATCTAAACTTCTTAAAAAAAATTCAAAACAAAATTACTGTATGAGGAAATGGCATCCTGATTTAGAACGCTTGAGATGTAGCAGTCTGAGCTGTGATTTTTAGAAGTGTTAACTGTGCATGATTTTCAGATGAAATCAAGAGGAACAGGAGGGTGTTGTTTAGCCACAGTTTCACACCTTCATCTCTGGTGAATGCTCATTTTGCTGGTCTAGTCTACACTGGTCTTAAAAGACAGCTGCTGCTCTCTGACAGCTCTCTGGAGTGTAAAGTGATGCTCGTTTTAGTCTTCACCTTGCACTGGTCAGAGGAATCAAACTCACCTTCAAGCAATAACAGTCTGGGAGCACCCTGAAGGTGAGTTGTGCTCATGATGCCCGTGCCAGTGCCCTTTTGCTGAGATTTAAAACATCTCTCCACTTGCAGAGAGTCCCAGAGTATCCTGAGCTGATGGGAACCACAGTGACCATTAATGTCCAGCCCCTGGCCCAGCACAGGCCCCCAACAACCCCACCTGGGCATCCCTGAGAGCATTGTCCACACTCTCCTGGAGCTCTGGAAACCTCAGGGCTGTGCCCATTCCCTGGGGAGCCTGGGCAGTGCCAGCACCCTCTGGGGAGGAGCCTTTCCCTGATATCCAACATAAACCTCCCTGACCCGGCAGTTCCCTTGGGTCCTGTCACTGGTCATGCCAGAGAAGGGCACAAAGAGCACAGCACAGGCTCAGAGCTTTGGTCTGGGTGAGTTACCCTGCCTGAGGTGAGTCCAGGGTGATCATCTGCTGCAGTAATTTACAACACATCCTTGTACCCAAGGTGTAGGCAGCTCTGTAGCTCTCAGCTCCCTTTGTTGACAGGACATGTAATGCTTGTAAAGCAGAATTCAGCTGACCTGCTTTAGGTGCCTTCTGCAGATCAGATGAATCATGACCCAAAAAGTGCTGCTTCTAGAGAACAAGCTCAGATGTATCTGTATCTGTACTGTTGATGTCTGAAGTTGGGCAGAATGAGTCCATTCTAGTGGGATCTGAGGTTTAATACTGTGAGTCTGAGCCCACGCCATGTGATGGTTAGATAAAAATAGTGAAATATTAGAGCAATGGTCAAAGGCAAAGCAAGCAGGATCAGTCTTGGCTCAGGTATTAACAAACCTATAGAACCCGTGTGACCAGCTGACTCCTTCTGAACACTCAAAATTCAGCCAAGAGCCATGAAGACTTCATCACCAAACCAGTGAAGGGTTGGGCATCTGAAGATGCTCTGGAGAAGGGCAGTCTTTGTAGGCCACCAGGCTGCTAATCCCCAAAATCTAGTGAATTGACATACTATTAATATGTTTTATTAACCTGTCATGGAACATTTTTAGTTTAACTGTAAGAGTTAGAGATGGAAAAACACATGTAGCAAAATTTGGACTTTGTCCTTCAGCTTCTTCAATATCCCTGTCTTAAGCCTTAAGAAGACTGTGAAAAGCAGGGCCCCTGCATATGTAAATGCGGGTTTTCCTTCCCAGAAAATTAATGCCAGTTAGCTTGGATTAATTTGGAAGGAAGCAGGACAGTGTTTATTGTGTAAGGCACATTAATACCTTCACAAATAGTGACCTCTTGCAAATTGTGGATGCAGTCACATATACAAATACAGTTAAAAAGATAAACAAAGACAGAGAAAGCATCCATTTGTCAAGAATGCATTCCTAAAGAGATGAGGGACCACAGCTGAAGAAGGGCTCTAGGTCTGTTTTAACTCTGCTTTTTCTCTCTGTTTTACTGGAGCTGGCATGTGGCACATAAAAGATAAATCTTGTAAAAGATAAAGATTCATCTTTATCTTCACATCTCTATAAATGTCTTTTTCCAGTCCAGGTGTGATTTTTTTTTCCCCAATTACAAACCTATGTCATTGCTTCCAAATGTAACTCTAAAAATTTTTTTTGCTCATAACAAAAGGCAGTGTTAGAAGGAAAATTGAGGAGATTAAAAAAACCCCAAAAACATATAAAGAAGTTGGTCAGACAATTGTAGAGTCTTGAACCTAAAAGGGAAATACAACATTCAGCAAGCGACATTTCCCTGCTGCTGAAAGTCTTTTTCAGCAGCGTGATAATTTCATCTGGTTTCAGCCCCAGACTGAAGAAGTGCATGCTCTAGTTACCTCAGAAAGTCTTTTTTCTGGGAACATTTTAATAAGGACTGCAGTACATTTAACCTGTCTTGCCTTACTTGAACTTTGAACCCCTGCATGCTGTGGAGCTGTCGCTGAAAAGCCTGTCCCAAATGGGCAAAACCTTTCCACCCCTCCCTCTCCTGTCTCTCAGAATGGATCTGACATAAGATATCTGCAGGTCAACACCTGTGGGTCCCTGGGGAAGGAAGACCACCACACTCAGACCACTCCTGAGCAGACTGCTGGGAGGAAGGGGACCAGGGACAGATGTTGATCTTCTTCTGTGAGTTTGGCTTTTTATTTTGGCTTTTTCTTTTTTGCTTTTTTGTTTTCTGTTTGTGATTTTCTGGGAGTCCTGTTTGAAAACAGAGTCCAGCTCAAACAGCATCTTTGGGGGATTTCTCAGTTTTGTTAGAGTGTTTTGTAAAGCAGAACTTTGTTTATTGCTCTTTTACTTCAGTTTGTGTTTATTGCTTTTCCAGCCAAACTGAAGAATTAGTTCTTTGCCCAGCCCAAGTGCTATCCACAGGATGGAGGAGCAGAAGAAAAATGAAAAGGAGAATTAAAGAGTGAGAAAAAATTTTACTCCTGGAGAAGAAGCTTCCATGGAGAGTCTCCTGGTGTGTCTCTATCCTGGTGAGATCAGACAGACTGAAGCTCCCTTTCATGAGCAGCCCCAGACTTGAAATATGTTTTAATTCAGAGGAGTACAGCATCTTGCTTGGGTCTGGGAGACCATTGGGTCATGTTAGGCCATAGCTAATTCTGAGCCCCCAAATATGTGCATCTGAAAATGCATCTGAAATTCCAATCAAATGAGGAGCCTGATTTAGGGTCTTAGCTGGGAATCTTAACTTTCCTGCCTCTGGTGTAGGGTCCCAGTCCTGTGGGTGCATGAGGGCAAGCTATCCCTCTGGGTCTGCTTTTGTCTTCTTGTGGCAGAGTGGGACTGCTGCAGATTCATCTGCAATCATGGTGAAATCACATCTATTCCTATCAACAGAATTTTCCCCTAAAATCTGTTGAGACAGATCATAGGAAGAAATGAAACTATATTTCCACAAGAAGTAGAGGTCTGAAGCTCATTATTTTCCCACACCTTGAGGATCTCTCTTCACAGAAAAACATACAGCAGGTAAATTTTAAGGAAACTGCACTCTGGAGTGCTGTCTTTTTGAGCACAGCTCATAAATATTACAGTGGAAAAGGGAGATTTGACACTTGAGATGCAGTCTTTGTTTGACATTGCCATGTTTTGGTGGATGTTTGGCCTGTTGGAGAGAACAGAGCCCACGGTCTTGTTAGGAGCCTGATTAACAGCCAGTTTTAATGCATGACCAGGCTGCCATGTACCATGGCAATCATTCCATGCCTCTCTACTGACTACATGACCCCAGCAATAAAAGCTCTGCTAAGTGCCGAGAGCAGCTAAAATAGAAATAACCCAGAAATGCAAAAGCTGAGAGAGTGGCACGGGGTTTTCCCCACCCTTTTGCTGATGAATCTTCACCAAGCTGCTTGCCAGAAGTTTTTGAGCAGGTTTGAAACCTGCTGACTCAGAATCTGAATTGTAGCAATCATGGTGGGGGTGGAAAATCAGAGTGAATATCATCTCCTCAAGTTTTATGTTGCTTTGATAATTTTTTTGTTGTTGTTGTTTCCTTGGACATGTGGCTTTATGCAGTGGAAATCAGTTACTTGGCTACCAGAAGACTGGTTTGGAGCAAACCAGAAATACATGAGTGTGTGGAGCAGAGGTTGCTCTTGCCCTGGGCCGCACTTTACAAACTCATGGTCAGTGTCATGGAGCCAGGACTCACTCCTGAGAATATCCTGAGCTGGAAGGGATTCTCCAGGACTATTGAGTCCAACCACCGGTACAGGACCACCCTCAAGGATCCCACCACTTGCCTGAGTGTGTTGTACAAAAATTTCTTATGCTCAGCCAGGCTTGGTGCTGTGACCATTCCCTGGGAACCTGTTCAGTGCCCAACCACCCTCCTGGGGAAGAGCCCTTTCCCAATATCCAGCCTAAACCTTCCCTGACACAGCTTTGACCATTCCCTTCAGCCCTGTTCCTGGTCAAGGAGGCAGAGATCAGTGCATGTCCCTCTGGTGTCCCTTGAGAAGTTGCAGACCCCAGTGAGGCCTGAGCTCAGTCTCCTTTTGTCCCAGCTGAACGAGCCCAGTGCCCTCAGGCTCTCCTTGTATGCCAAGGAGTATGCAAGAGTAACAAAAACACCACCTTAAATATTTTTTCCTGTCCATGCTACACATCCTTTGTGTATAATCTGAACTGAGTTTCTTGCCCTGGGCTCTGCTTTCTACTGGGAACCACCATAATCCTGTTAATTTTCAATGCAGTCCAGATAAAGTGCACGCTGACTCAGGCTTAACTTTGTAATGGCATGTATAAACTCCTCTGATGATGCATAAAATGCCCAGGAAACCTTTAAAGACTTGAGAGTTTAGTAGTCTGGGCTTTCTGCTGTTCTGAGAGATGGTCTCTCCTGTGGCACACGTGTGGGCATGGGTTCAGCACTGAGTCAGAGGGAAGAGATCCAGCAGCTCAATCACCAGTGCCAGCATCTGACATCCACCTACCTGCTGAGTTTATCTAGGCTTAGCTTGGGAGCTCTGCTGGGCACAAACCCCACCACAGCAGATGTGCTGGAGCACTGCTCAAGCTCCTCCCCTCGCCCGCAGGAAAATTACTTTAATGATTACAATACTGGAATGATGCTGAAACCCTTGAAATGCTCCAGGAACAGTAGTTTCCTTTTCAGTCCTCGTGCACAGCTGAGACTGGAGCCCTTTAAGCTTTTGTTTGTGTGTTAGAGCAGGATGGACTGTTATATTCTTCTCCGGAGACACTTTCACTCAGAGTTACAGATTGTGGAGAGATACTGCACTGCAGACTGACTGTGAAAGCTTGTTTTCCTTACCCCATAGCAATAAATGCATTCCATAAATTGCAATTAAAGATGCAGCTGGGGACTCTAGCTAAGTGAGTGGCACTCCTCCAAACATGTTGGCTTTTACTTTAAGACAGGGCAGAGGTACTCTGTATTTTGGCAGTGCCTGTAAAGGCTCCTTGTGCCAAGATGGACCCACTGAAGCTGGAGAGGTGCTGCCTTCAACAAAGCTGTAATGGCTTAGCATAGCAAACTGTCTTGTATTTTGTAAGAGCTCTGCTCAATATTCATTAAATCAAGCTTGAGAGACAGGGGTAGTGTTAGTCACCAGCAGTTAACACAGACCTAGATTATGTTTGCATTGGGGTGCAAATTTAAAATTGAAATTGTGCTGATAACTTGCAATATGCTGCTAATATTTGCAGGGTTCATAGTTGGATTGGTTTAAGAAATAAGGGGAATTTTTCTGTTCCATATTTCAGAATGATTGTGGGGAAGGGAGTCTAAGGACAGTCTGCCTTTCACTCCTCATTTAACATTGTCTGATGCAGCTCATGTTGTCTTGATTATGTGACAGCAAAAGCCCCACATGACTTCCCAAATCCTTGTTAAATTGGCAGCGTCTCAGTCCTGTAACTCTCATTGTGCAGCCAAAAAAAACCAAAACCAAACGATTTTCAAAACTTCAGTGACATGTCACCAGTTCAACCAAGGTTTCTGAGTTTGCTGAGTCTGAAATGACAGCTCTGTCCTGGAACCCTAGGCATTCATTTCAATAAATGCTATCAGATTGACACTGAAAAGTCAAAAGTTTGTGGAGAAAGGACAGACACATTGCATTAAAATATCTAAATATTATGCAGAGTGTTTTTGTTTTTAATGGTGATATCAGGAAATATTTCTGTTTCAGACTCTACATGGAAAAATCTGTCTAAAAATGTAGAGGAAATCTCATAAAAAATTCTGCTTCCACATTAAAAGCTGCATCTATTTTCCCAGCTAAGCTATTTCTGAAGGATACAAGAAGAGACAGATGATGTAAGAAAAGAGGAGCTTGTTTTAAAAAGTGACATCCACTAATGCACATGTGTGTTTGTGTGTTATTAGTGCTGAAAAGATCTTTTACCCCTGAGATGTAAATTCATTTATAAAAAATGAGGACAGGCAAGCAGATCCATATGTATCCAAGCCAGATCACTTATTTTCAATTAAAAAATAATGATAATCAACATTTTTATGGATTGTAAATCTCTGGGCTTCCAGTTTTCCCTCATTTTGCCAAACTCAAGCCCACCTTGTTGCGGTGCCCAATGTGAACCAAAGAAGGAATTTGCTGGTTGCACACAGGCTCAATCCATCCAGGATCTACAACCAAACTCTTTCCTCTACCAGAATGCTTTCTCAGGTAATATAATTTTTTTCTTTTCTTGGAGCTGTTTTGACTGGTGCTCAACTAGGCAGAAATATCACCTTGGATTTGAAAAACACCTCACCTGCTCGAGCTCACAGTGCTGTGTGTGTCCTGTGCCAGTCCTGTGAGTGATCTGGCTCCTGGGGTGTGGGCTCTGCTGCTCTGGTGGGGCTCTGTGTGCTCGCTGCAGGTGAGGACCTGACCCTTCCAACAGCTGCTGCCATTATGTACTCAAATAACATCACAGCCTTTACATTGCTTTGTTCGCACATTTTTTTGCTATTAAAGTATAAAATCCCCCACCCAGCTGTGTTTGTCTTTTTTTTTTTTTTTTTTTACTGTTTCCTTTCCTTTAGTTTTTCCTCAAAGATTTTGCCACCTCCTTTTTTTTCCCCCCCCATTTCATTGGTCTGTATGGAGAAATTCTGCTTTCTCTTGTCATTTTCTTTCTCTCCTCTGTTTTTTTCTTCTTTCCCTCCCCTTTTCTGCTCACTGTGAACCTCCTCAGGCCTATCAACACCACTGATGTAAAGGATGCTCCATGAAAAAAATAGATATTAAGAACTTGATAAGCAGCAAGTGGATGTAACTTGCTGGCCAATATTTTACTCAGTATCTACCTGCCAGGTGAACTGGCTGTAAAAAGTTCTTCCCACCTACAGGATTCTCCTCCTCCTGGCAGGAGGATGCTCACTGCTGCTTGGCTTGTAGTATGGGTGCATAATATTTGATTTATGGGGCTAGGCACCCAATAAAGCCCATGAGAGGCACCATGGACATGCACATGGGGGCAGTCCAAGGTTGGTTTGGTTTGGTTTGGGTTTTTTTTGTGTTTGTGTTCAGAGCCAGAATCATTGCCTCAGGCTGGGTGAAGCCAGCTCATGGAGAATATCCAGCTTAGGATGAGACTGTTTGTGTTTTTCTTCCACAGTCCACTTTCACCAGTTGTACCTGAATTGAAGCCTTTTCCAAGTAAAAGCTGTTTACAGGCCCTGAGCTACCTGCACCCAGCTTGGCACCTGGGGAGGAAGGTAAGAGGACAAAGCAGCTGCTTTTGAGGATTTTCTTTTGGTGCTTCTCAAGTGGATAAATTTCACAAGCTGTCTCCTTCTTGGTCCACTGGCTACAGTTCCCAGTGGATGTATGGAAGTGGGCAGGGTCTTTTTGGGCACTTCATGGCATTGTTTCCCATAGCAGAGGATTTATGGAACAGCACTGAGCACTCAGAGAAGAACAAACTCCTCTTTTGCAGAAAGCCTAACGATGGAACAGGAATGCCTACAGAACTACAGAATCACAGAATGGCTTGAGTTGGAAGGGATTTTAAAGATCATCTGGTTCCAAACCCCTGCCATGGGCAGGGACACCTTCCACCATCCCAGGCTGCTCCAAGCCCCATCCAGCCTGGCCTTGGGCACTGCCAGGGATCCAGGGGCAGCCACAGCTGCTCTGGGCACCCTGGGCCAGGGCCTCTTACCCTCACAACCAAGAATTTATTCCCAAAAATCTCATCCTACTCTGCCATTTGTCAGCATGAAGCCGTTCCCCCAGTATAAAATACACAGGACTTGTGCTTTCTGTTGCTGCTTTCAGGAGCCTGAATAGACTGAAAGTCTAATGGAGGTTGTACTTTTAAGAACCATAGATTTTTGTATGTGCATTTTGGTTACCTTTACTAAGTCACATGTTTTTCCACAGACTGAAGAATCATCAGCTACATGCAGAAAGCCTATCTGAAGGATCAGCAAAGTTCAGAGCAGAACAATGGGTGCTTCCCCAAACCCAAAGGTTTTGTTTAGAACAAACCATTGTTAAAGAATAAATGGGGAACCCTTGCAGGTTTGAAAGACACATAAAGTCTTTCAGTCTGCATTGTTGTAAAGTAGGATGTGAGACTAATGCGATTGAGGAAACCTCAGGTATTCACCCAATATTTTGGGCAAAGTCTGATCTCTCTCTCTCTGCTGTGCTACTGCTGCTCAAACGAGCTGGTTTGAAGCAGTGGGTGCATTCCATGGGCTGCAATTGCAGCTCCTTTGCTCTGGGGTCGTGCCCAGAGCCACCTGTGCTGTTTTCAGGGCTGCCCCTTCTGTGATGTGCTGGTTAGGGAGGGGTGCTGCAGCCATAAACTCACTGGGGTGCTCCAGCCCTGGGCATCGTCAGAGCAGCACAGCACCAGGTCAGAACTGACACATCCCAAACATTCCTCCTGCCCAATGTCAGGTCCCTCCACTGAGCAGGATTTTCTTAAGGACAACATTCAAACACAGGAAAAGCACAGGAAAATATTTAACGAGAGAAGTGGGGCATATACACTGTAGGAAGAGGAAAGAAAAAGACTGAGAGGACATTGAAAAATCGACTGCCTCAAAAGGTGAACCCTATTTTAAGGTGCCCTAATATTTCCAAAATTTCAATATAAGAAAATTGCAGCAGAGTACAGTTGGCATGAAAGAAGCAGTGATGATACTATTTTAGAGCATGACTTTGTGCATGCAATAGCCTCCAGCATGACACAAAGGGCACAAAAAATGGAAAAGTAAAATAAATACTAGATGAGAAATTTATGACTCAGATGATTAATGAGGGGTGACAAAAGCATCTTTCTTTGTAGAGATGCATTAGGACAGCAACCAAATGTTGTTATTGGAGCTAACTGGGACAGTGGGTAGAGCTGGGAGATAACTTTCTCCAGTGTTGTGCCTCCTGAGTAGCTGAGCAGGGATTTTCAATAGACAGTGCTGTCACCCTGACACCTTCCCCAGACAATAAATATCCTGCAGACCCACAGCCCTGGTTAGTGGAGCCAGATGGCAGAGTCTCTGGGTGAAGTGTGTGGTCTGCACTGTGAAGTGGGTCAGACTCTTGGTCTCCTCTGACCTTAAAACTCATAAATCATAGCCAGAAATGAACGCTCCCCACGTAAACCACAGTCCAGAACTATGAGAATTGTAGGATCATGGAATCCCAGAATGGTTTGGGCTGGAAAGGATATTCAAGATCATCCATTTCCAAACTTATCCCATGACTAGGGACATCTTCCACTATCCCAGGTTGCTCCAAGCCCTGTCCAACCTGACCTTGGACAATTCCAGGGGTCCTGGGGCAGCCACAGTTGCTCTGGGCCTCAGCATCCTCACAGTCAAGAACTCACAATATTTAACATAAATCTACACTCCTTCAACTTAATGCCACTCTTCTTTGTAACTCCAGGTCCTTGCCCAAAATCCTTCTCCAGCTCTCTTGGAGCCCCTTTGGGCACTGAAAGGAGCTCTAAGGTCTCCTCAGATCCTCCTCTTTCCCAGGTGACCATCCCCGGCTCCCCAAGCCTGCCTACAGAGCAGATGAGATCCAGCCCTTGGAGCACCAAAGACAAAGACAGTTATGAGCCAAAACAGACCTGGAAGGCTGCATAGGAACTCAAGCTGTGTCCTTTCAAAATGTTTTGGCACAAGGGTTTAGCATGCAGCCTGCCCAGGGGCTGGAGCTCCCAACCCAGGAGCTCCAGGTGCTGTGTCCGTGCAGATGCTGCTCCTCCTGCCACAGAGCAGAGGGCCTACAGCCTGGGAAAAGGAGAGGTGCTCCAAGCAGGACTTTTAAGGGCCCAAATCCAGAATTGTGATGCTGATTCAGCTGTTATTTAGCCCCACAGGCAGTTATGTTTCAAGGGCACCTCAGGTTTTTATGGTTAATTTTTCCAGATGCCTGAACCTTTTTCTCGCTCCCAATAAATTTCCAGAAATCAACAATGACTTTGGTTTTTTCTCCCCTGAGAGGCATGAGCCAATGGGTTTTCTCAAATTACCTCCTGGGCTGTTTTTTTGGGTTTTTTTTGGTTTTTTGTTTTGTTTTTTGGTTTTTTTTTTTTTTGTTTTGTTTTGTTTTGTTTTGTTTTTTTGGTTTTTTGATTTGTTTTTTTCCTTTTTTTTTTATCACACCAGAAGGGAGACCTTTCATTCAAACAACAGAACTCCTGCAAAAAGGGGATATCCACACCCACCCTTTTCCCTCCATGAGGGTGTCAAATCCCTGTTTCTGGCCTCTCAGGAAACTGCTGTAACCACTGGTCTGTAAAGTGGTGTAGGAAAGAATTCAAGATTCATGGTCACACTGAGTGAGGCTGGTTCATTTCACTTCCAGCAGCACAAGAGAGGAGCTGGATCTGCTATCAAGGGTAGAAGAAATTGGAATGTTAAAAGAAAACCACTAAAAATGGCCAAGCAGAAGTGGAAGATTTAGGTAGGTATTGTGTTACTGTTCATACAAACAGTTTAGTCAATGCTGGAATGCAACAGGTTAGTGTTGGATCTCATCTCTATTCAAATCACAGTAAGTGGTATTTTGTCTTCTAAAACAGATTTTAGTTTTTAAAACCATAGAAAACCACAAAAAGACACCAAATAAAAGACCCCGTTTAAAGTAAGCATCATTAAAATGCAATATTTGCTGTTTAAATTTGTCTGTGAGAGTAAGCTGATATCTAGCTTTTTTGCTCTAAATATAGTATTTCTTTTCCTGTTGAATCAAAATATGGCTTTTTTGTTCAAATAACCATTTATTTGTACAATAAACCAAATCACAATGTCAGCATGAGCATCTCAAAATCGTTTTTAATGAATGGTTGCTGTTCTCATAAGTCTTTCCCCAGCCCTGACCAGATCCCAGAAGCCAATGGGAACTTTTTCTTTAATATTCAAGGCCTTGAATCAAATGTCTCAGGAGAAAGAAAATAAAAAGGAAAAAAAAAAGAAAATAGAAAAATACAAGGTGTCTGGATGAACTGAAGTATTTAAAAAGTGATTTTTTCTTCTGGATTTGTGCCCTGTTTTCCTTTGACCCCTTTGGAATGACCTCAGATTTCTGAACTCTTTCTCTCCCCCAGGTGCTGCCAAGGGGATGAATCTCCATGTACAGCCCCAATTCCTGACTTTGTGGGCACTCTAATCCTTCCCCTTAGTCTCAATTAGCAAGGAGCAGCACTTGTGGCTCTCAGAAATTTGTGTTCTGATCACTGACCAGTAATTTAATGGAGAAAGGCCAGCTTGTGGTTAAAACTGAGCAGATAAGCTTCTGGTTTTCATGAAAAACTCAGGAATTTAATATCTTTGAGGCCTCTGCCCATCTGTTGAAGTTGATCTGTGGGTTTACAGGTTATTGAAAAAGAATGTCAGGTAGCTGGACAAGCACAAAGTATGATCACACCAGTCCTGTTTCCTTGGCTAAACACCACCATGGATAACTTTTGAAAAAAGCAAATTCAATGTACCTGGATTAATCTTATCTCTAGCAGTGATTTAGAAGCAATATACAGAATAACACACAGGGAGAGTTCTGTGCTGGTGATGCACATCTAGAAACTTTTCCAGCATTACTAACTTCTGAACTTCTGATTTTGATAGCATCCTCCTCCACACAGCAGCAAATTCAAGTCAGCTGAAGAGATAAGCAGCTTATCTGTTTTAAAGTTCTTTTTCTTTCCTCTTTCCTGCAGGTACTTCATCAGTTCAAAAGCTAAAAGCAAAAGGACATTCCTGGGAGAGATTCACCAAGGTGAGGGAGGAAAGAGCAAAATGCAAACACGGCTGATCCTCAGTGAATTGGAGCTTCCCCCAAAGGCTGTCACAAACAGGGACAGGCACATCCAGCTTTACTTCTTGGGATTCTTCTTCCTTATGCATCATATGCTAATTATCTCACCAGTCTGCCTGCAACATTTGATTTGGCATTTTTCCTGCTTCTTGCTTGTAAATTTACATCAGAGAAGAGATAGAGTGAAATTATTAATGGAAATGTACCCACAGGTGTCTTTCCAAAGGAAGGGAGCAGGACTAGTGTGTGAAACAGATCCCGCTTTCAGATTTCCTTTTAACACATTTCCATTTAGTTCTGAACCCCACTAATTTGCATAGGCAAGAGGACAAAAGCACCAATAAAACATCTCAGCTGGTTCTGAGTTTCCCCCCACAGACAGAATTATATATCTGCTGCTCCTTTCTCTGTGTGGCTCTCTGAGGAACAGGCAGCACGGTGTTCGCTCGCCGCTCTTGGTTCTTTGTGGTGACATCTCAAAAAAAGGATTCCCCACAGAACCAAGACACAGCAGGTGGGATTTCTTTGAGCAAAACTCCCCAATGCTGAGCTGCTGTAGAGAAGGTGGGACTAAATCAGCAGTAGAGAAATGAAGTGAATTAGTGGTGGATGCAGTGGAGCTGGGTTAAAGTTTGCGCTCTGCAGTCTTAGAGTCCTTTTCCTTAATGACACAGCCTTGATGACTCTGTGATTCTGTGACTTGTGGCCTCACATTGTTTGATGTTTGGGCTGATTTTTGTGGGATGGAGCCCCCCACATCACGATCACTGCATGCTAGAGCAATGAGGAGAAGGCAAGAGGAGATATTAACAATGTCACCAACAGCTGAGAGGAAACAAAGGAGTTATCACAGAATACCCCAAGTTGGAAGACACCCACAAGGATCATCGAGTCCAGCTCACAGCCCTGCACAAACACCCCAAAAATCCCACCCTGTGCCAGAGAGCATTTCCCAAACTCTCCTGGAGCTCTGGCAGCACTGGGGCTGTGACCATTCCCTGAGAGCCTGTTCAGTGCCCCACCACCCTCAGGGTGAGGAGCCTTTTCCTATATCCAACCTTAAGGATTTCCCCCTTGGTTTGTGTGTAGGTGCCTGTCTTATCCTGCCTCTAAAGAAAATTAATTGTTAAATAAACAGGAGATACCCTACAGCAGTAAGAAGGCCGTGGAAGGTGGATGTGAGCAGAGAAGGATGCAGGAGAAGATCTGCTCAAAGCTGATGTGCTGCTTGGGAAAAAGGGGCAATTTCTTCTCACTGAGTTAGGAGGCACCTTTTCATCAGGCAGTGGCAACACACAGGACAACAACCAAATAAAAAATAAAAGTTTTTGGTTTTTATTTAGTAAATATAGCAATAGGGGTGGGTGGTTATTAGGTGATCACTGCTCTTCAGGTGTTGACATGTGAGCTCACCAGTCTGTTTAAAGTGCCCTGCTTTTGAAAGCTCAGCATATGAATGTGCATAGTTGGAAAAAGAAATTTTTTGGTCTGTCAATATTTTTTTAAAATTTTGTCCTTTGCCCAATGTACAGACAGTCATTCAGTGCTCCATTAGGTACTTTCTCCAATTTTCTATTTGGAAGGTTATTTTTTACTTTCTGACCAAAAGATTTTCTTTTTTTTAATCTGCCACAATTTGCTACTTATGACTATCCAAAATTTTTCTTAAAAAAATAGTTTTATTAAAGAAGGAAATTCACTGAACTTCGCCCCTATAAAAAAAAAAATCAAGCAACTAAAAAGAAAAACACACTTTTTAGAAACAGAAAATTTTAACTGCAACCACAAATATTCTTTCTTTCTTTCTTTCTTTCTTTCTTTCTTTCTTTCTTTCTTTCTTTCTTTCTTTCTTTCTTTCTTTCTTTCTTTCTTTCTTTCTTTCTTTCTTTCTTTCTTTCTTTCTTTCTTTCTTTCTTTCTTTCTTTCTTTCTTTCTTTCTTTCTTTCTTTCTTTCTTTCTTTCTTTCTTTCTTTCTTTCTTTCTTTCTTTCTTTCTTTCTTTCTTTCTTTCTTTCTTTCTTTCTTTCTTTCTTTCTTTCTTTCTTTCTTTTCTTCTCTTAGCTGAGTATTTCCCCTTAGTACTTTATTCTGCTTTTCAGCTACAGCCCAATAGGGAATCTTTGGGGTTTTTTTTGTGTTTTGTTGGTGTTTTCTTTTTTCCACTGCTCAAAAAAGCCCCACAACAACCTGATCGAATCTTGCAGTGGACCCATGGCTTCAAAAAAACCCAACCCTAATACAATTTACATGAGTCCTATAGCACCCAAATGTTCCTGACAATTCAATGAACTTCTGCATTTCACTGAAATCTTCTTGAACCGTATTGGGTACAGCAGAGCTGTTGGTGAAACAGGAGCTGTATAATTACAACACACTCATCCTTGAAGACGCAGGCAGATGTGGGGAAGAGTTCTCCATTTGTGTCATTGAAATACCATTGCAAATTACCTCTGAGTTAACTACATTTAAACAGAAGTACAGGGGGAAAAAATCTTCCTTGATAATGACAAGACAAAAATATCCATAAAAAGGAAATAAAGATGACATGCTTCTTTTTTCCATGACATACATTTTTTACATGGCTTAGGGGCTTTGCTTCCTGAGAGTTTACGTCGTCGTCAGCTGTCAGGGCCCTTCCATGCATGATTTATGTGTGCATAATAAAGACATCCTGGTTGAGGGACTGATCTGTGACTTCCAACAGCTTTGAAACTAACCGCAATAAAATATACAGCGCATGAATAATATAGGGTTTAGTTAAAAAAAAAAAAAAAGTTCAAATTTTGAAAAATGGGAAGCATATTTATTTTCAGTTGCTTCATATGCTCTTTCATTTTTTTTATTTTTCCCCCCTAGGTCGAGTTGAATGACAGCTTTTAAGAGAGGCAGGCCTAAGATTTCCAATCTCTGGAATCTTTTAAGGGATTGTTTAAGTCATCTCAGTTCAGATTTAGGACAGGCTGTGAAGGTGTTGGAGCTTGAATTTGAACCAGCCCTTCCCAAAATGTCGTGGGACTTCCCACAGGGTTTTTGCAGCGAGGCTGGTGCTCTGCTCACCCAACTGCTGTGCTGTGTGCCAGGAGGGCCAGGAGGCCACCAGCAGGGATGAGCACAGCCCTGGGAGCTCTCAGGCCACCACTGGTGAGTTGTGCTGAAATCATCTCACACAGCTCATTAGCCCATGTGCTTCCCTGCCTGGCTCAGCCAACCGGGCTCATTTGGAGAGGTGGCTCTCCCCGTGCTGTTGTTGGGTGTTTGCAGCACAGGACAAATGCACTGGGCAGAGAACACCTCCTTACTCAAGATCTCTCTGACTGGTGGCTCGATAAAAGGAACCTTTTCATTTTCTGTGACAAAATCAAGATGCAAAGATTCAGTAATTTGGATGGAATTCCATAGGAAAAGATTGCCCCTAGTTCCCACAGTCTTGTCCATCCCCATGAAATTATCCATTTTATAATAGAACTTCATCAGGTATCTAGGGAAATTTTACTGCTTCTGTGTTGCAGTCATATTTCAAAATTTGCCTCTGTTCAGGCTAATGAATTTAAATGGAGGATTAGATCGTGCTTAATGACAACAAGAACATGACAAAGGTGCAAAAACCCTTCAGGAGCTGTCTCCAAATGTACATTAAAGTTCTCATTTGGCTCTGCAAGTAGTGAAGGCGGACAGAGGTTCTTCATAGCCTCAGAACCTATTTTAATTATCCCCTCCCTGGGTAATTACTAACAGGGGAGGAGAGGACTGCCTGAGAGCGTGAATGCTAATGGGTTCCCCTGAGAGTGTGAGTCCAGAGCTTCAAGGAACATGTGATGGGCTAACAGCCTCTCCAGCAAGTTGCTGCTGGCTTGGAGGTGGGATGCTGCACTTGAGATGCCAGTGATATTCCTGGATGACTTGAGGACTAAACCACGTCTTTATAAAAGCAAAGCTGTTCCCGTACTAAAATATTAAATGGGAAGGGAGATTGTGTCGCTAAACTTGGGCTTTTGACGCAGTCAAGTGCTGTCAGAGCAAATAAGGGGAGGAAGGTGGAAAGGGGGTCTGAAGGATGTGAGAGCTGTGTCGTCACCACTGGTCAGGGTGTTGCTTTTTAATAAGAGCTGTACAAGTGATCTGTTAAATAGAGGGAGGCCTCATGACAAACCAGAGAAGGGAAACCAGCTCATACCTGTACCATGTCAAGGCTTGTAAAAAAAAAAAACAAAACAGAAGCCCAAACGCTTGTGGGACTAAATGTGAATCCATACCACAAAAACAGTCAGGTCCTGAGGTGTTATCTTAGGTCTAGCACATTAGGTATCAGAGTATTAACTAAGGTTATTATTCAAAATCATGTGCCACCCTGATAGGTGGTCCAAGGGTCAGACAAAATTCACCTTTGAATGAGCTGTGATGAGCAGGCACTGATATTAAAAATAATGTCTTTACTGTTTTATTTGTTTGAGAAACCCTTTAAAGACTGTTCTGCTGTGCTAGGAGGGAATTTTACACATTACTTCCAGGACAGAGGATGGAATCAGAAGTAATTCTTCCACTTTCTCAGGTGTTTTCTCCTGAGGTTCTCCTGCCACCAGAAAGCAGTCTGAGAAAAAGTCTTTGCATGGAGATAGCATTGGAATATAAAAACATTGTTTCTTTGGTGGCCAGTTTGATCTGAAAATAACTAAAATGGTATTTTACATTTGTTGTTTTTGCCACTTTTTATGCATTGTATTCACAAGGCTCTTTTTTTTCAAACTTTCCCAGCTCACCAGTTAGAGTGAGAGCTGGCTGGTGTTCTCCCCAGCTAAACCCAAGCCTTGAGCCACCTGGTGAGGCTGCTTTCATTATTGCCATTCAGGCTGTGTCCCACTGGTGGGACCTCTGGAGAGCCCCATGGAGCCAGGGTAAAACTCAAGGCAGTATTTGGGAACCTGCTTGTCCCTGCCTGCTGGAATCCTTAAAATTAGAGGGTTTTGAGAAAGTTTGAAAAAGACAGTCCTCAGTGACAGCAAAGACAGTGAGATGCTAAAGCAGCAGAAAAATTAGTAATGTAGACGTGAGAAATAGAACAGTAGGCCTATGTAATGTGCTGCCTTAGGTGGTAACAAGTTTACTTAATGTGTATCTTTAGAAGGTTAAAAATGAATAGAGCTCTGTGCCTTGTTTCTTATGAACAAGCTATTGTGCTTGAAAATAGGCCACGATTGTTTTAACCAAAGCTCCGTGTGCTTTAAGTGATTGGATAGAAGTATTGTCAATATGCTTGTGCTCTATGTGTGATTGCCTGAAACTCAGATGGGAATGGCTTTATGATATGCTGTAACATCACATTTCTTTGGCATTCTGTTTGAATCAGTGAGCTGGTTGCATCTCTTGTCTCCATTGTCGTAACAATGTTTTGAGACTGATGCAGGAATAAACCACTCTAGAGTGCCCCGTCCCATTTGTGATTGTATATAAACTGCCAGGGCACCTGGCCACTGCACAGGAACATTGGGTTATTCAGAGGCACACAGGGGCATGATGTGATGACAGGTGGGCCCATGGACGGCCCCAGGTTGGTGTCTAGAAATGCTTTTCACCATATGGGCCACATCTTTTTCTTCTCTGCATTTCACACAGTGAGGGTGGTTTGGGTTCTCTCCCATAATCAGGCTGTTGAGGGTGTCTGTAATACAGTTATTTCTAGTGAGAGATTTGAGAGAATGCTTTGATAGGTTGCTGGAGGAGGACTGATAAGGGCAAATGCCCTTTATGAACAAATAAAACCTGGTGCATTATTTTGTAGGAGCTATTTACCTATGGGCTCTTTGGATGTTGGTATAGAGAGAAACCAAACTGCCTCTGGAACCATCCCTGGCATCTTGTCTAGTGGGTTCCCTGGGGTTAATGAATTTAGAATCATCACCAAATTCCCTGAGTTTTCGGGCTTTAAGTTCACAAAGCTGAGGTACTGGCATGGTGGAGACATGACTCTGGTTGATGATGGGGTACAAAAAGCATGAGGGTCCCTTCCAGCTCTGGATACGGTGTGAGCCTGTGAGGTGCTGGAATCTGGCAGTGTGTGCATGTCTGTGTGCACACAGAGGGGTGGCAGTGCTGAGGGCTCATGCTCTGAGCTGGATCAGGCTGTCATGGTCCCCCCTCAAGTGACAAAATACTGATTTAGGCAATTCTGCCTCCCCTGTGCTGCTGCTCTCCATAACAAAGGCTCGGCGCTGCTGCCTTCTCCCCCTCTGCCTTCTGCAGCTGTCACCACCTCATGCCAAGAGTTCAACATTAGCAGTGTTTTGAGCTAAAAAGTCCTGCTCAGATGATCATGCTTTTATCAACTGAAAGGCTTTCAAAGCATTCCAGCTTAGCCAAAATATGTGGTACACACCACGAGTCCAATCATCCTCCTTATAGTCATCTACAAAAGTTATTTTTCTCAAACCAAGCTTTTCCATTATAATTTTCTTCCATTCTTGTTTCAGCTCACTAAGCATTAACCACCATGACCTACTGCATAAACCCAAACCATATTAAACAGCTTAGGTTTATAGCCAAATCCTAACACCCTATTTGGGGAATGGCTACAGTGCTTAGCTGTTTCTATAGTTCTGTGGTTTGGGGTTTTATTTGGACAAAGTCAAATCTTTACTTGACTAAAACATTTTGAATGTGTTTAACACCACACTGCTAAAGCAAAACACATAGAAGGAACCAATCCATTTGTACAAATATTAAAACAAACATAAACCCCAAACCCATCTGCAATATAGGTCCAAAATGTGTAAAAGGAACTGACAAGTTTTTTATGAACTAGCTTATCTATCTGTGTGTATTGATGTCAGAACATAGGAAATGGCGTCCACCTTTCAATTTACTTGTGGCTCAACATAATCATGTGCTTTCCCATGGATAAGAACCCACTGCTCCTAGCAGAGCTGCCAGAAAGCTGATGCAGTAAAGAACATTTCTGAATATCATTGTTTTATTTTGGAAAGTGAGGAGGGGGAAAAACCTCGTACAGTGATATAAACAAAAGGATAAAGAACAGATCTGAAAATTCAGACAAATCATCATCATCAGCCAGGGACATTCTGAGCAGCGTCTCCACAGAGCCATACCTGTGCTTGGGGCTATGGGCTGTTTTCATTAGTAACCCAGGATTAGGTTTAAAGTCACTACTGATAGAATTTGCAGCTGATGAAGATTGGTAGAAGTATAAATAACTGCAGGGTCCACGGAAGGGAGATCACTTATTATTCAGCTTATTTGGGCAAAACATGTTTTAGCAGAGCCAAAGGCACTGCAGTCCATGCAGGAATGCAGAATGCAGATTCTGTTACTGTCTAACAGTTATGAAATTTCATACGTGGGAAAGGGACAACCTTCCTGCAGGCAAGGAACGTGAGGGATGCCTGTATGGGACAGGTGATGGTGGGTGAGTAACTCAGCCTGAGCTCCACGCCTTGCTGAGACTCTCAGCATTCCTAATTTTTCCAGGGCATGTAGAGATCTCTGAATGGAGAGGGGTGATTGGTGTGATGGCAGGAGGAATGTCCCAGCAGAGGGGGCTGACCCTGGTCTGAGGGGAGCCTTCCAGCCCCTCATCAGGAGTACTGCTCTGTTGTGTAAAGCCTGTTGTGTCCTGGACAAAAACCGGGAAATGAGAGTTAGGAAGTTCAAGACAAAGTAATTATGCCTTCCCAGCAATATGTTGTGGAAGTATTTTAATTAAAATCTTGACTAAATGATACAGTCAGTGAGCTAGGAACATGATATAAATATGATGTTTTGAATTCCTGAATGGGTGGATATGAATGCTGTTTCCTGGAAGATGCAGATGATGCAGTGCACAAAGAATTAGGTGATGCTAGGTGCTGAGCCTGTTTGGAGCTTTTACCTGAGATCCAGATCCAAATTGTCAGCAAAGATCTTGGAGCAGACAGGAACCTCTCTCTGGCCACGAGTTCAGGGAAGGAGGACTCCACTAAGAGCAGAACATTTCTATATCTGGATAAGTCAAAGAAAGCTACCTATCTCAATGGCTATCCCACTCTGCATGCTTATGGGAGATCCTGATTAATTCCATTTTTTGACATATCCAACTTCTAAGTTTTGCCCACCTCTTTTTCTCTTACTGTCTTTAGTCAGCTAAACTTACCTGAAGACCAAGCCCCCACTAATACAGGAAAAAAATGCTCCTACTCCTATGGCTATTAGTCTGCAGAGTGAATGTGCATCTACATCTATAGATCTATAATGTTTACATGTTCTAAATGCTCCATGAACACTGTAAGTACCATTCTTCAGGCATTTTAATGTTAAAAGTCATGGTTCTTTCTCATAGGCATATTCCCCCTTCAATAGAATGTTATTGCAACCCTGCACCTGTGTGCAAATTCAGCATGATTCAAATAATAATTCCACATGTATTGCAGTTTGCTTTGTATTAAGAATATTAAAAAAAAAGAGTATAATTTAAAAAAAGGAGAAATCTCAGAAAACCACAAGAGCAGAAGAATAAAATCCCAAGGATGAGACACCTTTCAGACTCAAACAGACAAGGAGAAGATGGAAAGGTAATTTGACTGCTGGGGAAATATTTGTGAGGGGAGAAGAACCCATTTAGAAGAGGGTTCTTTCATTCCCTCAGAGAAGGATCAGTGTGATTTAGAGTGAGGAAGATTACAAGCCAGAACAAACTGCTAAGGAAAGCAGCATGCTCTCTATTTCACCCTTCCTTTAAATCAAGCCTGGATCTCTCTCTCTCTCTCTCGGAGGAGAATTTTCACAGGACATCAATTACTGGAATCAATCTCAGGAAGAGTTGAGTGAAACTTAATAACCTGTGACATAGGTGTTCTAAGCAAGATGATCCCTTCAGCCCTAAAATCCCCACATCCTAGGGATGAGGAAGAGCAGAGCCCTACCCAGAACAGAATGGGAACAGCACCAGGGAGTAAATAAAGGAGGGGCAGAGCAATGATGTCTGAGTAGCCAGGATGAACAGTGCCTTATCATTCACTTTTTACATCTAGATGTCAGGTGGATGTTAAGTGGAGGCTTTGGGACCACGGGGGTGGCATAAAGCCTTTGTAGGTGCACATAAACATCACTGCTTTGCCAGGCTCCTTTCATGATCTCTCCTTGCCATACCTGTAGCTCTGGAATGTGCTCTGTCCACAGAGAAACTGCATTAAGCAAGAACAAAACTCTGTGCAGGTACACTGGGATTCCCTTTTAGCTCAGTTGGTATCTTGTTTTTGCCAACCAGGATATGGCATTTCAGGAGTGGAAGCTATTTTTACCAAGCCTTCTCTCAGCTCATGGTTTACTGCAAATATTGATGGTTTACGATGTGGAGGTTTTATTGCTGAATTTTTTTGCTGGGCTGTTACTCGAGTTCAATAATGAATGCCAGCCTGCTTATTTATTTATTTATTTATTTACCTTCTTACTTATTTTTAGCAGAGCTAACAAGTTTCACAAGAATTGTGTGTCATAGGGAGGTGTCTTGGCTAATTCCAAGAAGCAAATTGCAAGAGCAGGAAACCTCAGCATGGGAATTAAATTTTATAAGAGAGACACAAAGTGCAGTATGTTCTCATTATGGTGGCGGAGCTCTACTGAGACAAAGAATTGCTGCACTGGGAAATGATCAAGTCCCACCCAATCCCCAGCAAAAAATCTTACTTGCTCCAAAGAAGGGAAATCCTTCCTCATCTGCAGCTGACTGGGAGTATCACATATCCCTGAAATGAATGGTGAAATCACCAAACACAGGATGCTTCCCTTACACTTTAAAATATACCCAGATGGCTTTTCTGATCCAGATCTTCCTCTGAAAACTAGAGTTTGTGATGTGACCTATCAAAATTGTCAGTAATCAGGAGAAAGATATCCCCTGCCAGCCTACTAGATAAGTTTTTAGAAAAAGCCTATCCTTCTTTGACCTGAATATTGATGAATCTTGTTTTTGCTGAGTTATTTTCCTGTCTGACAGTGAGTGCTTCATTATTGCTCATGCTTATTTCTCATTGGAATAACTTTCCTACCTCCTTAGGTGTGAGAGGGTTAATGTTTAAATGAATGCTGGATGTCCTGCAAAATAATATTATGAAATGCTAAATTATCATTGTCATGTGGAACCTCTCTGAACTTCTTAATTAAAAAGGGAGGAAAAGAAAACAGAAGAGACCAGAGAAATCCCAGTCTCCAGGGGTTTTTAAAATTCTTTGCTGCAAAGGACCACGTATTCCTTCACTGGAGCAATTTTTTGGTAAGAGAAAACACTGAGGATATTTTTCTGAGAATATTTGACATTTTTCCTTGTGAGATGAAGGTCAAACACTGTGCAGGCAACATTCTTTCTCCACCCATCACCAGACACTGAGCTCCCAGACACATCTCTGCTCCCAGAACTGGCTCCTCAGAGCTCACACCTGGAGACCAAACCCTGCTGCAGCTCCAATGCTCCAGCTCTTCCTGGACATGGAGCTTTGTGTAACACAAACCTTACATCCCTGTTGCATGATTTTGCTGTCAGCCATTTCTCACACACTAAAAGGGCTGAGAATGACAGCACCACCTCCTAAAATGTGTCATATTGTCCTTCTTGACCCACTGTGCATGTTCCCTGCTTGCACAAGTGAGCATTTGTCCTGGTTTGCCAAAGCAGGAGCAGAACCCTCCAGTGTTGTCCTTCTGACATTGACCAATGCTGGATAACCAGATGGTTAAAAAAAAAATCTTTACCAACCTTGGAGGCACTGATGTGGTACGGTACCAGCTGACACCAGCTGTTGATTACCTAAACCTTGCAATTTTTATTTTCCTTAATGTACATCAGCTGCAGAGCTTGCTGTCACAGAACATTTACAACTGTTTAATCTCTGTATTCTCCTTCAAATCAGGAATTTGTCTCAATAACAATCTATGATTTAGCAAATAAATTACATCACACATTAGGATATTTGTGTTGATCCTTTAAAATGAAGTCACAGAAGCCCTCGGAGGGTTATACAATGTGTAGATGAACAAATTCACTTAGAAGTATCATTCCTGTACACATATTTGTGAGAGATCTTTTATTTACTCAGCTAAATCAGGAAAAATAATCATGCATTGTAATTTTTTTATCTTTAGAAGCTGTATAATATATGCCAAACCAAACATGTAACTTATCCCTCTTTAATAGCATTCTTTGTGCCATATAACTGAACAGCAGCTGCTTTGTCAAGTGACCAAGAAATTAGACTTTGGCAAAACAGGGGTTTTCATCAGCATATGACCTTAAGATAACATTTACATTTCAGGAGATGCTGTTCCAGTCAGAACAGAACTGCAGGGCAAATTCACATCTCTGAATACTCATGGAGGCATCTGACAGAAAAGCTAATAAACGCACGAGATTAGTACAGTTTTATTTTCCATAAATCTGGGACATGTTCAGCAATGTCAAACGAGTTCTTGTGCCTTTATACGAATAAATAAACCCAAGCTTACTCTGAAGCTCAGAAGTGAGGTGGAATTCATTTAGCTCATTACCATTTAAATGATAGATGGACAGGGTAAACTCTTTTCTTTTGAGGCAGGGGATGGACAATGAGGAGAGGAAAGCAGTGGTATTGCATAAATTTGGGCTCCCAGGCTTGGATGATTGGACTCAGATGTTTCCAAGGAAATTATTTGCTCCAAAAGGGCTCTTTGGTTACTTACAGGTATAGCAATCATATTTAAAATGTTTTTACTCACAGGCAGGCTCCTATATCTTCAGTCACATAGGATTTACTGGAGGGTTTATCCTTGGGCTGCTCTGTTGAGCGCAGAGAATTCAGGTGGGTGTTTTCAGAGAGTTAGGCTGCCAAGACATACAGAGGGAAAAGCAACATGTTTAGAGGAGAAATATTTTGCTTTTGCCATTCTGGCTATAATTTATTTCCAGCTTTTGCAGTAGGTCCTTATTTGCTTCTCCTAACTTGAAGAGAAATTTGAAAGGGAGAGAGGGGACTGGTGTTTTTTTTGTTTGCTCATTTATTCCATGAGAAAAGGAGGTACCTGGGCAGCTGAGAATAAGAAGGTAAGGTCTTCATGCTTAGCCTAGGATGAGTAAGAAAGAAATATTTCAGTATTCTGTAAATTAACTCAGTCTTCTGTCAGGTAAATTCTATTGAAAAGAAGGAATAAAATAGTAACACACTCATTATTGTCTTATTTAAAAGAGAATAGAAAGAGACCCCAAAACAGATGAGCCAATAGGAGATTTCATGTGTGACACTTATGCTGCAAAATCACAGATGACTTGCTTTTTTCCCTGCTTTTCTTGTAAACTTGAAGCTTGATGTAAACTCTGCAGAAGTTTTCAGAGCACCCACAGGTCTCTTCTCACAGTTTCAGTCAGAGTTCTGGGTAACCGTGGTGTGTACAGAGCTGTGACAATGTTCTGATGTTGGCATCACAACTCCTTTAGACTCCTTTGGTGACATGAGAAGAAGGATGGAGATAATAAGAGGATAGATATAATAATAAAAGCATTTGATATATTTCATCATTCATGTTTTTTCCAATTTTTTACATCCAAAACTTGATTTCTGCCTCACCCTCACTTCTCTTTTTTGTGCTTACTTCCTTCTTTCTGGCTGTTTCACATCCCTCCTTCATTTCAGACCTTACCAGGATGTAGATGAATACGGCCTGGGCTACTCAGGGAGAGCACATCCTCTCCTATTTCCTAGATTTCTCTTCAAGTGGGAAAAATGCAAATAAAAAGTTGGGTTTTTTCCTTGTCCAGGAAAAACTCTTACACCACCATAACTTATAAAAAAAATACGATAGATACAACCTGCCACAGCATCCCAAAATCATGGGCATCCATTGGACTCTGCCTAGAAATATACAGAATCCAAGCCCATGAGCGATGCTCTGCTCACTCACACACATATTTTGAGCCAAAACCTGGCACATCCAGCTGCACAAAGGGAGCCAGTATTGAAAAGGGAGATGAATCCACTCGTGTAGCTCTTGCAAAGTGACTGGTGGCACTGGGAACCCCAGCTCTGGGACTACAAATATGGTTTTAGTCTTATTTTTTACTGTTTATGAGGAATCCAAAGCTTTCTCATTTTAGACTTGGGAGTATGAGAAAACTTAAGAAAAGGCAGAAAGGTGGGAGGGTTGCCTCTTTATAGTAAAAGCAATGGATGAGCCTTAATTGCCTTATTTTGGTGGGACAGATAGTGACAGCATGAGCACTAGGAGGAATTTGGGTGAAATAAAGGTTGAATGAGTGGTCATCCTGAATACCAGAGACTGCTATGTAAGCAGATTGATAGTACTGGAGGATCTCTGCCAGTGATTATGGGGAATTAAATGTAAAAAGGGCACTAAAGCATGAACACTGGGTCACCCCAAGCAGCATTTTGGGTAGATTGGATGTGTCAGCAGACACTGTCCTGGGACAGTGCTGTGTTTGACACCCAGCCCAGGAGGAGGACCAGAGCAGGAAGGGCTGTGGGGTTGGCTGGTGATGCTTCTCTGGATAATTCTGCAGGGAGAAACATGACAGAGAATTGTAGAGGAGGTGGAGATGGGTGTATTTTTCTCATAAATAATTTAAAAAATAAAATAATTCTGTGTTACTTTTCATTGTCTCAGATGTGGATGGGCTGACAGAGTCATCTGCTGCAGAGTAGTGTACCCCAAGTGTCTCTGAACTGAGTCTCTGTTTCCTGAGTCCCTCTTTGCAACATGAAGGGAACTCCAACAGGGTCATGCTCTCCAAAGGGCTCTAAGGGCTTTCCCCCCCTCTTTCTTGGCCTGTAATAGCCTAAATTTGTTAACAGAAACAAAATACAGTGCCAAATGCATTCCTTTTGGGAGGGCTTTAGTGGGTGAGGTTGGGATTTCCACAGACAAAGGAAGATTTCTGAGAGAACTTAGTTGATGTGCAAGTTTGTATGTGGCTTGGCTTTTTGTTGTTCTGATTTGCTGGCATTCCCTCTCTTACTTCTTCCCATAATTTAGGAGTCAACAGCAGGAATACTTTAAGACACATAAATAAAATGAGATTAAAAAGGTGTTAATAATATATCCAAGGATTGGAGGGGGACTTTTGCTTCTACATCAGCACAGAATGAAAACATCTGTTTCCAGTTGACTCACATTCCTAAAGATGCACTAGCCCTTGATCAAACCCATCCAGTAGATCTTGCCTGAGCTGTGGGGTTTATGTCAGCATTATGTATCTGGCTCATGGGCAGCCTTCACTGGCCAGGTAGCAAACAGAGCGGAGGTATTTGCTTTTCTTTATTTTATTTTAAGGATCAAGGCTGCATTTGCAAACAAGGAATTACATTTCCCCAGTGTTGACAATTGCAATAGTACTCGTGGATGCCTCATTGCTCTGGGCTTGGACCTCAGCCACTGTGCTGTTGCCTCTGTGCCCACCTTTCAACTGCTGCTCATCAGCCATCCATCCATCCATCCATCCATCCATCCATCCATCCATCCATCCATCCATCCATCCTTCTGATTCCCTGGCAGAGCAGCCTGGAGCAAGGCAGGCACGCTGCACTTCGCCGTGCTGCAAGTGTCTTTATTTTTGTTGGCTGGGGAAAATCTGCTGGTCTCAGTTTCTTTTAAAATATTTTGTGCTAAAGAGAGGAAAGGAAGCTGAGCTGCAGAGCCTGGGGGGCTCCATTCACTGCTAGACTTAACTTCTTCAGGTCAGCTGCCAACAGCTACCAACACTGCGTCTTCCAGCATCTGGTGTTGGAGGGTGATTTGGTAAAGCCCTCCATCACGTGCCTCCCTGTAAGCCCATGAACTGTCCTCCTGATTTCAGTGAGACTATTCAAATCACTCACAAGCCTCAGCTGTAAATGGAGGTAGCAAATGGAAACAAAATGAAATATGGAGGTGTTTTCTTTTTTATGTGTTGCCCACAGGAGGAACGACTTTGTTGCTGCTGACAGGTCCTGCAAGCACAATATAATTCCTTAAAAACATATATCATTGAAAACCCTCTTGTTTGGTTTCTGAGGAATGAACAAATGGGTTTTCAGGCAAAAGGTTAGAATTTGCCTTCTCATTTTTGCCACAGACCACACTCAGACTAGGATTACTCTAAGCAGCATATGGAAGGTGCAATTCAATAGCATATTACAAACTGAGGTCTGGCAATGTTTTTCAATTTAACTTGGGCAAAAAGCACTGTTTTTTCAGGCCAGCAGAGCAGTATCTCATCACCTTTCCTTGCACCCAGCACATATCCACAGGTAGATCAAATGGAACCTGCTTCCAGGAAGGAATTCAAATTTTCATGCTGGGCAGGAGCTGAAATGCCTCCACTGCTTTTATGCCTTGTCTAGCATATTCTCTGTGGAAACCCACACTTAAACTCTGAGCATGGTGTTGGACTGTAATAGCTGGAAAGACCTTCATACAAAAGTGCAGTTTTAAGGTCAGTCATCAAATCCCAAACATTGCAGATGGTGTGCTGGTGGCTGGATGTCATTTGGACTGATCCAAATTCCCCTTCGGCTCTCAGAAACATCCTTGTTCCCTGGCACAGCAAATTGCTTCTACAGCTTCGGGTGCTTAGGAGAGAAAGTGTGGCAGGGCAAGAGCAAGCAGAGAAGCCACCCGGGGTAGTCCAGTTGTCCTGAAGAGAGCCCTGCACACATTTGCTTCCTCCTGCCAGTCCAGGAGAGGTTCTCTCACATTTTCCTCAGGACTGGGTTTGTGTTTGCAGTGTTGGCACATAGAGGGTTAGGAAATGGCCCACAGAGGGTGGCCAGAAATGCACAGTGTTGCTCAGCCCATGGAGGTGTGCTCACCTGCTCCTCACCACTGTATTTGCTGTGCAAATAGAAACTGCTGCAGTGCTGATGTTGCAGGGTTTGCCTTTTTTCCTGTAAAAAAAGAGCAGCCTGTAATGGATGGATCTGGAAGCTCCTCTGACATGTAGATCTCCCTTTCTGGGGAGGATCTGTGTTCTGTATCCCAGATCCCATGGCTCTTCTGCTGGGGGTTTGGGAAGTACCCCTTGGCTTTCTCATTCCAGTGAGAGTTTGTGAGCAGGGAAAGGAGAGGAGAAAGGTCTTGTGAAAGACTAAAATTTGATCTGGAAATGACTGACCCATTTTTAGACCTCTGCTCTCTAAATATAGTTCTTGCCACCAGCACCTGCTCTACCAATAAAGTATCATCTGTGAGATGTCACTCACTGACATTCAGTGTCACACAGAGAAACAGGCCAAGCATTTGCCAAACGGAGTGTTCTCTACAGGGAGGAATATAGCTGCAGATCATATGACCTGGATAATATTTGACAGGATTATGCCTCCATACATGTTTGCTCAGCACCTTGTGCACTGGAGTTCCCCCAGTTTGGAGCCACAGGACATTACTGTAACCTGAGTATTATTTATGTTGGCAACTAAGAGATAGATCATGGGTGAGGAAAGAAAAAGAAGAAATGCTAGTGAATGGATTTAGGTGTTATGTCTTTAGCATCAAACATCTTAATACTGAGACTGGACTGACTTGAACACAGTGGAGAGATTCTCTCTCAGAAGATTTATTTTCCATAAAGATCTTGATTTCCAGAGGTCACGCATATTTTTACACATTTTTGTGGCTCAGAATTGCTCTTTGCTGCATGACAGCTGCAGTTCCATGAGTGATGGAAGGACTTTCCTCCAGGAGAGGAGAGAGGCAGCGGAATTGTGCTGCCCATACCTAGAAGGTCACACAGCTGCACGGAAGGGACAACTGCTCACCCCTGTAATCCACTCACCTCTTCCCATTCCCAAGTGGAAAGAGAACTTGCATCTCACAGTTTGGGATTGCCTGGGGCAGGTTTGGTATTTCAGCTAGACTTTGACCATCACCCATCCCACCTCAACTGAGATATGCCAGGGGGATGCAGCTCTGGCTCAGGGTGGGGATCCCAGGTGGATTTCCCACCTGGAAATTCCCACTCTGAGATTTTGGGCTCCTGTGCTGCAGTCACTACAGGTGTTCACCAGCAGCAGTGAATCTGAACCCTGCAGGAAGCTGAGGGACACAAGCACATGGAGGACGTGGTGTATCTTTGTTGCTGAAATCACCTCCTGGCCCTGTCATCACCATATACCCCACTCAGCCACTTGCTGGACACGGGGGTATTAAGGGTACTGCTTTCCCAGCTCTCATAAGGTGAAATTGTGGTTTTTGCTCATTTTTGAAACATCTCAGCGACTCAGTCTGGGCACACAGCCTCCTTCCTCTCTCCTTTTGCTGTCCTCTATCCCCTTACCAAGCACCTGCAGTGGCTTTCAGCACGCATTCATTGTCTGCCTTTTGATTGCTGCATATATGTTCAAATTGTTATTTCCCAGCAGACGTATCACATGAAGGTACTGAATTCCCACCCTTCCCTTCCCTCCCCTCTCTGAGAGCTCTGACTCTGGTCTCACAAAAGCACCAGTTTTATTGTAACAGAGCTCAGCATTTAAGTCTCATTCTCAGATTTGTCTGTCTTAAAACAGAAGATATTATAAATATTGGCGAAGGCAAAACAGCGAGCGTAACCTCCAAATCTCTCTTGTTCAGATCAGATGTAGCCTTCCTGCTGTAATCATTCCTCTCTCCCCCTCCTTCCCCTCCCTTCTCTCTCTTTTTGGATATGTGTTTCTCTCTGACTGTGATTCTGCAGTGGCAGAAAGGGGTCAATCTATCTGTAAAAGATGGACTCAGCCAAGCTTTTCTAGCTCTTTCCTGCTGATGGCAATTATCCGGAGGTTGGCAGCGGTCCCAGAAACCTGCAGTTCCTGCAGTCCTGCTGCTGTGAGCCTGCTCCACAAAGCCAGCATCCTAAGAGGATCACTTGGTGTGATGCCCAGGAAATGACAAACAGAAAAGGTCACACGTACTCCAAAAAGATATACTGCTCGGCAAATTTAATTGACATTGTGCAGCTTTTAAAAACGTCCCTGCAGACATTCCAGCATTTAACAGATGCAAGCAAAGAACAGAAAAATAACATGGCTTTAGAAAAAGGGCAGAAAAAATACATTTTGTCCCCCTGAAAGAATTTTTTCATACCCCAGCAATATCCTTTCACATGGTCTATTGGATCAGGATAATTTTTTGTTACCCCTGACCTGACAAGTGAAATCGTCCATCCCATCCCCCAGCCCCCTTCCTTCCCTCACACACACACACACTGCTGCTTTTTAAATCATTGAGCTTTCATTTCACAGGGTAACTGTCCTTCTTTTTTTTTTCCCTTGCATGTTAGTCTGTTAAAATATTGTACAGGGAACCAGGTCCCTGTCAAGGCTGGGGCTGTGCTGTGTGGAGGGTCACCATTCTGCCCTGTGTTACCTAGCCAGAGGAGGAAAATGCTGTCTGCATCAATGGGCTGTTTCTTTAACAAAAAGTAACAGGAGATCTGTGGAAATTCAAGAAGGTGTGTGATATCTAATTTGCAAGAAGTAGTGGGAAAGCAGGAGAGGCCAGAGTGAATTTAGGATGAAGGCAGGTGGTCCTGGTTCAGCAGGGACTACACTCAGTAAGGATTCAGCTCTTGCCTTTTTTTTTCTTTTCTTTTTTTTTTCTTTTTTTTTTTCCTGTATTAATTTCAGCCTCTTTTTGCTAAGAATAAATTTAAAATCAATTTGACTTTGTGGTTTTGCTTTCAATGGTCCCCAGTTAGATGGAAAAGAGTGGGTAAAAAAATAAAAAAGAAAATAAGTAGTGTGACTGCTGACGATGAAGCAGATGTGACACAGCAGATCTGGATGCTCATCCCATTTACATCCATGCAATTTGGGATGAAAGGTATCATCTTCCCTGTGTAGTAATCACCATGATTCAGATGACCAGGATACTCAAGAACTGAGGTTTGAGTCCGTGGGGAACTTTGTATCCTCACATATGACTCCCAGAAATCGTGCCAAATGAACTGCTATGGAGAGGAGTGGTTGATCCTTCCAAAGCTTCCATGAGTTGTCCATACAAAGACTCCAAACTTCCCACTTTCAGAGGTGTTGTAAAGCACCTGGTGCATGAGTAAACACTTCAGGACTGTATGAAGCAAACAGAAATATCTCTGTGGGTTTTTCTCTGGTCACTACATTTAAGAAGACTTAACTACTGTTAAATCTAAATTGTGAGTATGCACATGGGTAGCATCTGTGGAAGCCTGTCACTTATTTGCCTGGATATGGCCAGACTTGAGCAATCCTAAAACTTCAACATAGAATCAGTGGAATAAATCTTTTCTGCAGAGCAGTATGAGCAGAGAGTTTACAGAGCATAACAACAGAACAGCAGCAGGCTGTAGAAAACTGGAAAAGGAAGAAGGACAAAGCAAATAATGTTGCTTTTGAAATGTTGCTTTTGAATAATTAAGCATAGAGCTGGAAGTGACAAAATGCCCTCTGAACAGCACCTTGCTCTACCAGTCATAGAAGGTGGGGAAACATGCACTGACTTTCTTTGTAGCAGGCAAAATAACCCCATCATTGTGGTGAATGTTGGGAGCCCAAGATTTCCAGTCCAAGCCAGAGCCCAAGATTTCCAGTCCACCCTGTGCTGAAGAGCAGGTCACATTAAAATAGAGGGGCTTGGATAGTGACAGATCCATTTCAAGGCAGCTTTTGGTGTATGTCTACTTCAAAAGAAGATCCCATTGGGAAGAAAACATGACATTCAACTTTGTTGGCATGGAGGTGGCAAAATCCTCATTCTAAAGTATAGCTGAATATTATAGTTTAAGGAAAGGCTAAAACACAGGTGTGGGGAAATTTTTCAGGGCTTTATTTGTTGTAATTCTAAAAGGATCTGTCCATCCTTCGTCTACCTCCATTCCAGGGTGAGTGGCCAAAAGCCACTGTTATAAATTTCATGTCAGTTCCTACCCCAAACCATGCAGAGTGGGAAAAACATCAGCCCTTCCTTTGAAACATCCTTTGGTACCAGTGCAACCCAGAATGGTTTTCAGCACTGACAAAATCTCTTTTGGTCCAAATCTTCTGGCTGTCAAGAAGTGTGTAAGCTAATAAAGCTTCAGTTTACACAGCATTGTAATAAGATTTTGGTTTCCTCATGGATAAGGCAACTCCAGCCTGAGAGCCTGCTATCAGAAGTAGTTGAATTTCAACAGGCATTGTTTTTGATAAAAGGTTTTTGCTCTTGACCAAACCAGTGTATATTAAATGACTATACAGTGTAATGTTATTGCCTGGTTTCATAACACACTCTCCTGTTACACTGGACTTCACAGAAGCAGCACAATAAAATTCAGCAGTTGATCTCCCCTGTACTGCAGACTTCTGTTGACACAATTATATTGGTCAGGGGAGACAAGAGGTGAGAGCTCTGGCTGCAGAGCAGCAATCAAGAAAAGCCTGATTGTACAAAATGTCACAGAAGCCAAAACAGAGCTTTTACCATATCACTACTTTTGCTTCAGAATGTGGGGCAGAAGATGAAAGATATATTTTCCTTCTCCAAATTACTTAAAACTTCTAGTTCTGTCTTTTTGGGGCACAAAAATCTGTAAGGCACATTGATATTTGAAACAGAAAATGTTTTATGAGTTAAATTTAAATTTTTTATGATTTAGGTCTTCTCTCTCAAAAACCCGAAAGCTCCAATCATTTAGACCACAGGAAACTTGCCAGCTGTGGAAATATTAAGGCTTTTACTGCATGCAAGTGAGCTGTTCTGACTCCATCTGCTAAATTGGTAAATTTTTGCATAGGTTTGTTTTGACTGATACGAAACCCTGAGTACTTTGTAAGGCAGTTGCATGCAAGCCTGGTGAAAAATATTCAGCTCTTGCCAGCTCTGCAAGGTGACCAGTTCATTAGAGGAAGGTGACAGGATGGGTCTGCATGACCTACCTGCAGAGAGACAAAATTTGTGAACTTCTGCCTTGTTTTGTCAACTAAAATTATTAAAACTAAAAAGATGTTTAAGCTTTTCTGGTCATCCATGGAAAATAGGTGAAATGGCTTAAGGGAGGGCATATACATTCCAATGAAATAATTTTAATTTATCGACTACTAATATTCTGCATTTCAATGTTGGATTGATTTCATAAATCTTGTCATTAGACTTTCCTGTTTCCACTTCTTATACTAAATGTTTGGAAATCTTAGTAGATTAAAACTTCAGGAAACAAAATTTCTATTTGAAGCCACTCCTTTCTTCACATGGAACATTTAGAACTAGAATAACAACAACAGAAAATTCTAGGAATAAACCCCTGTGGTGTGTCAGTGTGAGATATCATCAGTGGGAACTCAAACATTGTGTAATCTCAGGAGAAACAAGAGAACAGAATTTAATTAAAGCTCTTTATTTTAATTGCAAAATTGTATCATTTTTTTAGTTCAATCTTTGGTAGGAAAAAAACCCATGAACTGGATTATGGCCAAGTATGATGGCTATTTCTTGCTATTACACAATAGTTTAGGAGGAAATCGTGGAGTCTTGCAGCAATTTCATGGAAGGGACCTTTGGAGGTCGCCTAACCCAGCCCTGCGTCAGAACAGGACATACTGAGCTGTTCTATTTCCAACCAAAAACTGTGGAAAAACCAGGCCAGGAAGGAGGTCCTGATCAGTCAGCGGAGCAGCTCTGGTGCTCCCAATTGACAGTGAAACACTCCAGTGCCATGCACAGAGGGTGCTTCCCAAACTGGGGGAACCTCAGGGGAGCAGAGGGAGCTGCCAGGGGCCTGCAGCTGATGAGACAGGAGCTGATGGGTCCCAAGCCAGGAGCAGTAAAATCCGAACTTCCCTCCCCTGTAAAAGAACCCTCAGCAAGCAATGGGGACCAGGAGCACTGCCAGCTGTGCAGGATAAACAAGACATAGCGTGGCAGTCAGGGCAAACCTACACAAAATCCTAAGGGCACAGGCACAGGCTGTCCCCACATGCCAAAAAATGACCCTGCAGGGGAGAAAAATTGTTCTTGCTGAACAGAGAGCTTTGGCCAGAAATTATTGAATAAATGGGGAGTTTATGACCTTAGGAAGAAGGTTGAACAATTCAGGAGAACTACAAAAATGATGTGAGGTTGTACAAGAAGAAAATGAAAATGACCAAAGCCCGACTACAATTTAATCTGGCCTCTGTCATAATGGACAACAAAAATTGTTTTTTGCAAATATATTAGCAACAGTAGGAGGGCAAAGGAGAATCTCCAATTCTTTATTGGATGGCTTGGATAGACCAAGAGCATCCTGGCTTGTATCAGCTCTTTTGTGTCCACAGGGCAGGGCCTGTCCCTGTGCTGGCACTGCTGAGGCACCTCCCGTGCTGCTGGGGACAGCTCTGGGCCCTCAGGACAAGAGAGACACTGAGGGGCTGGAGCGTGTCCAGGGCAGGGAACGGAGCTGGGAAGGGGCTGGAGCCCCAGGAGAGGCTGAGGGAGCTGGGAAGGGGCTGAGCCTGGAGCAAAGGAGGCTCAGGGGGGCCCTTGTGGCTCTGCACAGCTCCCGACAGGAGGGGACAGCCGGGGGGGGTCGGGCTGTGCTCCAGGGAACAGGGACAGGATAAAGCATCAAGTTGTCCCTGGCAAAGGTTTGAATTGGATATTAGGGAAAAATTCTTCACCAAAAGGGCTACCAAGCCCTGGCACAGCTGACCAGGGCAGTGTTGGAGTCCCCATCCCTGGAGGGATTTCAAAGCCATGTGGATGTGGCACCTGGGGACGTGGGTCAATGGTGGCCTTGCCAGTGTGGGGGTAATGGTTGGACTCAATGTTTTTAGAGAGTTTTTCCAAGATAAATGATTCTGTGATTCTATGATATGACTTCAAGGCTGCCTTCCTGTCTATGACTTTTGTTCTCTCAGTGTTCAGTACAGAATCTGAACACCTTCAATGGAGAACCAGCAACATAATTTTCATCTTTCTGAGATGAAAGTATTTTTTCCTCTTTTATATATATATTTTATTTGAAAGATCTGATCATCATCCTCTTATCTTGTTGCTGGCAGCACAGACACAAATCCAGGTGCCAGCACTATACTGCTAGTGATCACAGCTCTACATTGCAGCCTTAATAGAGAAAAAAAACCCCTCAATCTACCCATTCTTTTTAATGTATATCTTGCTGCCCTTGATCTGGAAATGCTTTGCCCTCAGTCCTCACAGCTCAGTTATTTAAAATATGGTCATAGGCTCATTAAAGATGAGAAGGGACAGGACTTTGGTTTTATGTTTTGCCTCAAAGATTTGGACGTTCCAATCTGCACAGAGCTTTGTAAAATAATTCTGGGACTTCTGTCAGGTTTGATTTATGACCACATGTGTCAGATGTAATTGCACCATCACTCTATCCATTCATTACCAGTGTTTCTCTCTGAAGTGCCCGGCACCAGATCTCCAAGGGACAGAGTGACCTGAGCTTGTTTTTCCAGTGAACAACAGGATTAGAGGACCCCATTCCATTTCCAGATTGTTTTGCAGATCAGTGACCACCCTAAAACTGAAGGGTATGGTCAGAGAGTACAAAGCTGCACAGAAAGGAGGGGCTGGGAGTACCCTTGTCCAAATCTGCCCCAACAAACTGAACCATGGTGCCTTCTGAGAGGGCTTGGAGCAGCCCTGCCAGTGGATATGCTCTTTGTATCGAAATCCAACATACCCATAGCAACTCTGGGGTTGCATTTTATGGTGCACCAATTTCACCGAGTAAATCTAAGATCTAAGATCTCTGAAAATATTATATTTTCCAGTAACAGGAAACTCACGGGACTCCCAATTTGGTTTTATGCAAAAAGTCTGTGTGCCCCACATTTTCTCTCCCATACTTATCAGGAAGAAGTTTATGATCAGTGCCAACACACCCTTTTCTGATGAAAAGTAGAGAATATATAATTGTGGAGATACTCTACTGCTTCAGATCAGCATTGCTGTAATAACCAAACTCCTAAAACCTCTTACTCTGATGGTTTGAATTTGCAGTCAAAACACAGTGTTGGTGGGTTTGTTTTCTTTTTTTCCTTTTTTCTACTTAGCTTTGAGATTTGATCTCTTCTCAGCTTTAGATTTCTTTGCAGTCATAAATCGAAATAACTGTCAGGCTATCATGGCAGCAGGTTCATCACTGAGCAGTGACTGAAGCTCAAACACAGAATTTAATTAACATTGGACAGTATTTGTGGGATGCTTTTTTTTTTGTAGGATCAAAAATAATGTTTTTTTTTCCCTCTGAAACAATTTTTCTCCAGAAAATTTTATTTTTAAAGCTAAAGGCCTAAATTGGACCTCTAAATAGCTGAGTCCTAAACTACATTTTGTACCTTGAATGAATTTCACATAGTTTAATCCCAGGTAAGCATCATAAATCTCACAAATTTATAGAGTAGCTTAGGTTGGAATAAAACCTCTGAAGGCCACCTGTCCAATCTCTTGATCAGAGCAGGTTATACTTCAAAGGTAGATCCAGCACATCAGGGTCTGGTTCAGACAAGTCCTGAAAATCTCTGAGGAAGAACTGCACAACTGTTTCTGTGTATTTCCATGCTCAGAGTGAAAAAGATTTTCTCATATCCAGTGGATATTTCCTTTGCTGCATCTGGTGCCCTCTGAGGAGAGCCCAGATCTCTCATAACCAAAATCCTCTTTGGTAGTCAAAGGCTGTAACCAGATTCCACTTTAGTCTTTGAACTGCCCTCACATTTCTGTTTACATGCAAAATAAAAGTTCCCCAGGAGCAGGGGGACAAAGTTGGGTTCCTGAGGTATGCCACTTCATTTTGGTTTTGGGTTTGGTTTTTGTCATTCCACCCATCCCCAGTCTTAAAACGCTTTTGGGCATTATGTTGAAACACTCAACCTAAATTTCCTCTTTTGAACCATCTGAATTCTTTGTTATTTCACACAAAGTGAAACAGTAGAGGCTGAGATCACTGTACAAGCACATTCTGTCCACCTCTCCAGAGATGTGAACCAGTCTGGATAAATGACAGAGGAGCTGGGTGTCAATGATCCTTGAGGGTTCCTTCCAACTCAGGTTATTCTATGAAAAGCAAAGATTTTTTTTCTTGCAAAAAAATTCTGCCAAACTCATGCCACTCACATCCTACTTGTCAGATGGGTAGACACATTTAGTCCATCCTGTGAAATCTTTCAATATTTAAGAGGTTCAGTATCTAGTTCTGGGACACACACAAATATGAAAACCAAGAATAAACCACGAACTATGTACATTTATACAAAAAACCCCCAACAACCATAGAAACATAAAGCCTTGGATAAATTGAAAAGCAAAAATTCAAAACCAAGGAAAGGCTGAAATTCTGGCATCAGGTTGTGCAACTCCTCACCACAAGATGTCATTGGGGCCAAGAAATCAGTGAGGTCTGCTCAAGCAACAGGATATCCAGAACGATCAAGGAATGCAAGACTTCATGTTCCAGAGTTAAGACCAATCTATGGCTGTTATGATTTAGGATGAAATTCTCACTGAGAACAAATTACCCAAATTATCTGCCTTCTACAGACTTAGTTCACGCTGCTTAGAGGCATCTGACCCAGATCCCTAGCTAGGGATGTTCCCTAACTAGTCCATGTGTCTGATCCAGTCTGGCACTTCTTACTTTGCTATGGACCTCAGTTGGTTTTTTTATTATATTTTTTTCCTTTTTTACCAGTGCTAAAACATAACCTGAGAAAAACAAGTAGCTGTTCTCCTTGCCCCTGAAGACCTGATTTTATGCACAGAATGGTGGAGAAGGCACAAAGAGAAGGCAGAACCATCCTGCACCATGATGTCTCTGAGCTAGTACTCTCCAGGACACCTGGCCATTGCCATTTTCCTTCTCTGTTTCAGCCATCCTGGTAGCTGTGCAGCCAACACATCCCAAAATAATGCATTTGCCACCATCCTCTGTGCACACCCATGCAGTCTTTCCCTGTTCTCTTGCCTAATTGCTTTGATTCCCCTGACTGCAAAGGAAGCCCAGCTCACAGGTTTCAAACCCCACGGAATTCTGCTGTCTTGGAGAGAGTGACAAGCACCCACAGCATCATTCCTCCTCCTACTGCATCACCCACCACTCCCTCGTTTCATCTTTGTTTCTGGTAGGCTGCACAAAGCTCTGGGATACACCACAGCTCCATTGTGCATGCAGATTATTTTCACCTAACCCCCAGCACTGTGTTAATTTTAGTGCTCCCTGCTGCGGATTTAAATCACTGGGACAATTTTGCTTGCCATGTAACTCCAAGTCTATGGGAATGCAGAATAGATTAAGTGAGTATACTATTTTTATATCTTAAAGATCATTGTTCTCTTAAATATCACGTGAGTTCTAAATATTTAACTGAAGATGATTGATATGTCTATTTTCCATACAGTATAAAACAGCTTAATGGAGTCATAAGATTTCTGCCGACACATTACAGGATTTGGAATCTAAGTAACTCTTAGATTACTGGCATCCATTCCTCCCACCACAAATGATCAAATATCGTGGTGGCAGCTATGACATAAATCACAGGAATATCTCTCTCTATCTATCATTGCTATAACCAGGTTCCAGGAAAAGGAAAACACTATCTACAAGCAGGTGAAATCCACAGCATTTATACCCTGAGGTTTCAGGCCCCAAAGTTTAATTGTAATAGCAATATTGCACCATACAATAATTTGTTCTGAACTGAAAGAAAACCACTTGTATTTTGCTTTTGAAGACACCCTTCAATGTCCACATCTCTCTCTGTCTGGTTGAGGCTGACCCTATGCTAAAATACTCAATGTGTTGAATCTTCCCCATCAGCTCTACTAGACAGTGATTATATTCAGGAGGGTGATGCATTTAAAACTCAAGATTTTCAGGTAACCTGAGGTTTTAGACACCCTTATTCTTTCAGATATTTTTTGGTGCTACAGTAGCATGGGCTTTCCATCAGTAGGGAATTTAGGGTATTTCTCCAAAGCGAGGGGTACACCAGATAACTCTACTCATGTTTTTTCAGACCAAGTGATTCCACTCAGGTTTTTTAGGTTTCATCAGCAAAATTCCAGGTTGCTGCTCCTCACAACTATTCCTAAACATCTCTTTTCTTGAACTGATAACTATTCACCTAAAATGGTTGATGAGCCTTGTCTTACATACAAAAAAAACCACAGTGGAAGCTACAAGAAATTCCCTTAAAGAGCAAGTTTGTCTTCTCTTGCTTCTACAAACTCTACGAACACTCTACAAATATTGACATACAATCAAAAGCTCAACATTTACAAATTTAAATCCAAGTTAAGGCCTCAAATGCAGCAGTGCTGGTGAAATAGCTCTTGACTCTCCTGAGGGTTGACAGCCTGAGGCTGCTCTCTGCATGGAGAAGTAGAGATCAAATGTCCAAAGAGGAGCTGCCACCACTGCCTTGTTCTACTCCCACAACCTTGATGTGTCTCCTGTTGACCCCTTTGCTCTCTGGAAAGGGCTCCTGAGGGCAGACCATGTCCTTGCCCAATACCTGTGAGCCACAGCACTGCTGGGGGACCTTGCTAAAGTGCTTCAAACTCTGACCAAGCTGCCAGCAAACCCTGTGGGAGGAGAGGAGTCACTCCAAAGAACATAAAGACTGTTTGAAAAGGATTCAGACATTGATTTTGACAGAGGAGAAGGGCCTGTCTCTGACTCATCCTAAATTACAGGGAGTAATGTCAAGAATGGTTTAGCCACACCGTGTGCTGTATTCTGCTGGGAAAAAACCACTCTGCTCATTGTGAGTTTGACACCACCTGAGTCATTAGAAGTGGTTTTCATGCATGAACCCATTTCAAGCCTCAAAATACAAAAGTTCTCTGTATGAAGTGTCTGTGAGAATTCCTCCAGTAATTTCACATTTGGATTCAATAGCTGAAATGAATTATGAAATTCTCTACACTGTCACATATTAAGAAGGAACTGTGAAATGCTGATAAGACATTGAAACGAAGGCAAGGGGATTAAAAGGTCATTCTGCTGCACTTTTTCATCTGGTGAAGATTTCAGACTGAGCTAATTACCATAGCACCTGAACACTTAATAGACTCTGCCAAATTTGTTAGTGATCTCAGTAATAAGCTGAGTACACAAACATCTCTGTAAGGTCTCAAAACATCTCCAACACACAGGTGAAAACAGGGCTAATGGGTCCAGTCCACAGTGGACTGGAAGATTCATGTTTAATTTCTTAAATAAATGACCCGTTGAGAATTTTCTCGTTATCTTCTCAGCTTGGCTCAGGAGGCAAAGCATACATTCTAGTGTGCACTGAGCACAGCCAGTGCAGCTGGGTCTCTGGGAGCTACTGCAGTACCAGGAACAATTTATTCCATCATTCCTAAGCTGGAGGAGTTGGGGATGACTGATGAAAACACATCAGCAGGGTTTGGGTTTGAGAAAGTGCTAAATTGTCTTGGTCTCTTTGTTTCTCCATTCACCTGCTTTCAATCTATAAAGAAGATATGACTACTCAGCAAATGAATAAAATTTGGTTATAAACCCCCCCCCCCCCCAAAATCAACCAAACCAAAAAACTATTGATAGAGAAAAGCTGATTTTTTTTATCTTGAGTTTTGACTACTGGTACAGTGTTAGCATAATATTCAGCAGCAAACGATCTAATTTATAGAAGTAGACCCTCAGAAGCTTTGAAATGTGTTGTTTTTATACCTTTATTCACCAAAAAGGATTATGATTTTACCAGCTGGCTATGAACCTATAACATTTATTTTATTCTAAATGAAGGGATCAGCCATTTGTGAAAGAAGGGACAACCATTTTGTGTATTTACACAAAGTTCTGTACAGACACCTGTGTTTCAATTATATCCTCGCTGTGGTGCCCTGAGTATTCACTGTGGTCAGATGAGAAAGTATTTGTCTTGTTTCTCGTGTTTTGACATGAAATACCACCCTCATTTGAGGACTGTTTATGAGTTTACATGGTATTCAGGGGAAGTTTCTCAAGAAAAAAATATTATGGAGGAGCTGTCTACAGACCCAGAGATCCAAAATCATTCAGGTGATGGCACCTGTTTATTTATTCATGTGATGGGGTATGTAATTATAAGACTGTATGAATTGCACTGTAGGGGACAAAAAAGAAGAAATTTCAAATCAACAAATGCTCCCTTCAGTTTGTGCCATGGCGCAACACTAATTTTTATGTATTTTTCCCTGCATTTGTCCCTTTATTAATCTTCATTACATTTCATATTGTAGCACCTCCAATATTCTCTGAGCTGCCCACACTGATTTATATGTTCCTCAGGATTTGATCCAAGTAGTAGGTTTTTCTCATATTTTGAGAGACGTGTATTGACACAGATGCAAAATTGATATAAAATTAATCCTCTTTGTGGCAATTACAAATCTCATAGCATAAAGCTTTGGACAAGAATATTAGAAAGTGAAAGGAAATACATAAAGCCCAGCCTAGGACCTCTTCCACAAAGTGCCTGAGCCACATTTTTTTTGTTGAATTCTGTAGTATATGATCTGGGCCCGAGTGCATCTAGTGCATAGAGACAGGGCTCATGATTTTAGCCCTGGCCCCATGTTTTTGTAAGAGAACTGGTCAAACATTTCTTTATGAAAGAGCAGATTCATGGTTTTAGCTGTTAGCTTTCCTGCGAGTGCATGACCTATAACCTGGGCTGTTGGATAAATTATTTCAAATAAAATAGAGAATCCATTATACTTAGCAATTTTCAGTGACTGAAGCCAGTGATTGGCTGAGGATCTTGATTATTTTTGCACTGACACTACTTATTTATGAGTTGTAATTTTGTTTTTTGACAATTAACTTTCCTGTATTATTCATACTGATTTACATAGTGAATTTTTTTAACCAGTACCTGCTGCTTCCACAATAAAGATTTTCACAGGGAGGAGAAAGCACAACAAAATAATTCTCTCTCCCTTTTTCTTTTTCTTTTTCCTGTAGGATTGGAACAAAACCCCCAACATTTTTCTTTCAAAGGAAACCTGAGACTTTATGTATTCAACACATTGTGTGGAACTACTTCAGAGCTTTGGGTCACGAATGGCTTCTTTCCATTAAAAGTAATGCTGTTATTCCTGGCGATGTGAGCCTGCTCGATTTTGCTCACAAGTAGAATCTGCCTGTACTCATAAATCAGTGCCTGCAGCTTCAACAGAACAGAGGAAGAGGAGGCACAGCTCACCTCAAACTTCCAAGCTGTACTGGCAATTTACTTTAGCACCCTACACTGATGAGATTTCAGTAGCTGTTTTAGTTCTGTTGCACTCAGGCTTGAATTGAAGGATGTGGTTTTGAGACCTGACCTTGGGGGCCTCAGAGGGGAGATTTTGGGGGGAGCAGCTCATGAATAGATGTCAGGCTGGGGTCTGCTGGGAAACGCACACCTGGTCCAGAAATGCACAGCCAGCTCTAGCTCAACCAGCCCCATTCCCATCGTGTCTGGGAGCCCCTTCATGCCCACCTCTAATCAGGGCTTGGCATGTGGAGAGGTGAAGGTGGCCTCATTCATTCCTCAGGGCTTTTACTTTCAACTTTAAGAAGCTCCAAACACAAACTCTACCCCGTGCCAAAGCTGTTGGGGTCTGCCATGACACAAGGGATGGATCTAATCTGCTGTCTTCACCCAGGCTTGAAACACCCCAGGGCTGGAAAGGATGTGCAGCATTTGGCTTTTTGCCCAGAAAATCAGACCCTCCAAAAGGTCATGCACACACACACACTTACAGAGGTGCCTCATGGCAAAAGGAGATGGGTAAAAAGCTTCTTTTCTGAAAGGTTAATTGACTTTAGGGAGACCTTCATCTGAGGACAGCCCCTTGTGCTGATTGCCTCTGTTCGTGATTTGGTTGGAGAGCAATGGATTTTGCACTCAAATAATCAGGCATCAAGGAGGAGTGCCACACATGGGAGAGCTGATTTGTGTCACCTGGACATAACAAGTGGCAGACAGGGCTCAGAACATCCTGTGGTGTGCTCTGGACACATCACACCCTCTGCTGATATCAGTAAAAGGGTATTGAGTACTGGGCACCTTTGAAAATTAGAATCCCTAATCCCTGTGTAGGTTGTGAAATATGGACTTGGAGACTCTGATTCAAGACTCACAGTCAAGATTATTCAAAATATATAGAAACCCGGTTATTACAGATTTTCAGTGAAACGTTGGTACCCTTGAAAATCTGAGTCCTGAACTTTACCAGGGAAACTTATGGAGGTGTGAGTATATTAAAATATTAAATCACTGGTCCCAATTAAATCACAATTAAGTCACAGGTCCTAAGCAGATTTTAGGAGAGGTGGTTCCCATGTACATATTGGTTTCTAGACACAGAGAAACTCTGAAAACTTATCTTTCCATACTGCCTTTTTGATTGAACTTAGTATCCCCTTTTTTCATGGTACCTTTTTAATTTGAAATGGGACACATCAGTGCAGTGATTTAATTTAAACAGTCACTTGCTTCCCCTGAGTTCCCTCCTTTTCCTGACGAAGCAGTAGAGGATGGTGAGGAGTGGGCTGTGTGCAGGAGGAGAAACCCTTCAGGAGGCTCTTGCAGGTCCTGACCTTGGCCCAGGGCTGCACTCAGAGCTCTGGGATATCCTGATCAGAGCAGGGCCTCGCTCACACAGCCTGGGAAAAGCAAGCCTGGGTAGTATCCTCACAGATGTGTGTGTCAGTGCTGTTGACAAGGAGTCAACACTTGACTATTTTGGTCTTTTGGCCATAGGGAAAATTAACATCACAAAGAGCCAGGCTCTAAGAGGAAGCACTAAAGATTCACATGCAGCTTTAAGGAACCATGATTAGTTGTTTTTTATATTGTAGCAGTACCTGGAGATCTCAGCTGGACTCAGGGTCTTGTTTTTCTGGCTGGTCTCCACTTCCTCTCTTGTATTTCTCATGAAATACACCTTTCCCTATTACCCAAGCACTACTGAGAATACATTTGATTGTGGCCAAAACCTACTCCTCCAGAAAGCCAATCCTGGCCACCATCTAATCAGGACATATAATTTGTTGAGCTTTAAGGTTTCATCCTATCTGCAGATGGGCTAACAATTTACAAGGTCCAGTAATTATAACCCAGAATATTTCCAACAAACTTTGCTTCTAAAGGGTGGTAGAAGAAGAAAATAAATGGAAAAAGCATCAGCTTGAAATTTGTCCTCCAAGGACCATATTAAAATTTATAGATTAAAAAAAATTATATCATGTATCATAATGAAGCCAAATCAGCAGTTTTGGCCTTGCTTCTCTAAGCAGAAAGGCTTTGCTGTCTGACTTCTCCTTGGCTGCCTTTCTAGGCCTGAAATTCACAGCTGCATTGAAGCGGAGCAAGTCCAATAATGCCATTTGTTTTTTACTTAAAAAAAAAAAAGGGAAAAGAAGAAAAAAGAGAAAGAGGATATAAATGGATCATAGAAGAAGGAGGCCATTAGCAGACGTTTAGTCTGACCATGGCTAGAAGTGCAGATGGTTCAGAGGAACACAGCCAGCTTGGTGTTTATATAAGCTATCTTGTATCTCCCTCTTTTTTCCCTACACTGGCACAGATTGATTAAGAGGTCAAATAAAGGCTGCTCCAGTGTGAGAGTGTGCACGATGTATGACAAAAAATCCTGTCTCACAGTGCAGGGTTTCTAAACAACATAAAAGACAAATCAATGTATAAACTAATTCTCAGCCTGTTTAAGTATTTTCTTCCTGAAAGCTGTATGGACCTCTCACTCTCTGTCTTGTTTTTTCTTTTCTTTTTATCTTTTCAAATGTCCCAGTGACAAAGTGGTAAGTGAAGACAAGTGGTGGAATGTGAACATAAGGAGGTAGAATAGGAAAGTCCTCTTTAATAAAGCAGGCGAAAATTGCTCTATATTCAATAGACAAGAAACATTCTCCAACAAATGTCTCTTCTGAATTATAAGCAAGAAAAGAAAGAAGAAAAAAAAAAAAGAGTGCAAAGGTTTTTTTAACAGACAGCTTCCCTTGTGGCAGTCTGCCTCCTGCCTTGCCTAGCCCTTTGGTACAGGGTTCTGCATGTACCTGCTTTGCACAGAGCTGAGTCTGTAAAAGAGAATCGGAATTTGGAGATGCCTTCTGCAACCACAAAATTAATGTTCTTCATATGAATTTAGACACGTGGATTTTGGTGGTGTTTGAACATCTGTCTTTCAATTTCTTTTAGGATACAGGATGTCTGGACACCTAGCTGGTGCCTAAATCACAGATTCCTGACACAGAGAGCCTCTCCAGGCATCGCGGATGACCTGCCCAACTCCTGGATGGAGATCATCCCCCCTGAACTTCAGAACCTTAGAGGGCTTCAGCCTCTGAAACTGGGCTAAGCCATGAGCTTTATTAAAGGCAGGAGGCCACCCCATAGTAGATCTGAAGGCTGGGCTCTGAAGTGAGGCTCAGGTTGCAATAGCTCAAGCGGGCTAACTGAAGTCCTGCCTGCGCTTTTAATGCTTAATTACCCCAGGTGCCACGGGGATGGATGCATTGAAAACAGATGCAGAGGTATTCCTGAGCATCTGAAGATAAGCAGATCAGTTAGGCCAGGTTCTGTGGATCTTGTTTGAATAGTTAATCACAGGAACACAGAGATGAAGAGAACCACATGGGTCACTGAGCTCAGGTCTGTGAAATTTTCTCATTATAATTTACAACCTGGAGAGTATCAAGAGTGTGCCAGGTGCTTCATATAGTCAAACAGTCTGACAAGCTGGTATTTATTTTGGAGCCAAAGGAGGTCTGTTTGTTTTATGAATCAAGGTTGTTATTATTTTTTATTTTGAGAGTGGGATGTTGCTAATCATTTTGTTTACGCTGTACTTTGTGAGGGGTATTTTTGCTCCCCTCTGTTACTGTAGACTCTGCATCAGGGCCTAACATTTTAATTTAAGAACTGTGACTTTTAAAGCCTTATTTGTAACTACTGAGTAGCCTTTGAATGTATTTTTCTTTGGGTTATTTAGACACAGCTACACACACACATGTAGATACTGGAAATCAGTAATAATTACAAAATGTGTCATTTATCCTTAGACCATCCTATGGTCCCAAAATTTGGGCATGGTTTAAATATTTGCATGCATATAGGATAAAAACTCCTTGAAAATCCACTCGAAAGAGAAAATTACTTATTAACCATAGCAACTGATCATCATTTTTCCAGACATGAAAGCAGAAGACAACAGAAACATTTTTTTTTAGTTGGAATTATTGATGCAGTTTAATCACTTTGAGCGTGCACTAAAGAATTAACAGCAGCCTGACGTTAAAATTTATAACAAAAATTCTTATTTACTGAGTATGAGTTTAAATGACAAAACCACATTGTTATGTCTGCTTTAAGGAAAAGTCTGTCAGAGAGTTTGACATATTGGTACAAGTTTCCCTATAAATATCCCAGAAAAAGCAAGTGTAGATGATTTTAGAAGCATTTATTGGACTATAAAAAGTGAAGATTATGAATAGGTCAATATTTTTTGAAAGGTGTTAATATAAAACAGTGCTAAAAGATTCAGAAATGATAAGTAGATATTTTAAGCTTACTGCTGACAGAAAGTGACATCTGATAAAGATGGAGATAAAAATATCAATAAAAGATGTTACCTACATTATACCATCCATTTATTTGTTCGAGATGGTAACAATTAGATTATTGACTGTAAATAATTTTGTAGCCCTTGGTAAATTATTTATGGACATGCCCTTAAAAAATGCCTTTCTTTGTATAATTTTCCTTCTGATACATAATGTGCCCAGCATGTTCACTGAGCAATTTTTGTCTACTAATGAAAAACCTCTGAAATCTGGCCAAGAATAACAAATTTAAATCAGCGAAAATAACTTTGTAGCCACCAATATGATCAGATGAGCTAAATTTCTGAAAATAGAGACAGAATGGTAAAACCCAGGCTTGGTAGGATGTTTCTTGCAGCATGAATGTTTTCAGGAGTAGTTACAGATAGCCAGTGTGAGACAGGAAGGATTTAAAGGTATTTGGCACAGGCACTAGACTTTTCCACAACTCAGCATCACTGGAAAAGTCCAACCTACCACTCAAAGCCATCTGAGGAAACCCTCAAAATTAATTCTTGGACATACAGCTGAAAACACAAGTCCTCAAGTGTAAACAGAAATGAATTTTCCAGGCAATAATTTACAACAATGGGCCAGAGGATGACAGTAGATAGGCAGGCATCTGCCACACATAAATGCAAAAGTGAGCTGGACCTGAGCTGCTCTGCTAAGACTTCCAGTGTGTGAGGACACTTTATCACAAGAAACAAATCCAGAAGACATCCTGAAAATTCAGAGATTCCTGTTATCCCTCCCTCCAGGAGCAGTCCAGATCTCTTGTGGTGGGACAGGCAGCCTAATGGGGTGTTACTTAGCTTTTTTAGCAATGCAGAAGTGTTCAGCACATTAAACCATGATGTACTACAAGCTTGTAAATGACAGATTGTTAATTACAGGGCTTCAGAGAAGTTAATAATCATGATAATGGACCACGAGTCACAAGTGTCTCCTGTATACCACTCTTTCACTTTTATAGACATGTATAAACTTAACACATCAAACTCTTGTACTGCACAGTCAAGTGGGAGAATCAATTAAGCTGGTTGAGAGGTTTTGCAGTGAAAACTGAGGGAAAAGTTTACCCAGCACACTCCCCTGCCTTTGTCAGACTTCCAAAGGGCTGGGGAAGGAAGATCAGCTTCTTCACACAGAACATCTTGCAAGATTTTGAAGATAAAGGTTCTTGACTCTGGAGCTGCTATTTAACCCTTTTGTTATAAGATGCGTGAATCTAGTAGACTAAAATGAGAACAAAAAAAGTGACATGGAAAAATTTCATGTCATCAGCAGAAAAAAAGCTGAGTGTTTCAGAGAACTGACTGTAAGGGTTACTTACAGGGGTAGCAGAAAACAGGTAAAAAGACCTGTTTTCTAAGGACAATCAGAAAGGTTGCTATCCATTGCCACATCTTCATTCTCCTTTTCTCCCACTACAGTGGAGTGAAAATCACTCCCCATTTCTAATTATTCACAATTACTCTAATTATTACTTGAGAATCATCAGAGGAAATAAAAGGAACATCATGGGCTGCAACACCAGAAACAGTTACTAAGACTTTCTGCAGGTTTCCCTGTAGATGCCACAATTTTCTTCTCAGACAGCATGGAAGTCCCTCAGGAATGCAAATATTGAGATGAATGAAAGGAAAGTGTTCAGTCTTGCCACAGAACCACCAAGAATGGTTCTGTTCTTGGCATGTACATGCTCATGAGACTGGATGGCTTCTCAGTCAGGTTTTCTGTGTGTCATTTCCTATATAGTTGCCTAAAAACTTTTCCTTTGTTAAGAGGAGAGGACTGTGTTCCGAAATCCGTGCAACAGAATTCATTTTAGGAAAGACTTCCTCACTGAAAGAGTGGTCAAGCATTGGAACAGGGAAGTGATAGAATCCCCACCCCTGGAAGTATCCAGAAAAGGTTGGGATGTGGCACCTGCAGACATGGTTTATCAGTGAATATAACAGGGCTGGGTTAACAGCTGGACTCCATCATCTCAGGGGTCTTTTCCAGACTTAACAATTCTATCATTCTAGGATGTAAAATTCAAAATTTGTAGGTTTTCCAGGACAGCTTCTGGACTCCTTATGAGTCACCTCCAGCCAAGGATATTCTATAATTTTTATCTAAAATACAGGTGGGCAGGACATGACAGGGATGTTCTACAGACGCAAAATGTGACTTTCACTTAATCTAAGACAATTGATGTAGGAGTGATTCAGAGCATTGCTAAAATTCTGGTTGGATAGTGTGTTACACCAGCCTATTTTTACCTTTACATTTGTTAAATAAAATATGTTAAAGTATGAGTAATTGTGCTGTTTTAAACTCATGTGGTTTTGAGTATAAGAAAATGGTCTTTGCCTTAGATAGACAGAGGCCTTTTGTCATCAAAGAAACACTTTTTCAATCTGTTTTGCTGTTCTGTCATTTTTTAAAATAGGAAAAACACATCAAATATTTAATATATTTGGAAAATTCTTCTTCCTAGTAAACGCTGACATTTCTTGACAGAACTCTTGGGTCCAAATTGACCCCATCAGTTTTTAAGTATTTATGTTATCTTCCTGGTCCTTCAAGCTCAGGGTTTTGTTCCTAGACTGGAGAGAGCAAGAGGAGTGCAAGTAGAAACTGCATTTCAGCTGAGATCTCCTTTTAATCTGTTTCTGGATGTGGAAATATGTTTTGGGACAAGGAGATGGAATACATACAGGGCAAACCACACACACTGTGGTCTTTCGTATGGCAAACACTGCCCTTTATGGCTATATTACAGACTCAAAGTTTTTCCACCAACAATGGAAACTGGGTCTTTTATTACAAGTGAAAAACTACAGAATTTTTTTAAAACAAAAACCCAGCCCAGAAAATAAAAAAAACCTTTCCACATGAAACTTAAACATGTTGAGTAGCATGGATGAAAGGAAAGTAAATATTTTTTTTTTTTCACAAAGAGTACCTCTCAAAATAATTTCTACTATTTATGCAATTCTTCTACAAACTGGTTGTAGGTTATTGGATGAGATGGAAATGAAACTGTTTTTTTTAATGCATAAGTTGAATAACAATTAATATCAAAATTGCCAGCTTGACCTTCTAGGCCAAATGGCCTGGAGTGAATGGAGTAGTTACCAACAGAGAGATTTCCTTGCCTTCCTAAGCCCCATGATGCTGCTTAGAGACTCCCAGACCAACTTCATCCTTGCTGGTTTTGAGCACTTTATCCAGCAGTATCCAGTTTTAGGCTATTCCAGAAACATGAAAGGACAGCTGGTATTGCTGATCTCCCTGTTTATCCTCCTGCTATTAAATTCATTATATTCTAATGAATTCATCTTAAACTGAAGCTGCTCGGGAGCTGTGCTGTTGTTGCTGTCAGTGTAAGTCAATGCTGCTCTCATCTGAAGGCTCTGATGTGTAAATTACTTGCTACCAGTGCTCTGACTTTATGTGTAGGTTGGGACTGTCAAAGGCTGGACAGGCACACTAGCAACCTAAATTTTACTGAGTCCAGAGTTAGAAATAAAAAGATCATGCATAAATAGAGTGCAGACTGTCAGCCTAATGTAGTCTATGGTAACAAAATTCTGACTCTCCTCTTTTTATATCCAAGGAGAGCTAAATAGCAAGGAAAATCCAGTAAGTAATGCAAGCAATTGTATCTGTTTTCCTGCAGATAATTTATGTGTTATAACAATCCAGGAAGGCTACCATCCCTGCTTGTAATCACAGGCTGAGGCTATTTTATAAACAGTGAAACCACCCATTGCTGTTGTCCATCATTTATTACTCGCCTAATAAATACTTCAATTACATTTAATAAATAATGTATTCAGGCTCAGTGAAGTGATAATTCTTTAAATTAATTATTAAATTCATGCAAAAAGGTTTTATTGCAAGCACTACTAAAGGAAATTTCTGTCTTTAATCTAAAGTGATTATTCATTATGTGCAGTAAAAGGCTCCATTTGCATATTATTAGTGAGGTAACCTTTAGCCTTCCTGGAAACAATAAAGATGCATCTTGATGTTGCTGTGCATTAATGTTCTAGGTTAGCCTTCCAAAACTAAAGTGATGATAAACAATATGTAATAAAGTCTTTGTTTATGGCCTTCTACCAGCTGTTTTCTGATATCTCAAATATACTACAATGACAAAATGTCCAGTAAATGTATTACAGCAAGTTGTTAAAAGGTGTTGCCTGCAGATGGTTAGTTGATGGGAAACAGTAAAAGTGGAACCAGTTAATGCCCTGGAGATCTGAGTAGTAAATTTGTCTCAAACAGACTTTTTAAAAGCCCTCTCTTTGGTGGTTTCCCATGTGCTACCCTGTACTTGCTGCTGCCCTTGCCTGCTACACAGCAGAGACTCTGGGAGTTGGCCATGTACTTTGGCAGGGCTCAGTTCCCCAGACAGCAGAATTTTTCCTGTCTTGAGCAACTCTCAGTACCTACATAAGGAGTTCCCAACATTATCCTCTACCTGCCCTAACCTAGATGTCACAGTGAGGGAGAACTTGCTGTGGAGGGAAGTCACAGTGATTTTCACTGAGATAAACCAGAGTGGCTTCTCTTTTCACTCTTTTAATCTTTTGTTACCTCTTAAATCCCTAAAGCAAAAATTCACAGGAATCCTCAAAGGGAAAATGGCCCAGGTTGTTGATCCTGTAGGGCCTGGTTCAGAGCTGTGGGGTTTGGCTGCTCCTGGCTGGGAAGACCCATCCCGTAGAGCTGAGCTGACAGCCTGGTGCGGGCTGAGCTGTCAGTGCCACTGATTCACAACATTCCCTGAAATCAATCCTGAAAGTCAGCCTGAGAGCCTTCAACGAGCACATCTGGCCAGGAGCTGACTGCACCAGCTGGATTCTCTGGGTCTTCATCCGTCAGCCCTTCATCCATGAATCCTTCTGAGACCTGACTGCTGGGATCTTGGATATGTGCGTACTCCAGGATCCTGTTTTGCAGGGAAACCCTGACCTCTTCTCCCCTCTGAGATGTTTTCCTTTCAGGGATGCCATCTCACAGTGCAGAGTCGTGATCAAAGCTGATATTTCATCTGGGCACATGAACAGAGCAGGTAACACCCCCCGACCATGTCGTGAGCAATGAGGGCCACAGAGCCCAATCCATCCTTGGGATAAACACACAGACATTCACCATCCCTTACACTGTCTGATGCTGGAGTTTTCATTAAGCTGTCTGCCCCTCTGGATGATGGAAATCTAGGCAACACATAGGTCCTCAAAGAGCTTTAATTTGTGTCTTGACAGATATTGATTTAAAAAAAAAAAGGAATAATTATAACTATTAAATTATGATCATGTTACTTCCCCTACAAGTCTATAGTCTCAACCACAGTGAAATTTTTAATGCATGTTCTCCACATCCTGCTTTATTTAATCCTTTTCTTTTAAGATGCTTAAAAAAATAGTCTCCAGAAAGACAAAATGGAAGCAAAAAATTGACTATAGGCTTCTTTTAACCATATCCCAGGTGAAAACCCTTTTATTTCAGAGTATATACCCCATCTTTTATTTTTCTACCCCTCACTACAAGCCAAATACAGGTTCTCTTTCACCTTACAGGTGTTTGGAAGTAAGAATGATCTTTAACGTTCCTCCCAAAACTTTACATCCTATGATTTCTGAAAAAAATAATTCACATAATGCATCCCAGCTGGGAGCTCATTATTTTAAAGATGATATGTACTTAGTAAATATACATGAGGAAAGCACATTTTCCCATAGGTTAACCAAGAGGCCAGATGAGATTTTTTTCCCCACCAAATGCCAAGAGATGAAATTCTGTTGTTTATTTTTTTGTGGTCATTAAAGAAAAACACCTTTAAAAGGCAGTGCAATGTGTCCTGAGGTATTTATCTGAGACAAGCAGGATGGTTCCCATTGCAGTGGCCAAGCTCTGTCATGGAACCCCAGGAAATGAGAGTGGAGAGTTTGAAAGTATTGAGTTTAACCAGGACTGAGGCCTACCCACCTATACCTAAGAGAAAAACCTTAAAATTTATAGCTTATTGTGCTCCAGCAGATCAGGACCAATCACGGGAAAGCATCAGGGTGGTTATTAACCTGTTAATGCCCAGGACAGGGAAACAGCTTGTCCTACATCAGCATTTGACCCCATGATAGTGGCCCTGAGTTAGCTTTGTGGCAGCTCCCTTTCCTGCTCAGGAAGCAAGACCCATTTTGCTCTGTAGCCAGACTTTTTTTCAGATAAAGATGTTGCCCAAAGAAGCTGTAGGTCTTTGTTATCTCCTTTTCCAGATCTGATTCCAAATTGAAGGCATTTTTATTTCCAAGTTACTCCTTAATTCATACAAAAAATAAAATATGCATCAAATCACTCTACACCCTGCTCAGAGACAAGAAAGAACTCAACATTTTATGGATCCAAGCTCCCTTCCCCCATCCTGCTAGATATTCACATCTCTAACACGGAGACCTCTGGTTCACCTTTGAATCACTTATGTTCTCTTCACCATAGCAATCAGCTCAGTCCTACATAAAGTGTAAAGTGCTGACATTTTCAAGCAGCCTAATGTTTCTTGCAGTCATCTAGCAGCCTTTCAAATGTAGAATCCTAGATGCCCTTGCTTTCCTTAATCAGCTAGCAGCGAAAAAGAAAAATGGAATAAAAGGACCTCATATATCCTCTTCTCCCTCCCTCCTGCAATTTGCTGTCTGTCCAAACTAATCCCCCCCAAACATCCCTCCCATTACACAGATGCAGTGAGATCTCTGAGCACAAATGTTGTAAACCTCAACATAACTTCACCAATTCACACTAAGGGAAATAAATTTAATTCACTCAGCTTCTCATCATCTTACGGCCCCTTTAGGGCTAATCATCAGTATTAACTTTCTCTGGAGCCTTCCTAATGTCTGAGTGCCACTGACTGTTTTGTACCAGAAATGCATGTGGCAAGAGAACAAATTGCCCAACAGTGGATTTCCTTTCTACAACAGTGGTTTTACTGTTTAAAATGAAAGAATTGGGTCTGGAGTGGTGTTGGCTTAGGGCTTGGATGGCAGGTTACGTGGCTGACTACAACAGCTTCGTGCTGGAATTTGTAGTAAGTAATTTTCTCCTGAATAAAATTGTTCGGCTTTTACGCAGCCAGGTAAACTTTTATTTCTATTCAAGAGCCACAAATGATTTTAAGATTTTGTGATTTTGAGAAGATTGATTTTAAGAAGAATGATCCCTGTCTCAGACAACCAGTTTCTGAAGTTACCAAATTTTCATAGCTACCTGCCTTTTTTTTTTCTTTTTTCTTTTTCTTTTTCTTTTTCTTTTTTCTTTTTCTTTTTTCTTTTTCTTTTTTATTGCAGATCTGCAATAAGTACAGTTTTTAGTAGCTGGCCCTAAATGCTGATAAAATCTCATGCTTGTCTTCAAACCTGACAGATGTGCTTCTTTGAGGTGCTACACAATGTCGACACACTTTTGTTCAAGGCTGTGGATTCAAATTCTGGTTCTTCCACAGATTTAGTGTGTTCTTCTGAGTAAGGACTTTGAAGTACTGCTGACCATACATTTTTTTCTTTACAGTCTGCTTAACATTCTCCAAGGGACAGGGGTTGTTAGCATGTATTTATATCAGGATGTGAATTGCATACTACAGAAATCAGCACAATTTATTTTCCTGCTTGTTGACTCTTCACACCTACCTTGCCTTTCTTTCCCTTGACCTGTCATATTACCCTTTTTGATCTAAGACCCTCAATCACCATGGAGAGTTGAACTCCCAGGATTAATCTTCATCCTCTGGTCTTTTCAATTCTGTTCCTTCCTAGGTATAAAGGGCTTTTTGGACATGTTTCTCTGTGATATCTTATCACCAGCATTAAATCTGCATGGTAAAACCAGAACTTTACACCTACCCACTTCCTTCCTCCTCCCTTTTCCTCATGGTTTCTGGGCCCTAAAGAGAATACATTTCTAATGGACATTTATCTGTTCTAATTATAGACTTTTTTTACCCCATCTGGTGATCCACTTCTGCTCTGAAATCTCCTCTGATGCAGTCTCTCACTTTTCCCTCTGAGCTTATGTAGCATCTGGGGATATGAAACTTCTACTTTGGGTGACTTTCAGATGCACTGAGTAACACCTTGCAGGGCATCATCAGTTTTCAAAGAGACCAAGCTGAAAAACCCCTCCTCTTTGCCAGAAAACTGATAATTACGGGTTTTTTTCCATTTTCACATGGGGACATTCCAAGGCTTTTAAGGAAGACAAAACCAAAAGCTACTTTAAGATCAATGTCAAGAGGTTTTCTGCAGTGCCTACAGTAAACAAGGGTTTGCTATATATCAATCTCAGTGTTGCAGCTCTGTGTGGAGATAGGAGATGGGTGTAACATCCCTTTCCTTTCCAGCTACCCTGCTCTCAGTGGAGGGAGAGCTTTCCCACAGACCTCTTCATTCTGTAAAATGATCAGGAAAGATTGGGAACAGCCCCATCAAGGCCAGCTGCTTTCACAGCTGGAGAGATGCAGTGTTTACTCCTAGTTTTCAAACTGCCTAACTGCCCCATTTTTTTCCTTTCCTTCCTTCCCTTTAGAGTCAATATTTCCTTTTTAAACCAAAAAATAATTCCAGATATAAGAGATATTCCAGAAAACAGTGGTTTCTTCCAGCTGATCACATAATTCCTGCCTAAGGGTCTTGATCAGGTTGTTCCTTTCACAACAAAAAAATTCATTTGGGGGCTGAAGAAATTTTGAAAATATAAAGACCCAGTTCTAGAAACTAGAATTTTCTTTTGAAGTCACAAAATTCTCTACCAGTTTTCACTGCAGAGTCAGATTTCCAGGGCCAGTGGGAGCTGAGCCTGGAGCACCAAATGAGATTCTCACTCTCTTCTCTCTAGAGGAAGAGTTGCAACACAAGCCAAATGTTTGGGTTTCCAGACAGCAAACTGCAAAATTGTGGCTACTGGCATAATTTGTGCCTTTCATATTTCATCCAGCAATCAATCTCCTTGTATCATCAGCTAGGAGAAGAGAGTTTGATGAAAAATCATGACTAAGGGTGTGAGTGGGAAAAGTGAGGATTGACTGTTTGGCTCAGACACAGAGAATCTGTACATGTAAAGGGCATGTGGTAGTAGAGTTAGGATTTTTTCTTTTTTCACCCAATGCAGCCTGATAACTTTATCCTTTTCCTCCTGCAATCTCCAGATGATGCAAGTGCTGCTATAAATGATATTTCAGCTTTTTATAACTTCAGACACACAGATTACCTCCCCAGCATCCTTTTCCTGCTGAGTGTGGGTGAAAAAAAAAAAAGTTTTAAAAAATGTGCTTTCCACTCATCAGGTTCAGTCTATTTCAGTAAAAGAAGTGAGTGGAAAAAGAAAGGCAACAATGATTGCACGGCAACATTCATGTACTTTGGGTGAAGGATTATATTTTGCTAAACCTTCCAGGAAAACAAAACTCAGAAAAACAAGAATGCTTTACAGAGGTATGAGACTCTGTCACCAATCAATGATATTTTGGCTTGCTATGATTTCTTCATTGCCTCTCTCCATCTTCAACAGGATGTATCATTCTGAGTAATCTTGCTTCTTTTGGCCTCTCTGCCTATCGATTTAGCTAAATTAATAACAAATACACCAGAAAGTCTGGGTTCCAATGTATTCGTTTTTCTACTGAAATTGTGACTCATGTTTGATGGATAAGTCTAGAGTGATGAAATGAAAGGAAAGGTGAAAACAAAAATATCTGGAATAAACTTGTTTGGAGGAATTGTTGAGGCTGGGACTAGAGAGAAGTCAGGAACCCTATTTTTGTGAGCACATCCTTCCAAGTTCATGCCAACAGCTGCCCTCTCTGGTGCTTTTCTATTTTGAATAACAGGAATTTGGAGATATTTATCCAGAATTTGCTTTTTGAGTTGAAGAGGTAAAAAGAGGGAAAGCAAACCATCCAGTTTCTGAATAGCCACCAGAGCAGGAGCACCTGCTGGTTCCTTGTCACCATTGAGAGGAGCCCATGATGGCTGCACTCCTAATTTTGGCACTTTGGTTTAGTGGCTATGGCTGTCTCGAAGGCATCCCAGATTATGTCCTCTTTCCCACCTTCTTCCATTTGTGCTAAAATGAGCATAGGTCCTGCAGCTGTGCTAGCAGGATCACAAACTGCTTAAATGTGCTGAAAATGAGGTTTAACAGGGACATACTAAATGATCCTGTCGAGCATCACTATCATGAGGAACTCAAATAGGTGAGACATGGCTAATTATACCACCCTGTCCTCGGCCTTCAAGCTGACAAGAAATTTGCTTTGAGGCAAAGAATTTGTTTGGATTTGAGAAAAAAAAAAAAAGGTATTGAATAGTCTCCCATTTGCCCACCCTTTATCCTTTCTAAGCAGTTATCCGTCAGCCAGACAGGAGAGTGGTTCCTGTCTTTCCATTCTACAACCCAAAATCTCATGTTCAGCCCTTTTGGCACAGACCTGCATATTCTCAGTGATGAGGATATTAGTTATATGGGGTATTAGTTATATATAATATTAGGATATTTTACTGCTGAGACCCCACCTCTGAACAGTTAGGATTTATGTTACTTATTAAGGGAGGAAATTTGTAAATAATCAGTAATCTCAATAACTTTCACCAGTCCTGAGGGGGCAGGACATGAAACAGGAAGACAAGCTGTGTGCTCAAGCTGGTCAAGTGCTGCCCAGAAGAATTGTCACTGGAAGTGTTCAAAAATGTGTAGATGTGGCACCTGGGACATGGTTTAGTGGTGGAGCCAGCAGAGTTAGATTAATAGTTGGACTCAACATTAGAAGGCTTTTCCAACCTTAATTATTTAATAGGTTTATGATTTCAACACTGGAAAGTGTTGATTCAAGGTCATGAAATGTGCCTTCAGAATCTGGTCATTTTGACCTGCATCCAGTGGGGCTGGAGAAGAAATGCAGGCTTCAGGGAATTCCTAAATCACTGACACTGAGAGCAACCAAAGTCTGTGAGACCCAGGTACATGGGGTAAATGTGGCTCTACAGAAAAAAATGTTCCCTGTACCACACAGAATTAAATCTCTACTGCAAAATGGCCTGCAAGAGAACAAAAAAACCCAAAAACCCCCCAAAAAACCCAGTCCATCATCTCCTCATATGACTCTTGAAAATCTGGCTTTTGGGGCAAGTCAGTATCAACAGAATTAGAATTAGTAATATTAGCCAATCATACCCTTTTTTATTTCTGGCAAGCATTCATTTCATCAATTTAAAGGAGAAGTTAGTGGAAAGAGGGAGGAGTGACTCAGTTCCTATTAATGTCCTCTTTGTCTTTTAGCACAGATGGAATTCATATAGATAGCTAAAACTGCTGAAAAAAATGAGGGATTATTATAAATAAAGCATCAAAAGGTAGAAAATACCAGAGAGGATAATTACATTGTCATATTTTTATATGGAAAATTATTTTCCAGGCAAATGTTGCCTGTTTGGAGAAGTTGAAAATAACTATAAATACATCCTTCTGCATGTCACGGAACAAAACAATTTTAAAGTTTAAACCCCATTATTTTAGAAGAGCCATTTATTTCAAGTAGGTGGCAATTTTCTTCCCCTCCCCCAGCCCACATTATTCAGTAGCTATTCACCTCTCACAATTTTCATCTAGCCTGTTCTTTAGAATCCAATTGCAACCTTTAAAGTAGTCATCTATTTCTAATGGAAATCTCCACATCCAGCTCTCTGAGCCACTTTTCCAAACTCTTAATAAATTGCCTCAGGTTGTAGAGTTAGTAGTGACACTAAGTGGGGGAGGCCTTTCATAAAAATGTTCTGAACCTCAATTCTCTTCTCACCCTTTCTTTTGTCCACTGCTGCGTGCATTTTTGCAGATTTCCAACAATTGCACAGTCAAGTGGAACTGATGACTTTATTCTCCTGCAACAGAATTTGGGAAATTTGCCAGATAAGTGTGTATGAGAAGGAGCATGTAAACGGGGTCAGCTCAAGTAGAATTGGATCCTGAAAGAGCAGTAAATACCCAGATCCCACAGAGTACTTTTCTTGGCAAGAATGATCTCTTCAGGGAGAGAAAGAGGAAATCAGAGGGTGACTTATGTTACTGATCTTGCCTCCTGCTGCTTCCTGGCAATGGGTGTCTGCAGAGGGCTGGAAGTTTTTGAAAGCCAGGTGGGGCATGGCAGCCCTCGGGGTGCTCTGCGGGCACACTCCTTGTGGAAGTGCTGGAATGAGAGGAGACCTCAGGGGATGCCAGAGCATCACCTGTGAAGAATCTCAAGTGTCCAAGTGCCTGTCTGAGATGCTGGAGCTGCTGGATGAGAAATGAGTCAGGACAGCAAGCCTCAGGTAATTACTGGCTCCTCTGGTTCACAGCCCTTGACATAAAGGAGCAATAATTCTACTGGCAGAATTTGATTGTAAGCCTCTTCAGAACCCATAAAACGGCATAAGATGGGCACTCAGGAATAGAGTATCAAAAAAATAATGAAATAGGTTGTTTGAAAGGGACCTTAAAGCTGATTTAACCCCCCCTGCCATGGGCAGGGACACCTCCCACTGTCCCAGGCTGCTCCAAGCCCCATCCAGCCTGGCCTTGGGCACTGCCAGGGATCCAGGGGCAGCCACAGCTGCTCTGGGCACCCTGGGCCAGGGCCTGCCCACCCTCCCAGCCAGAAATTCCTTCCCAATATCTAATGCCCTGCCCTCTGTCAATATTAGATAAGTTAATGTTTCTGGAGCAGAAGGCTATAAGGAAAGCACAAAAGAAGCAGCTGCCCTGCTAAAATAGATGGTGGGTATGTAGGTTCCCAATGTTGTCATGAGGAGGGCAAACACAGCCCTGAACATCTAAGAAGGGGAATTATCAAATAAAGAAGGGAAACAATGTTCCTTGATAAGGAGGATGATCTCTTCGTGCTGGTTTCTACACTTTAAAAGAGGCTGTGTGTGAGTCGAAAGCAACCAGAAAACATTACAAGCATGCTTTACAGCAGGGAAAACCTGTCTCACCACCAGAAATTTCAGAAGTCCAATCTATCCAGTTTATCCAGGAATATACTAAGAGGTGGATTGGTCATGGTCTACAAATATCTGTGTTAGGAGGAGATTTTAGAAAACAGACAATTTTTTAATTATGGAGAGCAACGCTTAATGAGATTTGGTAGTCTTGAACAAAGCTTTTGTGAACTCAGAGTAGGAATGTAGAGTACATTTTTAACTGTGAAGATAATTAACCATTGAAACAGTTTAACTGAGAGTATGGAAGACTTTCTGTCACTAGAAAATGAGCTAAACTATTATTTAAACTCAATTAAGTTCCTGGTGCAGATATAGCTACAAGGTTTTGTGGTCTGGTGTTATGCACATCAGATTGAAGGCTATGACTATCTCTTCTAAATTATAATTCTTCATTAATCATTTCTGTATCAAAGGGATACTTCTTTAGAAAGGGCAGGAATTACTCTGAAGACTGCAATTAAGAACACCACATTATCACATATTTAATTCTATTGGAACATAAATGAGCTATAACATTTAAAAGGCTTTAAGAAATAAACCCCTCTGCATTGCTCTGGGCTTGCTAGTTCTGTCCTGAGTAGTCAATATTCACAGATTCATCTTCTGGTTTTTCAGACATCATCAGCCACCTGACCTGACCTCAGAATTTCACCTTCAGGAACAATAGAATGGGAAATCATCTTCTATTTCTTTGCTATTCTCTGGAATCAAACCCCCATCTCCTTTGAAGGAACAAAAGTGTTGCCAAGCCTGATTTTGTTTGTTTTAAAGCAATCTTTTAAAAAAATCTCATGACAACATTGCTATCTTCCATGCCAGCTTGTCCATGATGTTGAGTCACCTGACTGACAAAAAACCTTTGAGAAAACCTTCACTTTGTCAGAGAGAGAATAAAAACCCTGAAATGTATGCTGCTGCCAGATCATTAATGGTGCAAGGAAGAAACTGAGGGCTTGTGTATGAGCTCTGCATCATGGCTGTAACTGTATGGAGCTGAGGAAAAGCAAATCCAAAAAAACAAAGGCAGTGTACAACCATTGGTGAGGGAGAGGCTCATTCTTCATCAGACTCCTGCAGGGCACAGCAAGTCACTGAGATCAGCAGGACACAGGGACTTACACTTAGAAATATAAACCTGTGCTTGCTTGAGGAGTTGCTCACATCACCCACAGCTTGAGAGGTCTGCTGCCATTCATGCAATATTAGAGTGAGGCAGGAGAGAGGTTGTGGATTTATCATTATTCCTTACACCAAGGAATACTTTCTGCAATATCAAGCCAGCCCGCCACCAAATCTGTACTAATTTCAGAGAGCTCAGTACTTTGTAGCTTTTTCCATGTGAGATCAGTGGGGTCTAAGGAAAATCTGCAGGTGTTTCTGCCCCTCCCAGGGAGCTCACTGCAAATATTCCTTTCTTAATATTGCTCCAGGAGAAGTGAAGCACAGAAAATGTATGGAGCCTTAAGAGGGTCTTGCAAACAATTTTTGTGGGAGCAAAACAATGACTCTCACTGTAGTAACAAAAAATCTGAAAGGTCTGCACGAACAGACAAGTGTCACAAGTTGCTTTTGTACCTACTGAAATTCTTTGGATCTTCAAAAACATTGAATTCAATGCAACACTGTATTTTAACAAAATTGAGGAGCCTATAAACAGAGATGTACAGAATTTCCAAAGGTTATGCAGTTTAAAAAGTAGATTTTGTACTACCAAAACTGAAGCTATTTAGATCAGAATCAATCTGCATGCTGCATTTGTGTTCAATTTCAATGTTTGATGAGAAGTAGACAAATGAAAAAAACAATGGTGAAAGGAAGGCTGTGGTTTTTGCTTTAGAAGATGAAATACACTTTGAAAGTTCATTTTTCATGAAGAGAAGGCTTAAGAAGGACCTTTCCTTACACCACAGTGGAAACAATCTGTTTATTTTCAGACTGGGCCATATAATTTCCATTGGATTAGGATATTTGTTTTAAGTAGTTTGGTCTCTAAACCAATATGAAGGTTTTTTTTTCCCCCCCCACCCTTGGCAACTTTGCAAACTTTTGTCTCTGAGACCTATGCATTTGCTGTGGTTTTCACCTCCTGCAGTGAGTTGAACTCCTGTCTAGAAGGGACAGAGTCCATGTGCCACAAAACCAACATGCAAAACCATTTGGGGCTTGTGCGGCTAAATGAGTCACTGCCCAAAAGTCTGCTTTTCACTGTGCTTGGTGAAGGCAGCTTCCTTTCCCCTGTGTTTATGAGAATGAATTACCTTGAGGTCTCACAAAAAGCCGTGGCATGTTCCTGCTACCCGCTGGGCAACTGAGAGCAAATGAAACCACACTGGATTTTCATAAGACAGATAATTATCAGCAATTGAGTAACTCACAGCCACAAAACTACAGCTGAACAAAGCCGTGGACTCTGGAGGTCTCCTCTGGCTCTAAGACACAGTGGTTCTCATACTTCACTCAATTTAAACCATCCTGAAATGAGAGTAGGTTTCCCTATCCAGAAGAGAAACAAATGTATATTTGCAGCTTCATGGTAACACTGATATTTGCTCCCCATAATTTCATCCCCTTTTCACATTGTTCTGGTACAACTTGCCTGAGGAAGTCTTCCCTAGTCAAGACAATGTCAAAAATTAGACAATATTATCTTCTCCCTCTACCCCCAAGCACCCAATGAAGCCATCCTTCCAGCCCACACAATTCAGTCTTGATAAATCAGTGTTTTCAATAGGAAATAAATTGGTTACATGACAAATTTTCAGCTGGTTCTAATAAGAATTGGCAAAGGCTACAGTGTGATGACAACTTGCTTTCTCTTAGGGCATTTCCCCTTCCACTGAGATATCTCTGGACACAATTCTTGCCTTTCAGCTGCTCTTCCTGTCGCAGACACCTTTTGTGAAAAATCCTTTCTTAGGATTTTTCCTGCTGGAGCTGAGAAGTTTCAGCAACAAATGTAAAAAATTATTATCTGCTGCTGTGGAATGCCACAGGTCCACCTGTAATTGGCCCCTCTTGAATGTTTATAATAAATGGCCAATCAAGACAGAGCTTTCTCCAGTTGGAGAAAGCTGCCTTTGTTGTCATTCTTTCTATTCTATTCTTAGCTTAGCCAGTTTCTGAAGAAGCTCTTTTCCTTTCTATTCCTATTTAGTATAGTTATAATGTTATATATATATATGTCATAAGATAATAAATCAAGCCTTCTGATCATGGAATAAAGATTCTTGTCTCTTCCTTCCTCTGAAAACCCCTGTGACCACCATCACATCTTCCATCTGCTGACATCAAAACCTCCCCATAGGAAACACCTGCCCAAGCTGGGAGAGGTGGTGGAAAGTTTCTCATGGTGCTACGGGAGAATTTAAACAGAGAAGGAGATCCGAGATCCTCTAATCAATTTTTGGACTTTCTCTTCCTCAGCCTGCCTTGCTCTGTGGCCAAGGTCTTGAAAGAACAGCCCCAGATTGAGCTACATAATTTGCAACTCAGCTGCAGCTGCCAGCAGTAAAAACTCGATGGAAACCTTCATCCTGGAAGCCTCCATAAGGGATGCATGGAAATTAGCAAGGAAGTGAGTCACAGAGTGGACACATCCATCAGCCTCTTATGGTTCATAATCACCACCCCAAAATCAGCTCATTCTTCTGTTGTGTTGTGTCTTCACACTGCTACAGGACAAAACAGGTTGTTTCAATAACGTAGTCAATGATCAAAATTAAAAAGTAGGGCCACAAAATTATTATGACATTCCTCAAAAGCAAAGAGGACTGTAAAGAGATGGATTGCTGCTGAAATTAATTGGAAGAGAGACCTTAATTTTTATTAATCTTTTTGAAATATTGCCTGGTCATTGAGATCCTCGTGGGCAGGATTATTCTTTGTGGTTTGTGAGAGAAAACTGGGGAGCTGATTAATTGGTGAGAGTGGGAACATGAGAGACAAAACTGAAGTCATTAGGAGGAAGAAAGGGCTATAACCTGTATGTGTCCATGAATATATCTGTTGTACATTGTGGGGAATACAATGATATTCTTGGATAATAAAATTAAAAAAGAAAAAAATAAATCATTTTTCCAGACCGCAACAACAAATTTTGGACCTTGAGGCCAAGGAATGTGGCAAATTCAGTCCTGCAATATCTTTCATTGCAGAGTCACAGTTTAGACTCAAAAACTGATTTGATTTCAGTATTATTATATAGTGTTTTAAGGGAACAGAAGCAAAAGTTTGTTTTCTGCTTAATGACAGCTGGTTTCAAGACAATTTAGAAATAAACATTGCAGCTTGGATTAAAGACCTTTAGAGAGAGGATGGGTGTGCTCTGCATGTCCATATCTATACTCCAACTACACTGTTGGATAGAGAGCAAACACCTGAGCTTGCCCAGCATGGTGTATCCGTGCAGCAAGAATTGTCAGTGCTGATTTCTCCATGCCCAGGAGGACGACCTGCAAGGCCCTCACATCTGCTGCTGCTCACCACATGAGCAGCAACGCATCACTTATTTCCCCATCAGCAGGGCTTTGACCTTGCTGATGGCTCTGCAGATGGATGTTTTGTCAGTTTAGACTCTGGTACATTTCCAGAGGCGTTTGCTTCCAGCCTTGCCCCTTTTCTTGAAAACCACGTCTTGTGCTAAAACAAGGAGAATTCCAATATTTTGCACTGATTCTTTGATAATTTTTACAGAGGAACCAACGGTTATTGCGCGCTTTTAAATTGACAATAAGAGCAGCGTGACCTCCTATAAAATCAGTTTTCTATCAAGCAATGGAACTCCAAGGATAAAGCTACCATGTCAGGCTCAGCATCCTTTGCTCCTTATCCATCTTTCCCCGGATGAATTTTTTTCTGTTAGTCTCATCTGCATACACTTCTAGATTATTCTCTTCTATACTCTCACTAAGCCATGAAAGGGTCAGCTTCTCCTCTAGTTTTTGCTGCTGACATTCTCTGGAGGTCATTAAGGTAACACCAGATTTATTCCAAAATTACTGGCATCGCCAGGTGACCATAGTGCTCTTTCCCAAGGTGAGGATAAGCTCATGTCAGAGCTGTGCTTTCTTCTTTATTATCTCAATTTTACGCCATGTGTCACCTTTCCCACCCGGAAACAGGTCCTAACTGAGCTAAACCTTCACAAGGACTAGAAGGAGAAAGAATCTTTCAAGTCCAGCAATAAACTAGAAAATGGCTGTGTTGTACAAGGATTTGGGATCATTTCAGAAGGCATAAAGTTTCATCTTACCTCAGACCAGAAAACATTTATTTTAATATAATTTTCATTCAGTTTGCCAAACAAACTAGAAAATTGTATTCTTTGATAAATATTGTTATAAATCAGAACTCTAGAAAAGGTATAGGATGAATTACTTTAGGCCAGAAAAACTCCTTCAAATAAATACTTTTTGCTTCTAAATCTCAGTTTGCTTTCCTTAAAATTTGATCACTGTCTAAGCACTGAAATATGAAGAATTTCTTGTGGTAGCTTCTACTCATATTTTTTGGTTTTTAGACTTTTGAAAGTTTTAATTAAGCATTTTTAGTTTTTCTTCAAGTCAGAGCATCCATTCAAGCCCATTTTCTAGTAGACACTTCCAGAGAATTTTCATACAGTTTCTTGAGAGCTTCAACCACCAATGGAAACAACTGATTTTCAAGAAGGATGTGATGATGTGGCATATGAATGCTGTGAATCAAGAAAAAGGTGACTTTGTAAAAATCCAGTAAGTTTTTAACATGGCTAAGAATTTCAGCATAAATTTTCCCGGAAAAGCAGCAGTGCTCTCCCCATTACTGTAGAAAATACATATAATTTAATCTCTTGATGAGCTTTGCAGTGAGAATTGTAGAAAACATCAAAAATTCTGTGAGTTTTTCAGCTTCAAAGTTCTGCTCAACGCTCTGAAGGCTGCTAGCTTCTTGTTAGCCCTGTGGGCTGGTGCTGGGTCATGGTAGCAAGAGGTGGGAACACTGTTTTCCCACAGCTTCACCTCTGTGGCAGAGCCTGGCTTTGGCACACGATGCTCAACAAGTTTCAAAGTTCTTGTGAAAGTGCCATGGAACAACATGTACTCGACATCTATCAAGCAGCCATAAAATATTTATAATTCTGTAGTTAACCAAAGAATCATTTGACTATATGAAAATCAACTCAGTAATAGAAGCAAAGTATTGAGTTGCCTGAGTCTATAAAAATAGCTCAACCTTCCTTTGGAATTGGTTTCTAAGCTTAGACAAGAGTCTGGATTTGGTGGATTTGATATTTAAATTGCATTTTGGGAGTTTTTATCTGATAATAGCGGAAATCCATTCAGTTTCTTGATGTTATGACATTTTTTCCATTTGTCCTGTGAACAGAAATTGGATATCCTTTGAGGCCATTTAGATTTTTGTCTTTTTTTCTATGTTCTCTGCATTCTTCACACACCTATTTGTAACTCTTATCACTTATTGTACTAGTAGTTCTATTTCCCAGTACTTTTCCATGGCCTTTCCCTAAGCAGAAAGACAAAACAAATTCCAGAGCTCCAAGCCCCGGGAGGCACAAGGCTCCCTGCTATCTTCGTTTTTCCTGGGAGCGAAGGCTGAGAACAGCCCTTCAAGACACACTTGCATGGGCAAAGTACAGCTAGTGCTGAAGGGGGGACTGCAGAGAAGGGGCTGGGCATGGGGGGGAATTGTATCACCATTGTCCTCCTAATTGGTGCTTTTTATCAATTATGCTATTTTCCTAAAATCTATAAAAATGCACTCACCCCTGGGGGGGAGTGGGCTTTTGTGGACATCTTTACATAACTGCCCCTGAAGGCCTTCATTAAAGATCCTCTTTTATACAACCTACCTCCTTACTAAAATTATCCCAAGTTTCATTTCCAGGTTGGTAAAAAGGTAACATGTCCAGACACTACTCACCACAACCAGAAAAATGTGACCAGAATTAGCCTAATTAGTATTCTCATCAAAAGAGGCCTAAGGGAAAAAACTTCTGCTGGTGGTTTTGCCTTGCCATTTGTGCATGAAATAAGCACACTCCATAGAACCATAGACACACAGATTTATAGAATTACAGAATGGTTGGGGTTTAAAGGGACCTTAAAACTCCTCTCATTCTACCCTGGCCATAGGCAGGGACACCTTCCTCTATCCCTGATTGCTCCAAGCCCTTTCCAGCCCTGACCTGAGACATTTCCAGGGATGGGGCAGCTACAGCTGCTCTGGGAAACCTGAGCCAGGGCCTCACAACTCTAATACACTTCACCTGATTATTTCTGAGATCTCCTTGATCAGGGGAGGCAGGTAGGAGTTCTGTTAAAGAAAAAAATAATCTTTAATTTAAAAAAAAAAATTATGACTTAATGATTTTGGAGTTGGAATAGCTACTGTAGGAAAATATAGACAGGCAGATTAAAAAGAACGTGTATTGCACCTATATGATACAGCCTGACATTTCATAGGAACATTTTTAGTTGAACTTCTAAATCATAGACATCTCTTAAATTACTTTCACACAGCAGAAGACCTCATTCCCAGCTGAGTGTCTGTGCAATTCACAGGTAGCTCACAGTCCTCTTGGATGGAGTTTCTGAAGAATCAGAGTGCATGAACAATGACTGCTGCACTTGAAACAGCCCTTCACCAGCTCCAGTGAACACTCTCAACAGATCAAGAAGTTAATTTCCAGTGTGCCTCCTACAAGTGATTCCTTGTTTGAACAGCTCCTTTGCCTTCTAGAGCAAGGGGGGATGAAAAGGGGAAGAACAAGTGAGAAGCTGCAGCAGGTGACTCATCTCTTCAGAAGCTGAAGTACAACAAAACAAAAGTGTCTGATGCACAGCTGACCCCAGGAGGATTCATCTTCAGCCTTGATTATGCACATCAGCTGCATGTTTGTACTGCATTGTATAACTGTGGGAACTCAGAAATCAACTGCCTTATAAAACCAAATAATCCCATATTTTTTTCTCTACATGTATTGATTTGCCCAATAAATGGAATCCATCTTTGGATATGTGAACTGGTGTTTGTTTTTCCTCCATACCTGGTTATTTATAAAGAAAGTTTTGAGCATTGCAAAATGCTCAAACTGGTCTCAGTGAGTTGTGTATCTAATTCCTTGATGCTCTCTGCAAATATTAATCAGAGAATTTAGCCTCATGTAGGCTGTCTCAAATAATAAAATTAATCCAAAAGATCCATGGATTTGTGCATGCAATCCAGCCTATTTTTTCAGGCAATGGTTTGAGAATATTGTAGAAGAGGAAGGCACTCTTCACAAGGCAGTCACAAAGTTAGCAACTAGTGCTTACAAATTGTAACCAGAAACCTACATCTCAAGAGATGTGAAATTATAAAGAGGGGTCTATATGATTAATCTGTAAGATTAAATGATCTAATCTGACATTTTGCACCTCTTAAAGGCAGAAAATACTGCCTTGCGATGTCTAGTTTAAGTAAAAACCCTTGTGCTTGGCCAAATAACTTCCCACAAGGCACTTGATCTGGGTTTGAAGTCATCCAGCAAAAATACATCTGACTGAATACTGCCACCTGCACTGTGTATGTTTCCATCTCAGCTTGTGAATTAGGGGTAAAAGTGGAAATGTATGGGGAAAAGTGCAACCTGTTCTGCAAAAAACAATTATCACAAGTTAAAGACATGGTGCCTATTTCCTAACATGGTGCCCATTTCAAACCCACAATAGTCTTCCCAACAAGTCAAGCAAATTTTGATTTGTGTGGGGTGGTTATGAGAACCTGTAGTACAATGGAACATGACTTAAAAACACACCTATGGGCAAAACCATACATTATTTCTGCTAATCCTACCTATTAGAGAAAGAAAGGAAGAGAGGAAGAAAAAGGGAAAGGAAGAAACGAAGGAAAGAAGAGAAAGAAAGAAAGAAGAGAAAGAAGAGAAAGAAGGAAGGAAAGAAGGAAGGAAGGAAAGAAGGAAGGAAGGGAGGGAGGGAGGGAGGGAGGGAGGGAGGGAGGGAGGGAGGGAGGAAGGAAGGAAGGAAGGAAGGAAGGAAGGAAGGAAGGAAGGAAGGAAGGAAGGAAGGAAGGAAGGAAGGAAGGAAGGAAGGAAGGAAGGAAGGAAGGAAGGAAGGAAGGAAGGAAGGAAGGAAGGAAGGAAGGAAGGAAGGAAGGAAGGAAGGAAGGAAGGAAGGAAGGAAGATTTTTGATCTTTGTTTGCTCTGCTGTTGCTATTTTGTAAATTTGCTTCCAAAGCTCTTTACTAATTTGGACATTTAAGAAAATGTGGTTTAAAAAGCCCCATGGTAGCATTAGGTATGAGGGCTACACTAGAGATGGAAGATTTCTTGAATTTCTATACATACACCTTAAGATATTATTTTTCAGGAAAAATAACACCAAAATTATATATATATATATATATCTGTATCTATCTATAGCTATATCTATATCTATCTATATATCTATATCTATATCTATATCTATCTATATCTATATCCATATCTATCTATCTATATATATATATCTACTTGTATGCATGTGCTGGAGTTTGCTGATGATATAATTTTTACACTATTGTATAAAAATTGCTGTAGTAATTTACACAGCTCACTAATCCCTCACACATAATCTTACCCTCTGGAATTATAAATTAGAAACATAGTTAAATTCTTGTATTTTCTTTAAAATTTTGGTGCATGGGGAGGTGTTCAAATGCATAAGAAAGTCTTTAAACTGGTCTACTGAAGGACCAGGTGCTCAGGCTGCAAATTTCCCTTAAAAATATCACCAAAGGTGGGTGTGAAGGATTAGAATGGGGCTCTGGCTTTAGAAGTTCCTTAGCAAAAAAAAAAAAAAAAGAAAATAGAAGTAAGCTTTATTTCCCACAAATGATTCAATAGTTAAAATTCCCATTTCATTTACAGCCCAATAACATGTTCTATGCACACACAGACATAGCCTGTCATTTTATATATGGGTTTTGAGAGGTTATAATGGCAATAAAATAAAATCCACAGTTTTCCTGAGAAGGAAGCAGTGCTCCTTGCAAAGTTTCCTCTCTTCCAAGCACCACAGCCATGAAGAATGGCACTCAGATTATCCTGTCGATGGTTAATTTCAAATCTAGAAGTTTATTAATTTTGACTCAGAGCAGAAAAGGCCATGACCAATTATTATTCAGGAAAAAATCCTGCTGTTTAGCCAAGGAACTGCACGGAGCACTGCTGCACTTGATGTGCCTGTGATAAATGTTCACATGACAAGGTTATTTGGTGTACAGCGGCTGGAAGCGTTGTCATGGCAACCCGCGCACGATGCTCATAAATTTGATGTGTAGTTATCCTTGCTGTGTATGCAAAAAAAACCACAAAGCCAACTCAAGCAGTTTAATTTACAGCATTGACTATCCCTAAAAAGAAATAAAAAAAAAAGGAATGAAGAAGAAAAGGAAAAGGAAAAGGAAAAGGAAAAGGAAAAGGAAAAGGAAAAGAAAAACGAAAAGGAAAAGGAAAAAGAAAAGAAAAATGAAAAGGAAAAGAAAACTGAAAAGAAAAACAAAAAGGAAAAGAAAAATGAAAAGAAAAAGGAAAAGGAAAAGAAAAAATAAAAGAAAAAGGAAAAGAGAAAAAGAAAAAAGAAAAAGAAAAAGAAAAAGAAAAAGAAAAAGAAAAAGAAAAAGAAAAAGAAAAAGAAAAAGAAAAAGAAAAAGAAAAAGAAAGAGAAAGAGAAAGAGAAGAGAAGAGATAGAAAAGAAAAGAAAAGAAAAGAAAAGAAAAGAAAAGAAAAGAAAAGAAAAGAAAAGAAAAGAAAAGAAGAGAGAAAAAGAATAATAAATTATAAAGTGATAGACTTCTTCAGACAATATTCCTTCACTATCTCTTTAAAGCCAAAAGGACTTTGAAATAATCATTATGGTAGGAAGTGTAAGTTACCACTAATACTGAGGGGGGAAAAAAACCAAAAAAAAAGAGCTTTCTTGAAAATCACTGCTCAAGTATATTGGTTGTTTCCTGCTACTTGTGCAAATACCTGGATGTATGTAAAAAAAATCCCTAATACCCTCTTTCCTATTTTGCTTTTTTTCTTCTTCAGAAATGTTGAGATGAAACCTTGAATCACCTGTCAAGCAGGCCATGATGAAATGCCCTCCTTTCCATAAAAGTTACCAGGTTAAGGAGAATCTATCATTCTCAACAGTTCTGTCTTGTTCAAACACAGGATAAAAATGAAGAGAGTGGTAAAAAGAATGCTCATTTCTGATGGGTAAAAAAGGGGTTTTTCTGGAGATAATGAAAACAGTAGAAGAAGGAGAGGGAGACCAGGGCTTTTTATGAACCAAGTCATCAAAACCTTCAGTTTGGTGTCTCAGTCTATCTGTTTAACAGGGATTTGTTATTTCCTTTCTCAGGAATTACTTATCAACCCTCTTAGAAGGGAAAAAAAAAAAAATCCTGTAAGACAGGAGATTTTAGAGATTTTAAAATTACTTGCAGGGGCTGAGTAGTCTGAACCATCCAGACCAGAACAGGGGAGAGCTGTAGGGGAAATTTTCCCTGCTGGTGTCCCTGAATCCCACACAAGGCTGCACTCAAATTAGAGAAACCAAAGCACCAAAGAGCAAGGGAAGCACCTTTGTCCTATGTCTGCACTTAAAGTGATGCAAATCGCACTCAGTGGAGTGAAATGAGTGCCAAATCACAGAATCACAAAAATGATAGACTCATGGAATTATTTGGATGGGAAAGGACTATAAAAGATCAGTTCATTCCACCCCTGCCATTGCAGGGACACCTTCCCTTTGACCAAGTGCCATCCAGCCTGGCCTTGAACCCCTCCAGGGATGGGGCAATCATAATTTCTCTGAGCAATCTCTAAGCCTTAAAGCATTTGGGTCTCTCCAGAGGAGAATGTACATATTATTATTTCCAGATGTATAAATACTTTTGAGTCAAGGGTCCCTGGCAAGACCAAATCAAGAATCTCCCCGGTGCACAACAAGAGTTCCTGTTGTTCAGTACCACTTTCCTTTTCTAATGGCCAAGTCTTTTCAAGGAGCTGCTTCAATAAAGACAAAAGATACTTCTAAACATGCAGAAGTTCCCTCTTCAATTTTCTAGCCTTTATGACTAAAATGACTTATCATTTATATCCAATGGATGACTGCAGCTTTTTTGTTCAAGAAGTTCTTTTCCTTGACTTCTTGTCATAGAAATAAATATCTAGTCATACAGATAAACTCCAAAGTGTAGATCATATTACAAAAAGAGGTAATAAAGACAACCTTCATGCTGAGAAAATGGTTATCCTGACACAGACACTCTTGCAAAGTGATTCATCCCAGCCTCAGAGGGGTGCTCAAAGCAGTCAGATGACTACTGTCTCAAAAAGCATATTTCTGTCTCATGGCCCACAGGGATGCTGGATACCTTGAATTTAGACATTGCAAGATCTACAGAGGACCAACCTAAGCTAAACAGAGTTGTCTACAGCGCAGATGTCTCCATGTGAGCTTGTTGTCATTGCGTTCAGGGAGACCTGGTAGGTCCAGGCATTAGGGCAGTTAGTAACCATCAGGGTAAAATTAATTTCACCCTTGAGGTGTTTCTTAACTTTTAATTAGATGAGTGCCTTCCTACTTTTTTAAACTGCTTTGACTACATTTTTTGGTTGATGATAGACTCTAGATGGCTATTTTGTGTGTAGTCTCTTACAAAGAGGATCCATAAAAGTAGCTAAAATTGACCTTGCATGAAAATCCTTTTTTCTCACCTAGCATTGAAACCTGAGTGACACCTTGTGAGAGTCTGTCCGAATTTTCCCTCATCTGCCTCATGATTGTCATTGGGGGACCACTGAAGAGAAGAACCTCCCCCACCCCGTTCCGTCTGGAATCTCTGGCTCTGAAGGAGAAAGTCACACACCAAAGGCCCTGAGACCTGAAAGGACAGTGTTCAGCTATTTGTTTTCACAGGTGTGTTTGCTGTATGCTAAGAAGGGGGCACTGTGCCCCGTTTGCAACAATGGCTTTGGAAACTGTCCCACCTCTCAGCCTGGCTGGGCTTCTCCTGAGTTTTGGGTGGTCTCCCCCAGAAGACCCTCACCTGCTTTACACCCACCATGACAGACAGACTGAGATGGAAGAAGCCTCTCCATCAAGGACTGAGACATGGAACCCCCGTGTGGAAAGGCCCCTCTGCTCCTTCCAAGGACTGGGACTGAAACCCCCAGCCCAGGGCAGGTGTGTGGGGGAGGCAAGCTGACCAAAGCGAGATGTTTGCCTGCAGGTTGCTGGACCAAGAAAACAATGGCTCTTTCTGCTGCCTAGCTTGGACTCTGTGTACCCCCCATTCTATTCTTTCCCCCCTGAAGACCTTTGTTTTACTTGTGAAATTTATTCTCCCTTCTCCCAACAAAAAAGAGTATAATTGGGGTGCAAATGAACTGTGCCTTTGAGATCTCCCCAGCGTAACAGGCGGATCCTCGACTCGACTGGACCAAAGGACTTCGTCCCTGCATTGGTAGCTATATCCCCTCTCTCTCTTTTCTCTCTCTTTCTCTATTTTTTTTCTCTCCCTTGATCCCTCTATCGCATTTTTGCTGTGGTTATTTCAATAGAACTGCATTTGTTGATTGATACTGCAAACCCCCTTGTACCGTGTTGGTTTTTGCACCCTGAGATCACTCCTACGAACCATCAGGTCACCCGTTCACTAGGATGGACCCTGACACATCTGTGCCTTCCACATTCCTTCCTCTAGACAACTGCATTCTCAAGGATGCCTTCTTACGTTTACTTCTTTGCATCTGCCCTTTAAAATGACAAGTGGCTGTGGTGCCACGTTTTTAGTGAAACAGGGTTCTCCCACAGGGACTGTCACTTATACTGAGAAAACCTACTTTGCTATTACCAGCAATGTTTAGAGAGAGAACCACAGAGTCTCAGTGCATGTGGTCTCACACAGTGAAATAAAATGTGTCCCCAGAGTGTGATCCAGCTTTGCACATCCACCACATGAATGATAACACCAGAGCTGGTCATCCTGGGCTCCCTGTAGTGAATACTGGGAAAGTGGGGATGGGTGGAAAGAGACCCTTTGAGGCACGATTCATCTGGATGAATTTAGGTCTATTTCAGGGTGAAGTGAATCACATCCCAAAAGATCTCTATAGGAACCTAGAATGACTAATGCAGGAGTAATCACCTGCACGACAGACACAGACAAGAGAGGCTTCTGTGCACGGTGTGCCTTAGCAGCCTCATGGAAGGGGAGCATCATTTTTGCCTGCCCTCATAGCCCAATGACACAGCAATTAAGCAAGAAATTACTCACACCTATACAGATTTTATGCAGAACACAGTGTACAATGGTCAAGCTCCTCTGTTTTTTCTGTCTCCTGAGAACCTGCTAAGATGTAGCATGAATCATTCCATGCTGCACCAAGCATGTAGGACTGGGGCTGCTGCATCTTCTGAAAGGTTCCTGCTGAAAGAAATAGTGGCTGCTTTGTTATTCTGTCTTTTCCTGCCTCTCAGGGGAAAAAATGAAGGCTTGGTATGTGGCAGTGGGGATCCCTGAAGCAAGGGGAAGCAAGAAGAAAACTCTGTGGTTTCTCACATCCTTTATTTCTGCACAGCAAAAGGGAGAAATGGCCCAGTTGTGTGACCAGAGGGAATTAATTTTAAAAACTGCACTGCTGTGAAGCTGCCAGGCAGCTGAAAAGAGGTTTTTCAAGCCAGTGATCCTGATTCATGTCACGGGGGCTGGGAGTGGATGTGCTCTGGTCAGGCTTCACTCTCCACACTCAGTGCAGAGGTCTCATGCTCTAAACCCTGATGACTGAGGATGCTGGTGCTTGCTGAATTTGTTATCTCTGTTGGATCTGCAGAAATGAAAGGTGAGCTTAAAGGAAAACCCACAAGAGGCCAATGAGGGAAGATGTTAGCAAGAAACATCTTTCTTTCACTTTCTAGCCAAAGACTGTTGACTACATGGGTCCATATTTCATCATCAAAGAGTATCTCAGAAAAAAAAATGAAGGAAAGCAGCATGTTAAATTTAACATGAGCCATGTTGAGAAACTACCAGATGAGTAAGAGAAGCATCTTAAAACAATAAAGTACAGGATGTCTGGACCAACAACACATACCCCTGGAATTCTCCAAGTTCCTGTTTGCTGATTTTAAAATATCTGTGATTTATATATTTGAATTTTATCTTTTTTAGTAATATATGGAAGTTTCTTACTGCCCTGTAAAATTATTCTCAATAATTCTATAATGAATTAAGCTATGAAAAAACCTAGAGTTCTCCTTCAGTGAGACATTGTGGGAATCAAGAAAAGATTGGAGACAGTCAGCTTTTCAAACCATCTTCTCAAAGTGTCTGAAAAAAGGTAATCAGATGGCAGCTTCACTCATTTTTTTAATGATGTATATAGAGGAGAACATAAATCTCTCAGTCATGACACAGATGTGAAACTGATGTTAGAACTAAAACAGGAAGCTCCATTTCAGCCAAGAACCAATGTTTGTAATGATCAGACATCTCCATGTAATCCTTCCCATTAAGGAGGAGTGGAATAATATTCTATTTCTATAGTTATATAATAGCTGGATCTTGATTAATGTCCTTGTGACATTGAAGTCAAAGGAACCATAATTACTTTCAACAGGACCAGCTTTGTTACCTCTTTGTGTTTTGGTATTCTCCCCCTAATCTGAAAAGCTCTCAGCTACACGTTTTGCAAACTCAACACCAACCACGAGGACCCGGATGGATTAACCTCTCCCTAGTCAAGCTGTCCTGACTTTGGAAAGCTGCAAACAGATGTCACAGCCTCCAGGAGAACCTCGTGTCAGCCCTGGGAATGGATGATTTACCCCCTGGATGAGTCAGGGGCAATTTTCCCAGGCATTTTGCTGCCTGGCTTTTATCACCCCAGCTGCTTGTTTCTCATGCTCCTGGGCACACAGGCACGGGTTTGTGCCCAGCTGCCACCATGCTCTAGGTCCAGGCTTTTCCTCTCTGCTCACATCTCCACAGCCTCAGGGTTTGCTTGGCTGTGCCTGAACTCACCCTTTCCTGGGCTGGGTTAGAATACTGTGCACACACAGAGATGAAACCCAATGAAAAGTCAGGCAAATGCCTTTTTGCCAAGTTGTTCATTGTGCTGGGATGTGAGGAAAGGGGCTTTACACAGAGTCAGAGAGGGTAAATCCTTCTGAAACTCTCCATGAGGAAAGGCTGAGAGAATGGGGATTGTTCACCCTGGAAAAGAAAAGTTTTGGGGTGACCCAATTTGTGGTTTTCTAGTACAAGAAGGGAGCTCTACAAGAAAGATGGAGAGAGATTATTTACAAAGGCCTGGAGGGACAGGGCAAGGGGAATGGCTTCCAACTGAAAGAGAGTGGGTTTAGATTGGATATTAGGAAAAAATTCTTCCCTGTGAGGGTGGTGAGGTCCTGGCACAGGGTGCCCAGAGCAGCTGTGGCTGTCCCTGGATCCCTGGCAGTGCCCAAGGCCAGGTTGGATGGGGCTTGGAGCAGCCTGGGACAGTGGGAGGTGTCCCTGCCCATGGCAGGAAGGTGGAACGAGATGATCTTTAAAGGAACTTCCAGCCCACCCCACTCTATGATTCCATGAATGATGCCAGTGCTGTCAAGCAACATTTATTTACCAGTTTCCTATTGAACAATAATATCATGGTGAAAGAATCCAATTATGTTTCCAATATCTTTTTCTAGAGCATTTTGATATCACCCTTCTGTGTGGTAACCAGGTTAAGTTTGTGACTTAGTATTCATTGTCTAAGTGAAAAAAGTTATGGGCACAACACAAAAATTAATGAAATGGAAAACCAACAAGCAAGGTAAAATTGAGAATCTATTGACTGGGCAATGAAGGGCACTTATTTTTTCAGGAAAACAAAGGAGGATTTAAGCCTATAAATAAAACCAAAGCAGAGTAAGAGCTTTGCAGAGAGTAGCTTATGACACAGCAGCTGTGCTCACCCCAAGAGCTCACCCCATCACACAAAATGCAGCACAAAATCCTTCTTCACTCCCATTTAAACTTGCATTTTCTTCTGTGGGGTGTGCACCTTTTTGACAGCTTCTTCCTGTGAGCAAATGAGCTCTTGCATGAGATGAGGGAGGAAACAAGAGTTAAGCTCACAGTAACTCCAGACTTTGCAGTGGGAGCTGTATGGGATCACACTGCTTAGCACAGCGGGAGGAGAGGATCACCAGGAAAGCCCTCAACCAAAGCTCTGCCAAAGTGACAGTCAGACAAGACAGACACGAATCTGACTGCTACCTTCACAGCAAGGAGGCTTGTTTAGACTGAATCTGACAAGATAAAATTAAGCTGCACACACAGCTAATAAATCTTAAAGGAGCTTAATTTGTTTTATATATATATATATATATATATATATATATATATATATATATATATATGTTTTTTAATAAGTGATGCCTCAGGCATGGATGAGCAGTCCAGAAGGAAAAAGGTTTATATATATATATATATTTGAAAATTCTATAATCCTTAGGTTCAGCCTTATCTGCAGTGTTTCCTGCATCATTCCTGCCTCTGAAATATTCAGATCTGTGTTGGTTACATGAGCCCCAGTCCTGATGAGTTGTACTCAGCTAGATGGGGAATCTAAACAGGAGTATGCAACTTCCAGCTTGTTAAAGATAAATAGCTCAGCTTGATTTCTCAACACTCAGAGCCACTTACTTGTTCAAGAGCATTAAAACAAAATAAAATAGTAAATATTTTGAATTTTGATTTTGAAGGAGTGACAGACTATTTCTGAATGTCCAACCCAGGATTCATCTCCCCTCACTTCATTTCTCAAAAAATGTGTCTCTCTAAACAGAAAGGTTGAATTTATTTCCAATAAGTTATCCACATGGGGTTGATTATGACTATTATACTGAATGCAAGACTGAAAATTTTGAATTATATTCCTTAATGGATGGAGGTGTACAATGGAAAATGTAGGATAGGTACCAGGAGACAATCCATAGGGGTAAGGTGTACATCAGGTGATGTGGTTTTCCCTTATAGACACAAAGTTGGATAACATTTCTTGTTCTGTCTTCAGGCTAGGTTAGATGAAGCTTTAAGAAATGCAGTGAAAGAAATAATACTTGACTGACCTGTAGATTACTAGTAGAAGGACTAGTGAAAGAACTGTGGAAGAACTTTATGAGATTTTAGCATTCATAATTTTGACAATGATGCCCCTTCCAAAAATATTTCCACATGAACTCTCAGGACACTTGAATATAATGAGGATAAAACCTACAAAAATGCATTTACTTTGCTTTAATCTTAAACAGCATGAAAGAAGGCACCTCAGAAATAGCTCTTTCAATAACATCATACCTTTGCTAGAGGATCTCACCCCCAAAAAGATCTAAGATTGTTCCCTGGACAGGCTGAAGAACCCTACTTATTCTGACCCTCAGAAACAGAGGGTGACCAAAGTTCTGTCAGATATATTGGGCCATAGCTGCTGAATGCCTTAAAAATACACAGAAAAAGCTTGAAATCAGTTGGGAATTTTAGGGGGAGTTGGTGCAAAGACTGTAAGACATGAGTGATGTGTTCACCCACATGCTGAGGCTTTTTTCACAGGTCTGTCCTACCCTGTGCCAGCAACTGTGGCTGCCATTGGTGGCAGTGGGAGTCACACACCAGCAATGCAGGGGTGGGTGAAAAGAGGCCAAGGAACAGAAAGACCTGTCTACCTTGGGCTGGATTTGGAATTCAGTTGCACAGGTGTAAATGAAGATGTGAAGTGACTTTTCTGCATTTTGCATCTGTGTAAAAGTGATCAGAGTTGTCATGATGTTTAAATATCTTGTAGTAGATTAGAGATGTATTTTCTGAGGTTTTTTTAGACAGCCTAAACTACAAAACAATTCTATAACGTGTATAATGGTTATATGATGTACACCTCCATTTCTATTTGTATTTATACACATGCCTTTTAATGTTCCTTACAAATGTATTTTGCAATTTTACTCTTGTGTATCTATTGGTACAGTTTTTCTTTATTTCTTGCATTTCCAGATCTTTCTTTCCTATTCACTTTGAGATGCTTTTTCAAAGCTGCATGCCCACTAGACACACAGGCTCGTGCTGTGATTCCTTCAGTTGTTGAGATATTCCATTGGCCTTTTCTCCTAAGGGAAAGCTGAAAGTGCCCTTGGCTTTGTTATTCTTCCATATTCCCTTTTATAGACCTAAACTGGAGGATTTTGTTCTGTTATTGCCTCTGCAAACTCTTGTGAGACAAGTTGCAGACCTTGTTTCACACAGAAGGTCACCCTATGGGGTCAAGGGACACCATTCCCTTATTTCACTGGAGGTTTCAGCAGGGTCTTTAGCCCACAGAATAAAGGGAGATGTTCAAATTGTACTAGGTACTGAAGAAAAAGCAGAACTGTTACAAACACATCTGCTGGTCAGCATGAAATTAAGATAAATTAAATTGTACAAAATCTGCACCACCACATGCAAAAATTATTCCTTCTGGGATTAAATTGTCTAAGGCTGGTCACAAAGTGCCCACATGAAGCACCAACATGTTGTCCTTTGTTAATTAAATTAATCAAGAAATAGTGAGACAATACTATGAAAGAGAAGGCAAAAAACCTGTCCTTTGAAGGAGCAACTGTACAGATCATCCAATAAATCATCAGGGGATGAACAAGACAGCCTGGTAAGCAGCAAAGGATGCTCTGCACTCTTTCCACCCCTGCACAGCCAGCAGTTTGAGCAAGCCAGTGTGTCCTACCCTATGGGTAAATTCCAGGTACATTGCAGTGCAAAGTTATAACTAAAAATACCTTTTACTCTATAGTCCCTTCATAAGCTGCAAGGACTCCAGAATTTTACATAAAATAGTCAATCCTGTGGTAACTGAAATCTCTTTGGGAAGGGGAGTGACTTCTTCTGAGCCTGTGATGCAGCTGAACAAAAGGATGCTCTGTGCTCACAGGAGGCATTTCAGTCCTTCAACAAATCCAGAGAATACAGCACTCGGTGATGGTAGAGCTCTGGACAAATCACTGCCAGCACAGAGCTGACTTGCACTGGAAATTCCCCACACTCCTATTGATGTTATTAATTATATTTTTTAATCTTTTGCGTGTCCCCTTACAATCTTTCATGTCACTTGTATGTAGCATTTTATAAAAATCAGAGATTTCACAAAGCTCCGCAGCCACTCCCTTTTGGACAGTGAGGAGATGCTAATTCTGTTTTACACACGACACCACCAGGCACAGAGCAAGGCTTCCCATAAAGCTGTAGCAGCCATGGTGTTAGATCCACACCTATTCCAGCCTTTCTAACTCTGAGCTTGCAGTGTTTAAAAGATTTGGCTTTAATACAGTCCCACTGAAGAAAATTTTATAGGCTCTGTTGAATAAAGAGGTCTTCATATCATGGATGATTGTTTTAAAAACACCTGGCATCTAAAATACCTAAAAAGTGGGTAAAAAACCCCCACATAATGGAAAATAGTAGGGTATACCTGGATGTCCTTAGAGTACAAGCACATTTTTGTGTGTTATTAGGATGGTCTGTATATCAAGAACAGCACACATGTCTGCACACAAACCTTGCTTCATTCTGTCACTGGATAGAATAAAAGATGCTTTTATGTGGTAGAAACATGAGCAGTCTGAAGGAAACTCTTTCCACTCAAGTGTTTTTTGGGCCTGGGATTACCATCCTGGGTTTTAGTCAGATCTCTAAATGGATTCTCCCTGGGAAACAGGAGGTTACAAAAGCAGATGTCTGCCAGACACAATTGCCTATTTCCCCCCAAGTGGCAAAGTCACTCAATTTGCTGAGTGGAGAAACCGCTACAGTACAATCCATAACAACTCAAGGCATTTGTCTCAGAGCACAACATTCTTTCATTACCCTCTCCCAACCTTCAGCGTCACTTCAGACACACATTATTAAACCACATCTAATTATTAAATATTTAACAAAGACTGTACAGTACGTTGCAACTACCAAGGTAGGCAGAGCTGTACAGATTGATTTCTCTGTGTCTGGAGCTCAGTATGCATCAAACAGCATGGATGCTTTGAAATTTCAAATCACAAGGCCAAGTTTTGATGGGTGATAGTGCTCAAAGGGGAGTGATTTCCTTAGCCCATGAATATTTTTATGATATTGAAGAAACATCCAGAAAAGAGAGAAAATCTTGGAACCCTAAAATAAAAATCTTCAAAGTGAAAAAATATACCTCTCCTGTTTAGTCAAAAATTCTTTTAGATAAATATGAAATATTTGACCATCTTAATCTATCATTAAGATGTAATTAAAATTTTAAAACATAAAGTTTCTTTCAAATGGAAGCATTTTCAATTTTTTAAATTAGAAAGGAAAGTGCCTCCAAATTTGGAGGAAAACAAGAACAATTTCAACAGAGTCAATCTCATTCAGTGGCAAGTTTTCCCTACGTGACCTTTCAAACTTTGGAGTTGGCAGCTTGATGTTTACGTTTCAGCTCTAAAGACCTTTGTTTAAATCCAATTTTCTTGTCATGTAGAATAAATGTTGGAACTTCTCTTTAATCCTTTCACAGATATTTCTGCACACAGATTAATGAATTTTAAAGCCATTATGATCATCTAGTCTGACCTTCTGCATAACACGAGTCATAAAATGTCACCCAGCAATTTTGCATCAAGCCCAATCATCTGTGGTTGAGCTAAAGCTGTCACACCATGGAGCACGACTCTCAACATATCCAGGGGAGAGGAACAGTAGCAAGAGCCACAGCTTAGCAAAGACAGTTTTCTGTGTCAGAGAAGAGTATTAGCCAGTTGAAGTTGCTATGGTACCAGAAACTGCAAAAAGTACAAAATTAGCTTTTTGATGTCTTCAGAGAAAGTTGTGCAAGAAGTTTCCTGCGTATGTTTTTTGGGATGATCCTTATTTATTTATGTCAGGGGTAAGCAATCTCAGGCACACTGTGTTATCAGTATTGCAGCAGGATTGCAAGCTCCAGTTTTAATCCAGATTCCAGGAATGTGGGCTGGGAAGGACAATTGTTCTAAGTGTGTGGTGAGGCTTTGAGCAGCCTGGTCTAGTGTGAAGAAGAGATAGAATGGTTTGGGTTGGAAGGGACCTTAAAACTCATCTTGTTCCACCCCCTGCCATGGGCAGGGACACCTTCCACCATCCCAGGTTGCTCCAAGCCCCATCCAATCTGGCCTTGGACACTTCCAAGGATCCAGGGGCAGCCACAGCTGCTCGGGACATTTTGTGCCAGGACCTCATCAACCTCACAGGCAATAATTAATTCCCAAAATCCAATCTAATCCTGCCCTTAGTCAGTTTGAAGCCATTCCCCATTGTCACTTTGTACCTTCTTCCAAAGTCCCTGTTTATGTTTTGGAGACGTTGAGCAAATATTACAATAATTGATCTTGATAAATGTTATTAGCTGCCTTCCTCTGAAGTGCAGAATTACAGGGGTGGGATGGAAGGGAGGGAATAGGGTGCTTCCCAATGTCCATGGCCAGAGTTTTTCATCCTTCACCAGCACATTGCAGCTCTCTTGCTTTTCCATCAAGGCACAAATGGGTTAACTACAAGACTCAGGTAATTTAATAATCTGCCATAGAACTGGGGTTCAATACCTGTGATTCTGGCTCCTCTGTCTGATTTTTAGAAGTAGATGTGCTTGTAAGTATTTAACAGAGTCAATATTCTATGGAAAATTGGGAACAAAGCAACATTCTCTTGGCTGGAATGTGCTTGCTCTGGTTAAGCTTCTGTCAAGAAAGTTTTATCAGGGCCAAAATAATTTTTTTCAGGGAAAATGAGGATCAGATGATTTTGGTTCATGTGAAACAGGAAATCAGATCCTATGTAGGTACAGTCTGAATACCTGGCACCCCAAAGAGTGGATCTATTGAAAGAGATTTTTGAAAATGCACCTAGTTTTCCCTAAAATAGCTTTAAAAAAAACCCTAAAAAAGAGAAATTGTCAAAAAAAAAGGTTTTTTTAATTAATTTGAAAAGTGCTGCAGATCAACAATCTTAGCTCCCATCCAGCTTTGTGTCCGCTCCATGTCCCTGTTCTTATAATCAACCTTTCTCAGGAAAACTGCAGATTTTGGTCTTCAGGCAAGAAACATCATCATTCCCCAGAGAAATTCCATCACCATTTCCATTAAGACCAATTGAAAATGGGCCTGCGAGTTAAAGGGGGTTGCTTTAAACCCATTTTAAAAGACTATTTCTGGCCATGGTGGGGTTGGATCACACCCTGCGTAAAGAATGGAGATGTGCAACCTGCAGAATTTGTTTGCAATGAAGGGGGAGCCTTGCTCCAGAGCAGCCCAGTGTTCATTCACTGGGTGGAAAAACCATCAGATCAAATGTCTCTGCTCCCCATAAAGTCTCCAAAGCAGAGAAAAAAGTGATCTCACTGGCAATCACGGGAAGTTTGTGACACGTTTTCTTAAAATTGGTTTCCTTTGGGATAGACTTTGAGGAAAATTACATGTGAGTTGCCCTTGAATAGAAAGGAGATGTCTTTTCTGTGAAACTCAGCAACCAAATAAGAAAAAAATGAAATGAAAGAAATGAGAATGAAAGCCCCTAAAAGTTTTATAGTTAGTACATTTAGAGAGCTTAGAAGACTGAGAAAACCTTTCTCCCTTTCCTTCCTTGATAATGGCATACAGAGCATTTCCTCTTTCCTCTTTCCTCATCTATTCTGAAAATATTTAGGAAGATAAATTTGAAAACTAAATCATAGGTGGACTAATCAGAGAGAGAGGCTGAAGGATTGAATTTTGTGGAGGAACACTATAAGCCATCAAGGATGCCTTAATTGTCTCAATAAGGCATAGCCAAACCCAAACTGTGCTGGACTAAGATCTTGCATTAAGTGATGTTTTAAAAGTAGATTTTTTTTCTTAAAAAAAAAAAAAAATCCCATTTTACATGTGCTGATCTGACTGCTGCTGCAGAGAGCTGGAATAATTTCTGCCAACACTCACTGCCAGGTTTGGTTTGGGCAAGTCACACCTATAACAAGTGTTTTGGGGCTTGTGTGTAACCTGCTGGCTCTTGTTAAAGTACATTTCAGCCTTTGATGTATGTGAAACAATATTGTCAGTCCCCCTTACCACACAAATCACAAGTCTGACTAATAAAAACACAAAGATTGTGTATGTAATAATGAGCTCCCGAAGGGTGGAAAGAGGGTTCTTTCACACTGAGCTGCACACAGGCACGTATTAATGCAGTTTGATTTGATCACTGGAAAATTTTGTCCTGTAATTACTAAGGAAACATGAGGTGGAATGACAGGGAAATGCAATGAAACGGGGCTTTGAGGTGGAAGATGGATTTTCAGAAAGTGCAGTTGGGAGGGAACACATACAAATCCTGCACAACTGCCTTGAATTACAAGGGACCCATTGGTTAAAAAGATTAATTGTAGGCTCACTCAGTCCAGCAGGACCTGTATGGGGCAGTATAGACCAAGAATTATTGTGAAAGAAGTGGATTTGGGGCATGTGGGTTCTCATGCAGTAGGCACCAGTTTTGGAAAACATCAGTTTTTCTGAATGGCTCCTGTTTTCCTTCCAAAATTATTGATTTTTGGTAATATAAAATTCAGGTTTAATTTTAATACTTTCTAGCAGGATTGTAACATTTCCTTTTATTGGATGTTATCACAACATGCACTCTAAATTTACTCGAAGTCCTTCAGTATATTCACAAATATCACTCTCCTACATAATGATATCAATCACTGTACTTTAATTTTAATTTTTTTTTATTCATCAGCATTAGAAGTTTTTCAACAATGCCAAATATTCTACAAATGTGCATCTTTCTCTTAAGAAGCTACCAAAATTTGGATTTTTCCTGCAGACTTCCTCAGTGGTGCTCACAAAAATCCAACCTACCTTGTGGAAACTATGAGTAAGAAATAGAAGGATTTGTTCAAGCACCCATAAATCTTGGTTTTCCTGCCTTCCCTGACATCTATGCTGCCAGATGGAAGGACATCATGACAAAGATGATGCTTGCACTGTTGTTTCACTTCCTTTGTGTGCTTTAAGGTGGAAATTGGCGTAGCTGGGCAGAATCTCTGAGTTTAACAAAAAGAGGGTGTAGCACATGTCCTGGTGGTGACTGAGAGTGAGCAGTGAGCACTGGGCATCTCATCCACTCCAACCCCACTCTGAAGGCCAATTCTATCTCTTTGCAAGAGGGCTTTCAAATTTGGCATTAGCTTGGAGAATGGTGTACTCATATCAGGTGCTGTGGGCTTGGGTCAGTGTCTTGACTCAGCACATTCATTCTCCTCTCAATTATGCAGGAATTGCCTGTGCTCACAGCATTTCAGTGGCACTTACAGCCTGGCACATGCTGTAAAGCCTCCAGAAGTCACAGAGCTGCAGTAAAACTTCTTGGGAAGATAAACAATTATCATTTCCAGCAAACAATAAAAATATAAGTATTAAAGGTCCTAATAACAATGGCGAGGACTGGTGAAGCATTTATTAGTCTCCTTTGTGTTCTCACTTGAAACATTTATCACCACTGAACTAGCTGGTTATCCTCTTTTAATTATTTCATATGGAATAATTAAATAAAATGAAGACAATAATTTTTTATAGATGGTTATGAGGAGGAACAATTTTTCTCAGGAAACTGAATATAGATTTTTATCCCTCCCCTTTACCTCCCAAGACTTTAGAGATCTAATGTATTCAGTGCTGCTGCATAAAGAGAGCTCCTGAATTCTCTGAATTATTTATTTTTAATAGTTAACCATCATTTGAAAGTCTCACCTGGATGACCTATGATTGAAGATAAAGCCTCATTGAGCACAGTGTTTTGTTCTGATGACAGATTTCCAGACAATTTCCCGTGTGTTATATGAGAAGCTGAAAATCCTGCGTGCTGCCTGTATTTAAAAAGGCCATACAGCCCTGCTGAGGTTTCCAGGCACCCCGAGCTGTGATCCTTCTCTCTCTGCTGGATGCTGCCCTGTTCTGGAGGCACAGGACAAGAATACCAAAACTGAGATGGTAATTTCCATTGCTGCAGCCCGTCAGGCCACAGCTCACACTCCAAATCCACATGAGGATATTGATCTGGAGATGCATAAGGACAGGTGAATGGGGCTCTGATCCATCCTGTCTGGTTCTAGATGTCTCTGCTCATTGCAGGGTGGTTGGGCATGGTTGGCCTTTCCCAACCAACACTGTCCCATGGCTCTGTGGTTCCATGGGTTAGAGAGACCAAGAGGCCAAGGCACTTTGATGAAAATGCTCAAGAGCAGCACAAAATGGAGAAGCAGAAGCACAAAACTGGTTGCCAAATTGTCTTTGTTAGGTAAAGGCTACTTTTGATTCTATCTTCTTGCTATTTGCCACGTAAGGTCCCTTGCACAGGCAGAAGTTAGGAAAAAATAGATGGACATGGCCTCTGAGCAGATGAGGTACGTGTACACTCAGATTTCATATCTCTGGAGAAAATTTCTATGGAGTATAAAATATATCTATTTTATACTCAAGTTGCAATTAAGCTGAATATAAAATAAAGGCAGTTAATCTAGTCCACAGTGCAAGCTGAAGCTTGTGGCAACACGCAGAGAAGAGAGAAGGAAGTGTCAGTGAGGGTGGAACCCATTGCTGGGCCTCACAGACATTTGAGCATGTTTCTACCTACAACCAGTGAAGAAAGATGAGTATTCCCAAGCAAGGAGGGACAGCACCTGACACAGGGCATATGAATCATCCTCCTGTGCTCTGGAGCTGCAACAGCTCAGCCCACGTCCTGCAGGAGTCCTTGCAGGAGGTGATGGTGGAGTCAGCAGGCAGATGGGCCGAGAATGGCAACCTACATTTCACGCTGCACAGATCTCACCAGCTAGCAGTGCTTTTGCCTCCTTGATCCTGCTGAGTTGCCAAAGAGGAGCAGAATAGCTGGCTCTCCTGCTGACTACAGCAGGCCAAATCCTTTTGCAGCAAGTTCTCCAAGTGCCCTGTTGGAGGGGAGCATAGCTGCTTCCATGGAGGATGTTTCTTCCAGCAGGCAGAGAGGAGGGCCTGCAGCAAACTGTGGCTTTTCTCAACAAACAGTCTTTTCCTCTGTGTAATCACAATAACAAATTCAATCTTGAAGTTAACCAAACTTAGAAAAGTACATTAAAAATGGAAGTTTTTGAAAGGAAAGGTGATCCTCTAGTTAAGGTGCTTTTGACTTAAGGGTATTCCTAAGAAGATCCTTAAGTTCTGAATCTGGAAAAGCAATCATTATTAACAGCACAGTTCTTATAATATTTTCCTATTTAAGATTTGCTTGCCTGTCGCCATTGTTTGATCATAAATATACTCATTCTACAGCTTAATGAAAAGAACTCTTTTTACAGCTTCAACTGAGCAGATCTAGGGAATTCTGTGGGTGGTGGTTTTCTGTTTGTTTAGTGTTTTTTTTTTTTTTTTTTTTTTTTTTTTTTTTTTTTTTTTGTCAGGGGAGGTGTCTGTGCTATTGAATATCTAATCTGGGCTGTGTCAGCCTGCACATCTGAACACACACAGACTCCCAGCATCAATGTTGATGTTGTTTCTTAAATTAGTTCATGTCCACACGGAAACATTTAACCCACCAATGTTTCCCTCCAGCCACCTGCCCTAATTCCAGGACAACACTGCTGTCCTGTGGTCTGATTCTTGGCTCGTTCTCAGTCCAGTTGAACAGCAAACCCTCTTAGAAAATTTGTTTCTCACAGGGCTTCCAGCGTCATAACTTACTGCAGGAAAAGGCCATAATTTTGACTTGCTTTACAGATGTCAAATCCTTCATGGAACTCAGTTTAAACTTTAGGCTCCATGTCAAAAATAATACAAAAAACTGGCTGTAATTACCTCCTGGAGTTAGCTTGCAATAAATTAAAACAAAATTAAAAAAAAATCTATCCCACATTTTAAAGGAATTTTGACTTTCTGCCTAGATATATATTTTTTCACTTCTTGCTTGGAAACTTTAAGAAGGGAACAATTAATGAAAACCAATTGCTCAAAAAGACATGGTTTTCAGACCATGTTTGTTTTCATATCTTAAACTAGCTCACTGTGCCTTAACATAGTTTTAATTCATAAGAAAACTCCAAGATAGATTAGAAATGTAGATTAGAGGAGGAAAGATATAATTTTTTTATTTTACTTTGACCCCATGTTATTCATTCCTTCCTGGAAACCTAATTTTTTTTTTCTTTTTGGCTGCTCTAGTACTTTATTATTTTTATAGTATGCATTATTGTAATTAAAGGGGTGTATATTTTTATGGACCAACCCTTCTTTTTGCTTCCATTGCCAGAAACTGTTAGTAAGATGCAAATTAAATGCAGGTCTTTTGAATGGCAAAAAATTTTGGTTTGTGCCCCTCCTCCAGCACGATAATTTTTACTAGTGTACCTTTTTATTTCTTGGGTGTAATAGGAAAAAAAAGGTCTGTGCTGCTTTGAGGAGAAGAGATTATGCAGGGTCTGGGACCTGAACAGGAGTTGGAGAATGAGCCCAGATATCCTGACTAATTTTTTTAAGCTAGAGGAAAAAACACTGTTTTTTTTGGGGAAATATCAGTGTATTTAGGTGTTTATCCATCACAAAACCTGGACTTCCAGGCTATGAGCAGGTAGAGCCCTTGATACAGTACTGATCCAGAGCTGGGCATTTGCCCACTGATGGGGTTGGACTGGGCAGTACACCCAAGAAACAACACCAAAAGCATTATTCCTTCTTAAAATTGCCTGGTTTGAAATGAAATGTTATCTGTTTTGTCCCAAGTCCATGCTTTGCCATCCTGTTTTTACCACCTGGGCACACCGTGGGTGAGAGGGCTCTGCTGCTTTAACATGCACAATGGGAGCATGAGGTATTCCAGCTCTGGAGTCTCTGTTGGGAAGCAAACTTGGAGCTCTGCCTTCTGCAAATAGACCCTGTTACCCTCTCAAAATAATCATCTTTCCCTGTGGCATGGACTTTTCCCCTCCTCTCAGTCCTGACTGGCTGTTCTACGTGGGTTTGAATCCCTCTTGACTCTGTTTCCTGAAGTCTGGCTTGACCCTGAGCCACAAGTCTTGCCCAGATGTTAAGTCTGGTCCTATCTTTGGTTGTTCTGGCTTTTGCTGCCTGGTTTTGAGCACAGTACATAATTTATCAGGTGTTTCAGTTTAAACTCAGTCTAAAGCCTGTGAAACTACTCTGCAGTTGTGTTGTTATGTGTGTGTATATTTATATACATACATCTCCCAACACCAACCCCAAAATATTTTGCATGACTTTCAATTTAAAAGGGAAAAAAAAAATCTAAATGCAAGTCAGAATATCTGTATTGTCAAATCAGTCAGTTCCTGTTAGGGGATTACCATTTGAAATGCAAGATAGCAGCTTTTCAGAGTAAATGGGGAATTAGCTACTCTATATTTAAACCTAAAAAAATAATGTGCTAATTTCTAAGTCAAAGACCTTGGATTCCTGACTAAAATTGCTTGTGTTTTTCAAGTTCTATATAAGAAGCATGAAGAACAGTGTGTAAAATACTGCAAGTTTTGCCAAAATTTTTTTGCATTCATCAGTGTGTAAAACTAACTGTCTGAACTAATTGCTGCCAGAAACTCACTTTACAGAAGTGATCATAATGAGTAATTCTTTGAGCCTAATGGATTTGCTTCAAGGGGGAAGCAAAATGAGCCAACAAAGAAGTATGCAGAGTTTTCCAAGGATTTAAGGTCAAATAAGACACCAACTTTCAGAAGTGTAATGAATGACAAGTAGGAAATCAGGACTTTCAGACACAGGAAAAGGTCACCCTTCTACTGTAAGTAAGGATGCTTCCATAAATCAATATTTTTTTTCTTGCGTATGACAGAGTAATTCTGTTATCCCAACACACAGAAATCTAAAAAAATCAACATAATTACTGGAGAAATTAAGCTGACAATTTGGAGTGATTTTCACATATTTTCTCAGTTTTATAGTTTTAAAATAATCTTTAGTAACTTTATAAACGGTGAAACAAATGGTGTCACATTTTACAATGCTGATTGTTGCAGGGTGACAGGAGACACAGGTACATTTAATCACCCATCCTATGGGTTCCCCTTCCCCATTCATTACCCTGACAACCCCTGCCCAGCCCAGTGGCTGATCTCACACAGGCCATTAGTGTGCTCACAAAAGGGGATGTTGAGTGCCTGCCTTGCCCATCATCCTAAAGCATAGCCTAAGATGAGAAGAAAGTTCATTTTGTGTGGCTGAAAACAGGGAGTCAAGGAAGAAGGAGAGGAAAAAGGGTAAAATCTGTATTTTCCCATTGTTGAAAGAAGAGAGGTGCAGTTCAGCATGTTTGGGGCAAAGAAACAATCTCCGCACACAACCCAGCTGACTTAGTCAACCGGTCAGATTGTTCCCATACAGAATTTTTCCTGGCTTCATCTTCTTCAAATTTTAAGTCTCCTAAGCCCCCACAAAATTATAATAAACATGCATCTGTAGTAAATTTTACTCAACCTAATAACTCTATCACTGAGCTTGGGAATGCCTAAATTATGGATTTCACTTTCTTGAATAATACAGGTGTTTGTTTTAACTAACCTTAAAAAGTCACAAAAATCCCACTATTAGACATTTGGGTATTCCTACAAGATAGTACCAAATGTTGATGTCAAAAGAGAAACAATTAAAAAAAAAAAGCTCTCAAGAACACATGTTTAGAAAACATCTTGCCAAGTGATGAAGTAAAAGGTAAAGAAGAACCAGAATCACAGCTTTTATATCTCCTCTGATCACCTGTGCCTTTTATTCCTTTTCCCTGCAGGAACCAGGATGTCTTTTCGATCTGCAGAATCCATACAAGATATGACAAGAAATTCCAACCTACCAATGTGGGGGAAGAGAGAGAGAGATGCTGATTTCCATTTCTGAAACAGGTGTAATGTTCAGAGGCTTTACAAGGATGAATTTAGAGGAGAGAAACTTCCTCCTCCAGCACTGCCATTTGTATCCTGCACACTCTCACATCACCAGACACACCTGTGCATCACTTTTCGGAATTTCCAATCCAGGAATTTCCAATCATACAGGTATCATGCTTCTGTGTTGTCTTGAGTTTTTAGTGGCTATGTGTCTACCATTTTCACACTTTCTTTTACTGGATCACCTTCAAGAGTCACTTGAATGTTGTAACAAATGAATTGTTAATTTTTGCAGCTGTGGATGTTAATGGTGCTTTAGTCTTGAGATCTCTGCTCCTCACTCACAGCAATTTTACCTCTGATTGGTTGAAGTGTGCTATGTCTAGACCAAATTAATTGGAATCAGCTAAGAAATATTGAGGGGAAATAAAATGGTTTGAGATACACTGAAGGGAAGACCGAGTGAATAATCTTGTTTGTGTTTCAGGGCTGCAAAACTAGCAGAACAAAACCGATAACTTCATTTCTATCAGCTAGGACGGTTCTATCTATCCACCTGTGAAAATCTGTTCTTGCCTGACAGAGCAATCCTATTTCTGCATGGCTGGAATGTTGTTGGCACTAATCAAGCTTTTTTTTTTTTTTGAAATATTTGAACGCAAATGAAATTTAAAGATACTGTAATGTCTCTTTTCAGGATGGAACTTTATGATTAAAAGCATAAATTTTCCCAAGCATTCACACATGCTGCAACTTTGCCATGTCTGTTTAAGATGTCTGAAGAGGTTTCAAAGTGCAAATACTTTGTACTTTCTCTGTTCATCTCAAAAAATAAACTATTACAATATGCTCATATTCCTGGCATCTGATCGCTTCTGATGAGGAGTTGATTTTTCAGCAAGAATTTAGGATTTTAGTGGCAATGAGATTTCCTGAACTAAAACAGAATTAAACTAAAAATCTAAGCAGGAGACTCATCAGGGAATTAAAGCAGAGTGTGAGATGATTGATGAAATCACTGATTTGTTAAGACTTGCAGCCAAAAGTGGAGGTCACCCCTAAGAGAGAAGAAAAAACATCAGGTTGTCCTCTTCACTCCTCAGTCTTTAGGGAGGTGCTGTGCTGGATTTTGCTCTCACCAGCAAGGAGGGGCTGGTGGGGAATATGGAGCTCTAGGGCAGGCTAGGCTGCAGTGACCATGGAATGGCAGAGTTCCAGATCCCTGGGGAAATGAGCATGGCATTCACAAACCCTCCTGCCCTGTGCTTCAGGAGAGCAGACTTTGGCCCCCTCAGGGAGCTGCTTGCTGTGGGATGGAGATATAGAAGGAAGAGGGGCCCAGGAAATCAGGGATTGCCTTCTCCAAGCTCAGGAGCCATGGAATCCAATGAGTAGGAAGCCAGATAAAATTCCCAGGACTCCTGTGTGGATGAAGAAGGAGCTTCTGGGTGAGCTCAAACACAAGAGGAAGGCCTGCAGAGGATGAAGGTAAGGACAGCCTGGGAGCAACACAAAAGACATTGTCCAAGCAATCAGGGAAGACAATGGAAAAGATAAAGGACAGATAATGCCCTGGTAGAATTAAATCTGGCCGGGGATGACAAGGGCAACAAGAGAAACTTCTATAGGTATGCCAGTGGTAAAGAGAAGGACAGGGAAGATGTGAACCCTCTCTGGAAGGAGAGGAGAGACCTGGTTACCCAGGATATGCACAAGACTGAAATGTTCAAAAATTTTTGCTCAGTCCTCACCAGCCGGTGGCCCAGCCACACTGCCTGGCTCACAGCAAGACTGTCAGAATGAAGAACCTGGCTTTGACAAGGCTTCTAAAGCCAGCATCATGTGTGCACCTGTGAGCACAGGACTTTCATCATGCCCTCTAAATGTTAAATTTTCTCACCTGGTTTAAGATCCATCCTCAAGTCTAATGCTGCAGAGCAATGAGTTCCACAGGCAGGCTGTGCTGTAGGGTATTTCCTTTATTTGTTTTAAATTTACCTACCATTTATTTTAACATATGAGCCCCAGTTCTCATATTACTGTGGAGTGTAAAGAGAAGGAATGATCAGCTTTTCTTACACTATTCATCATCTTAAATAGCCCAATTAAGCCCATGTAATTATCCTTCTTTCCAAGTTAAATAATCCAAGTCTTTGCAGCTTCTCATATGGAAAGTCCATCATGCCTCTAAACCATTGAAAATTATGTGGTGCTAATTTAAAACACGGCCACTTGTAACATGTGTATCTATGTCTATTTCTACTGACACTGTGATTGTCAGCTAACTGAACATGTGTAACACAGAAAATGCAGCTCCAGCTGCCTGTTCCCACACTGACTAATGAAGGGACGTTGGGTCCTGGCATGAAGTGGTGATTTCTGTGTGCTGAACATGGCCTGTCATGTTTCAGGGGGGTTGGGAGCCACGGGCACTTAAAATTGTTGAATATATTTTTATTTCCCTAGATCTCTAGAGACAAGGGGCTCTTTGACTATATCCACACCACTCCGTTCCCCCACCGGAGTTTCCCATCGGACTGGTGCAGCCCCAGAGAGAGGAAAATTCAGTTATTTCTGGAGTCCAAATAGTGTCGAGGGTCCCCAACTGAGATCAAGGCTTCATTGTGCTCTCAATGGCATAAACTCGTACTTAGAGACAACCCCTGCCCTAAAGGCCTTGCAGTCCAAATAGGAGAGACAAATAAAGGGTGGGAGAGAAAATAAATGTGAAGTGACTTGTGCAGCTGCTGGAACAGCTGCTCTCAGAGGGAGATGGGAACAGGACCCAGTTTGGAGGGTCTTGAGACAGCGTGTTAGCTACTGGGCTGTCCTGCCTCTCATTTTCCTGCGGAAAATGACATTTTAACCACCGCATCTTGAAAACACCTGGTCAGGGAGAGCCCAGGGGACGGAGAAGTTAAAATGCAAACAGCTACTTGGCAGCTCGGCACCCTTGGGCTGTGTCTGCTGCTGCTGAGCGCAGAGCCAGCAAAACAGAGAGGACCTGATGTGGGAAAGGGCACACTGAAGGAAATGTGGTGTCTTCTTGTGGTCGCAGGTCACTGGTTGATGTTAAGCGCTCAGGATTCAGGCCACATGAAAGCTTTGGCAAAATTCTGAGCAAATGAGGACTGGTAACTCATTTACTAGTAAAAGAGGCCTTTGACCCAAAAATCTCAGGAACATTTAGGTTTGGAACCAGATTTTAGTGCGTCCTTGCACTCCAGTGTGGGGAGCTGTCTGGCCCTGTGTGTGTGGAATCAGCTGCTGCAGCATCTTGCAGTTCACATGCAATGCTGACTAATGAAAGGAAAGAGGTGAAAGCCTGGAACTGAAGGGCTTTTGCTGCCAGGAACATGCACAGCAGCACTCCCTGCAGTCTTTTTTTGGCAGGACAATGTCTCTGCCAAGAGCTGGTGAAGGCTCTGGGAGCCTGTTCTCTTGTCCACACTGCATGCCCAGGTAGTGAACCGTTTTTGTCTCTCTGAGCTGCGCCTCCCATGCAGTTTTATGAGCAGTAGTAAAATCTTATTCTTTCAGGCTGCTAAATTTGACTGGATTTCCTACTTGTGAATGTATTTGCCATCCATGCAAGCAGCATTTCACTTTCTCTGCCTGCCACAGAATGCCAGTGCAGAATTTAAGAAATTTCCTGGTGTCTCAGGAGGACCTCCTAACACAGGGATCCCTGCTGAGCAGACAAGACCTGCCAGGGTGTTTCCTAGGATTACCTGATGCTCTTCAGTCACTCCTCACTTGAGGTATTTTTCCTGTCTGACTGAATTTCCAAGGGACAGAGCAGTGCAAAAGCCGTAGGGTTTGCTGTGATCTCTGCAGAAGGTTCCCTCTTCTGAGACTCTTTTTCCACCCTCTTGCTTGCAGCTACTTCAAGAGACAGACTTCTCCCTCCCATCCCCTTTGAGATGGAAATGACTGATCCAGCTCATACTTGAATTTATTTTTTTTCCCCATAGGTAGTAGGCTTTTCTGCTTGTGTGTGCTGCCTGTGTCTCTGCCTCATGCTCTGCACCCCAAACACCTTCCAGCAAGCCTGGTAGCCTCACAGCTTTAGCACCAGCCAACTCACTGCCATGGCACAGGAGGGACATCTTCCATGCACAGCAGCACTTATGAGCAGGTACACAGCCCATTAAGACAGTGCATTTACAATTACACACACGTTTTACAACTCTCAGTGCCTGTAGGTAGCCACATGGTATATTTGGGACTTAATTTTCCTCAGGACTCTTGTTACAATATTCCAGCTACAACCTTCAATTTTCTCACAGTGCATTTCCTTCCCCCACTCTGAATCACTGCTAAAAAGTCTCTTATAAATCCTAAATTTTAAGTCTAGGCAAAACCTCTCTACCACTGGCTCCTGGCAAAAGGGATGAGCAGCTCATGGAGATATCCCTGACGTAATTGTGTGATTTTTGGGATGCTCTCAAATGATGTTAACTTGTGTGGGGCTCTGGCACAGGTCTCCCACAGAGGCTGTGGCTGTCCCATCCCTGGAAGTGTCCAAGGCCAGGCTGGACAGGGCTGGAAGTGACCTGCTCTAGGGGAAGTGGTCCCTGCCCATGAGAGGGGTGTGGAATGAAGTTTAAGGTCCGTTCCAACACAAAGCACTTTGTGATCCTGTGATTCTTAGCAGCTGAAATTGAGTAAAATTGAGAAATATCCTCCTAGGGTGGCTTTGTTTCATTGCTGCCATAGTACAGTGCCCTCTCCTAGCAGGGACAATGTGACAGCCCTCAGAGGCCAGTATCCTGCCAACTTAGTTGTGAAAACCTCATCGAGCAGCATAGCTGTGTCTACGGCAAGATTTTATTGGCAAAGGCACATTGGCTGGGTACATTTGAATATTTTTTTTCACACTCTTAGCCAAAGAAGCTCTGCCAGCAACATCTCCTAGCAAAGACTTCACGGCAAGTAGCCCACTATGAATGCACTCACAGAGGCACACAGAATGGTCATTAAAAAAGATGTTCCCCAGCTCTCTGCTAAGTTCTTGTTAGACTCAGATATGTAGCAAAGTTAAAAAAAAAAATTAAAAAAAAATAAAAAAGAGGAACCAATCTGCCAGCCGCTTAATTCGAGTCAACAGCTGTCTCCTTGTGCTAGTAGGAACTCCAATCAGAGGTCATGTTCTAAATTAATTCTAGCAGCACCCAGTGTTTTCCCCGATGACTGTGATTCTTTTGGGTCAATCCTAGGTCACATAAGACTGAAGAAAAACTGCTTTCATTAACTTCTTTCCTTGGGACCAACTCACTCCAGAGATATTCCTTGCCAGAGTTATGTGACTGCTTCACAGAACAAGATATTTTCCCCGAGTTAATCACTTAAAGATTTAATTCTCAGCTTTTAAAAATAGTTCACACCATAACAGAGAGTATTTTCAGGGTTTATCCTCTTCCTCTTTTTAAACTGATTTTCAATTCACTGTTACTCAATGTCTCTTCTGCTATTCATGGAGCACAGCCAAGTGAAACCGGGACCCGCTATGCTGCTGATTTACACTATAGAACCATTATTAGCTGAGTTCTGCATTGGCATTCCAGACATTCCAGTGTGCAGCTAGCCTCCTGTGTATTTATTCATTCAAAATAATGACAGGGCTGGCGAAAGAAGCTGGAATGACAGCCCTGTGCAGTGGAGAGGTCCTTCACTGGGCCAGGGTGCAGGGCTGGCAGGGCCAACACATGCCACCCCCTCCTACCTCCCACACCCTCTTTCGCCCTGCTCCCAAGCCTGTCTGCACCTTGCAGAGTTAAAATCCAGGGCAGAGAATTCACAGGGCCTAGTTAGGCTTTGGTGCAATCTCTGCCCCTGCTGCTGGTGGTTTTCCATCATTCCCAGTCTTTTAAAGGGTTTTGCAGCACAGCTACGCTCACCAAATGGCCCCATTTCTTGAATCACCAGGGCAAACACACAAACACACACAACCCCAAACTATTTAGGCCCCTGAAAGTAGTTCTGAGAAGTGACTTGGCTGTGTAAATCACAGTTCTGGACACCTATTAGGGAAGGTCTGAGGTCTCTAAATGGTGCAGCGTCCTGGTTTCAGTTATTTGGCCCAGCACCAGGGCACACTGCTCACTCCTCTCCCTCCCATTCTTTTGTGAGAAGGAAGCTTCATGATCGTTCATTAACGTTATGAAAAATGCACTCTTGGAGACAAGCGGGTGTATGGGGAGGCAATTAAAATGTTCCATTGTGCTGAGCGCTGTGCAAACACTGAAACAATGGTCCCCAGAGTGGGGATCTCACCACTGAGACAGACAATAGCAGCCATTCACACCACCTATTATAGACTATTTGGGGTATCTATTTTAGGTGTGAGTCACAGCCTAAATTTTCTGTACGGGCCAAGAAATAGTTGCTTCCAGGGAGTGACTCAGAGCACCTAAGTTAGATGGCAAAAAGTCATATGGTAGTAATATCCCCAACCAGTTTGTGGAGCAAATTAGGGAGAATAACCACCTTTTGCCTAATGGACAGCTCTCCCTAGGCTCCCTCCATTGCCAACAAGAGGAAAAAGACTTCACAAGACGGTTCACAGCATCCAAATCAAGTTCTCCTTCCTCCTGATGGAAACCATTTCTCTTTACTGACAACAGAGGGGGAGTCTGGGGATAGTAAGTTCATTAGGCTAAAATAACCTCTTGTAACACCCTTGTAGCTAGCAGGAAAAACAGCATGCAGCTGCCTAACTTTGTCAGGCTGCCCACTAAATCTATTAATGGATATAAATTGACAAAAAAAAAAAAATTGGGAAAAAGGCAGAGAATCCATTTGCAGGAAAACGGACATCTTTCCACATCTCAGTAAACACACTCAACAGCCATAATGAAAAACATGCAGCATTTCCATGAATTTGACATCTCCTCCCAGACACCTCTGCTATTTACATTCAGAGCAGGGCCCTGTGAAGCCCAGACGCCGCAGTGCTGGGATGTTTAAGCCCTGAGGTTTAAGCCTGTGCCTTTGGGCTGCCTGTGGGGTGCATATCCACACAGAGGGCTCCTCAATCTGTGCACTGAGTGCCTGCTATCCCGGGTCACACGCTTTGGAGGAAGGCAGTGCCTCTTGCCTGCTGAGGTGGGAACAGGTTAACCAAGAAGGGGCTTGGGGCTGCAGCAGCCATCTCTCAACCTCAAGGGCAGCTTGCACCTCCCAACAGGGATTCCTGCCATGCTGTCCCCAGCAGCACCCACATATCTCCCATCAACTTTGGCCAACTGGTGCCCGTGAAGCGCTGGAGGCCCTCAGATGAGAGGTGCTGATGGCAGAGCAGAGCGGCTCAAAGACGCCGCCGTGCCTGGGTGCTGCTGCACCATGACCTTCTACGGCGGTGCTGTGGCAGCCTGCTTCTTCACGGGGGCATTTGGGCTGACAATGCGAAGCTCCTTTTCCCACATAATTGAAAGGAATTTCTGATTATGCACAGGGATGTCAGCAGTGCGAGGAGCTTGGACGCCTTCCAGCCGCAGCCGGATCCAATGATAGCGCTGCGATTTCTCCTTTTTTGGCACTCTACTTGTGAACTTTCTGCTCCCTTCTGGGAGTGATTTCTCAAGATAATATGCTGCTGCTCCAGCTTCTCTCTGATGGCCTAGATTTATAGCTTCTGTAAGGCAAGAGAGGGGAAGGGGTGTGGGAGAGACAGGGAGGATGAAAGCAGAAAGGGAAATTATTTTTTGGTTGGGGTTTTTATTATTTTGGTCCCACTCTGCTACAGCGACTGTCTCCAGGCTTTGCACAAAAATAGTCTGTCCTTTCCATCTCTGTAATGCTCTTTGCTGCCTGCAGAGAAAGGTTGAAAGTACACACGAGTTTTTCTGGCCTCTCTTTAGTCCAGCCCCTGTGAATATGTGGCATGAGGTGAGCACTACATTTATCTCTGACCTTTTCACCATCTCCTGCATCTGTTAACTGAAAAGAGAGGAAGATGTCCCCAGCCTCCTCTCCCACAGAGCAGATGGTACTGGTGACTTGATTTACTTTATCTCTATCCATCCCAACTTGCCTCAAATCTCCCTGAATGTCTAATTTATCTAAAGCCTTCATTGCTCTAACTACACTGGGGAAAAACAAAACAACAGCCCCAAAAACCCCAGCCACTGATTTTCAGGGAGAAATATTTCAAAATTCCAGATGCTGTGCTCAGAAATTTAGTAACACCATAATTAACTAGGACAAAAATTTCTCTCTTTGGATGTGCTAATCAGCTGAACATCCTCTTTCCCCAGTGACTTCAGACTGTTGGAGATGTTTCCATAACATCAGAACTGTATTTTCCGAGTATTTTAACCCTCTTTCACAGCATTTCCAGTAAGGTGGGGTGGTGTGCCATCCCTGTTTTACAGGTGGGAAATGAGGAACTGAGGCACAGAACTTATCTAAGACAGACCAGGTGAGTTTTGAATATACCTGTTCCTCTCTACTGCTTATAAAGGTAGATGGCTGATGTTTCATAGGATTACATCCATAATACTGCGTGGCTGCAGATGACTAAGATGAATGCCACTTTTTGAGACTCAGCAAGGTCACCCAGGAAGAGTGGAGAAAAGCTGTGAAATGAGCTTTTGTGTTTTACAAATGACCTGGTGAATAATACATGCACCTCCTCATGAGGGGCTAGCTCCTGAAATTGTGGCCTTTGGGTTGGTAGGGACATTAAATATGTGGAAACAGCATTGCCAGCAGAGGCAGGGGGGTGCTGAGCACCTCCTGGGGTTTGTCTTGGAATATGTTTCACCTTTGAGGTCTTTTGACTGCCCTGGAGATACCAGGACAGTCCTGTGGTTCTCACTGTGGCTTTAGCTACTGAAGTTTTCCAGTTCTTCAAGTTGCATCTAAAAATGGGAAATGCTGCTGGCAGAGCTGCCTGTGCTCAGCTCCACATTTCCCATCATCTTGGATAGCCAAATTGCTAGTGTTGAGTACTCTGTCCCAGAGGTTGTGGCTCAAATCTTCCCTCTCTGAAGAGAATACCTCAGGAGAATAGCAATTGCAACTTCACTTGTTCCTGTTTATCTCTTGCTGGTTGGCTCTCCAGGAGTCTCAAACTACCCCTCACTATGAGATTTCTAAATCTCAGGTAACCTGATTGCAGGTGCAACCTAAGGAGAAACTCTTTCATACAGATGATTGTTATATCAAGTGGTGATGTGGAGCAAGACACAAGGTTTTCTCATGAGGACCACAGGAAATCATCCTGAAGGTCAGGGCCAGAGAACGTTCGCACAACTCTTTCTTGATGCCTAGAGTATTTCAGCATTAAACCACACGTCCTGGCAGTGATACACCCTAATTATGCACCACCGAGAATCAAATTGGACTTGCCTTCAAAGCAGAGTTGAAATTGAGGCCACTTGGTGCTCCCTGAGCCTGTGTCCTTGGGCAGGGGCTGTGATTGAAATGACCTTACAGACAATCAGGCACAGGAGTCAAACTCCTCCTCGGCGAGGATTGGTCTGGCTTGATGGGGAAGCCTTTTGCTTCCTCTCAGAAATCAGAATCACAAAGACATACTGAGTGGCTGAGGAAATTATATTTTATTCAACTTATCAGCATGTGAAAGATAAGGGGAATGAGCTGCAGCCACAGTCTCCTCTGTGATGGCAGCTGCACAGGGGGAGCAGGAATGGTGCAGCAGGGAGGGAACTCGGGGGTGCTGGCAGATTGTGAGCTGGCACAGAGCTCCTGCTTTGGCCTGGAAGGACCTCAGGGCTGTGTGCAGGGGCAAACACAGGCAGCAAAGAGCCATTCAGACTAAGCAGCAGTCACCACTGCCAGGCAGCCCAGTGAGTGGAGCAGCCACAGTGCTGGGGTCAGACCAATCACAGAGAATGCACGGCTCGCATTGAGCCTTGTGACGGCTTGGCTCTGCTGTGGAGCAGGAGTCAAGGTAGGCTGCAGAGCTGTCACTCCTCATTTCCTATTATTTTCTTTAGCTGCAAAGCCATAGAAGTCAAAGAATCATCACAGAATGGTTTGGGTTAGAAGGGACTGTAAAGAGCATCTGATTTCATCTCTGCTGCCATGGGCAGGGACACCTCCCACTGTCCCAGGTTGCTCCAAGCCCCATCCAGCCTGGCCTTGGACACTGCCAGGGATCCAGGGGCAGCCACAGCTGCTCTGGGCACCCTGTGCCAGGGCCTGCCCACCCTCACAAGGAAGAATTCTTTCCCAGTATCTGATCTAACCCTGCCCTCTGTCAATGTGAAACTATCTCCCCTTGTCCTACAACTACACATCCTTGTCAAAGTTCCCTCTCCAGGGGAACTTGTCCTTGAGTCTGATTTGTTTCGTGCTCAAGGTGCTTTTGTGCATGAATGCAGACAGGAAAGCTGACTTGGCCATGGACAGCACACAACATTTCCAGCTGCAGCAGTGCCTTTGCCATCCATGGATATTCCCACTTTCCCCCCCGTGAGTGAGAAAGTGAGACCACCCACCTAAAGTGGTAAAACCAAGGGTTAGGTTCGAACTTAGTGTGGTCTGAGACAAAATATTTACTAGCTTGGTAGTAACTTTGTACTGGCAAGTAATACTAATAAAAAGTGTGTTTGATGTATTCAGAACTTACTGGTGTACACATTAAAACATGTGGTGGAATCTGGGGGCATAATAAAACAGCTGCTTTAGTTAAAGCCAGAAGAAGAGTGTCTGGTGGTCGTGCTGGAGAAAAGGATGGGAAAAGAAAAAGTACCCACTTTAACTCCTTCACTGCTGAGGCACAGCCCCTGAAAGCATGTTTTTATGTAAAGCTGCAAGGCCCCTGAGCTAAATGGGCTTCCCAATAACACAGTTTTCCTCCACTGCCCTGCAGACATGAACACCCCCCCCTTCCCTCACCTCTCCTCCCCTCACAACATTTTCACTGCTATTTTATCATCAGGCCTAATTTGATTTAACAAGCCTGGCCCAGATAAATCGAGTGGTTACAGATTAGGAAGTCCTTGTGCTTACAAGGCCAGTGCTCATAAAATTGAATGCATCATGCAACTTATAAACAGGAAAAGATAAGCATAGTTTTATGTACTCCACTCTGCTGCAGATTTCATGCCAGTCCATCTCCCTGGGAAAAGGAAGATGAAGGCTGTATCCTCTTTGCAGTCTGTGCAGAGCATTGTTGATGTTCGTGCTCCTTCTGTTCTACTTTTAACACCTTTTTTCCCTCCCTGGCACTTTGGTACACCTCTGGGACACCACTGAATGGTGTGTTCAATTTTTTTCCCCCCTGTATTTAAGGGACCCCTCCAGTTATTTGTATGTTTGAAAGGAAAAACTTCTTGATGTACAGACTAAGAGGAAAAGATAAAAGCTTTTTCTTATTTGTATATTCTTTATGGATTTGGAGTAAATAGCATTAATAACCTGGAAGTCATTCAGAGTTGTCCTACAGGAAGGTGATGGAAGAGAGAATAAATAAAATTTTTCTTGCTGTCGGAATGAGCAAGTCCCTCATTAAAATAATACAAAATAGAATCTAAAAATAATTGAGATTGGAAAAGATCCCCTAAAACCATTGAGCCACACCATTAGCACAGCACTTCCAGGTCCTGCACTAAATCATGTTCCTTGAGCACCACACTACATGTTTTTTGAACACTTTCAGGGATAGCGACTCCACCAAATGGAAACTGTGCTTCTTTATTTAATCTGCTTTTGTAGAAATGAAATGCACTCATTTTCCCAAATGCAAAGCTGATTGAAGTCCTTAGGTATTCTGGGGCTGGATTTGGTTAATGAGCCCTTGGATGGTGCCTTCCTACATTTAGGAGCTCTTTCAGCTGCCTGATAAACATCACCTCCCCAGATCAGGCCAAATACAGCAGCCTGCCTTCCTTAGCAGGAGTCTTCTCTAACAGGCCAGAGTTAGATGGAGTAGCCTGGGGGCTCTTTATATTTAACATCAAAGCAGGGCAAAACAAATGCAATTACAGCCCAATAATGAAATTTGTATTTGCTCTAAATGTCCTTAGTTACGTAGCAGAAAATCCAGATACACATGAGCTAAAGGCAGATCCAAGGCAAGTGGTGGGGGAAAGCTGAAATTTCTTTTCAAAGACATAGCAAACAGTATATAAACCTCACAAAATGTTTACTTTTTTTTGTTGAAGCTGTGGAGTAAAAATAACTTTCCATTTATCCAGTGAGTGATTATGCAGGATGAGACCAACAGGGAAGCTGCTCTAAGCCTCCAGCAATGTGATGTTTTTGAGTTCAGAGCAGGGAAAGGAGACCTTCAGGGCTGTGCCTTGGATTAATGGCCAGTGAGCACTCTTTGTAGACACTCTCTGGATGCAAGACTACTCTTCATTTTACCAAGATAAGGTTTATCCAACCTCTGAAGAGCAGCACAAGGTGGTGAAGTGACTTTACTCCTTCTTAGACAGCAGCATGCATTAGTTGGCATTTCCTGTCCCACATTTGGAAATCAACTCTCAGCCTTTTGCCAGGGTCTCAGAGCAAGAGTGCAAGGAGCTGGGAACAGGTTATCCTGTTTTCTAATTAGTAATGTGAAGTGGGAAAACAGATCATTTATAATAAATTCAGTCAGAACTGCAAGCAAATTAATTCCCTTTTAATGTTTTCTGAATCTCCTGTTGTTGGGATTAGAACAGGTGATGTTTCCTTAAGGGGTTTCATGCACCATCCACATTTTTGTATCTTAATGACACTAATTTCAACGTGCTCTCTATGCTGTTCAGTGGAAAATATTTTTGTTTAATGACCAGGCTCCTGTTCCTTTGCTTGTACTGATTAATGCTGCAGTTTCAGGGCTCCTTGCAGCAGGACGTGTGAATATAAGTGAAGAGATTAATATGAATAACCAGTACCAGACTGCCAGACTGAATATACATCTTTTGCTAGCTAAAAAAATATAAAAGGCCCTTGAACAAAACTCATCTGAGATGCAATCCTATTCAAGACTCTGAAGTTTTCCCTGGATGAGACACAACGTGAAGGAAGACTGCTGAGTCCCCTGGTGAGAAAATGTCGAGGGTCTTTATTCTGGTCCTGTGGTTCTGCAGACTGCCTGAATCACAAGGTCATGGCATGGCAAGATAGCTCGTTATATCTCCTTTTAACTGGCTAAACACATTTTAAATAACGCACTCCACAAATGAGAAAGTATTTTCCACTGAGGTGGGTAGCATCATCTCAGCTCTCTGAAGATTAAAGTTTACTGCTTCCTAATGCCTCTTGCCAAGGACACATTTTATTGCCTTTGTGTTACTGTATGTCAGTCAGGAATAAATCTCTGCAGAGCTTCTATCTCGCTCTTCAGCCACACGTAGCCTCATTTATATTCAACAAACTTTTCTTCCCTTCTCTCTCCCGTGTCTCCCGCCCCCTCTTCCTTCAGAGAAGGCATTTCAATGAGTCTGAGCAGGCACAATTTAGGACTGAAATGAAGATCTCTATTCAGAGGCTGAACAAATTCTCACCAGCTTCCTTAGACCTAGGGCTAAGCTCTTCAGTTCCCTTCACCCCTTTTGTCTGCAGGTTTTTTGGGGCCAGACTGCCAAGTTCAAGCAAGGCTCCGATCTCTCCTCTTTCACAGGCCTCCTGATTAGTGGCTTTCTTTTTCCAAGACTATAGATACAATTATTAGAAATTCCTTTTTTTGTGAACACATTGAATGAAGGTATGAATGGAGATGGTAAGATGGAGAAAGTGAGAAGCTTAATATAACTTTGGCTTCTGTAGTTAATTAGATTTGGATGGCTTCAGAGGAGCAGCTGTAATTTTTTTTTTTAATTGAAGTTACATAAAGGACTATTCAGTGTATTTTGGGTGGGGAGGGGAGACTGTATAAAAATAAAGAAGCAGAGAGATGGGTTTTGGAAATACACCCTCTCCCCCTCTTCCTTTTTTGGGAAACAGTTGTGGGAAGGGAAAAAAGAGAAAAAGAAAAAAAATGTCCCACCACCAAAGGGGATAACAGAATCACTGGCTCTGCTGCTAATACCCTGTGTCTGAGGCACAGTATGCAGAATGCATATTCAAACAGGAACACTTTTTTTTTTGTTCAGAGAGAATCTGAAATGCAGAAGTCTGAAATGTATTCCTTTGCACATCCAGAACACTAGATCTCAAACTTTCAAAAGGACATTGCCAAGATAGGGATCACATTCAACATTTAAAGCATTTCACGAAGATGTATCGCTTCCTATCTGCCTGAAATCTTCCTGCTGCTAACAGAAGGCATGGATTTTGAAACCCCAGTGACATGGCACCAGTTACCCTCTGTGTTCATTCTTCACTCTGCCTGGTGAAGGAAATGAGACCAGTCGGCTCTGTCTGCTGTTCCATTTCATCCTCGCTTTCTCTTTTGTGACACACTCTGCAATCTCAGAACTTCAGCCTTAATTGAATTTTTAAATACATGAAGGGATGGACAGTAGAATTATGGGGCCTAATCTAGTGGGTGGCACCCCTTGTACGTGGCGGGGGAGTTTGGAATTAGATGATCTTTTAGGTGCCTTTCAAACCAAACCATTCTCAGACTCTATGATCATGTTTTGCAACCCCTTTTGTTCTTTCACCCTAATCTGCATGTTAATCCCAAGGTTCTTTAGTAAAGTGTTTCTCCTTCACCAGGGGTGTTTTGGCAGCTAAACCTTCAGCTCAGTAAGTTATCCACTGACTGCAGCCGTGCTGATTTCTCCTCAGCTAAGCATGGAAGCCTGGGCTGTGGGAGAGGGTGGCTGTCACTTCAGTCACACTCACACATTGCACTGACTTTTGGTCAGCTTTTTAGGGGGGTGAGTATTATTTTATTAATTACACAGCTATATCACAGAATCCCAGAATGGTTTGGGCTAGAAGGGACCTTAAATCTCTTCTCCTTTCATCCCCCTGCCATGGGCAGGGACACCTCCCACTGTCCCAGGCTGCTCCAAGCCCCATCCAGCCTGGCCTTGGGCACTGCCAGGGATCCAGGGGCAGCCACAGCTGCTCTGGGCACCCTGGGCCAGGGCCTCAACACCCTCACAGGGGAGAATTTCTTCCCAATATCCCATCTAAATCTGTCAGTGTAAAGCCATTCCTTGTAGTCCTGCCCTTGTAAACAGTCTCTCTCCATCTCTTCTTTCAAACCTGTCAGTGAGTTTTCACTGCCATCAGCCTTCTCACCTAGGTTATCAATAGGGTTTATCAGAAAGAAAAATTCTGGTGTTGATATACCACTATATTATTTATACATCAATCAAGCAAACAAAAAAAAAAGCAACTAATTGTCATTATGACACTTAAAGTAATGTCCCCTAAAAATCCCTGTTTTCTAAATTTTCTTTCTTGGATAAATAAAAGTACAGATATTCTCCGAATGATATTTTTCTCTTAAAAAGACCTTAAGTGCATGTCCCAAAAAACTGTAGATAGCATCTCTGAGATCTTCCCTTCTTTATCAATATTCTCTATATTTTAAATAACGTGTTGGGAAAGAAGTAATTTGTCAGTACGGTCTATCATTATCAGTACTTTCTCCTCTCTTTGGAAGAGAAATAGAAATTTTTATAAAATTTTAAAAAATTAAAAGACAAAAAAAAAGCCCAACTTAGATAAAGAACACTTTCCTAAAATGTCTGCCATTATTTGCTTAGAAAAAAAATGGTTTTAGCATGATATGAAGTTTGAATTTTGTTTGAACTGCAAACATATTATGATATTGTTGAAATAAAAATGCTTTAAATTGAAAAAAGAAAACATTTAATAGAGTATTTCAGACTCCTGAGTGATTTTTGTCATATTTGTTAACACATCCTTAAAATGTTGCTAAAACAGGAAAAAAAAAGTGTGAACGTTTTTCCAGCTACTTCATATTGGATTCAACTATACTAACCTTTCCTCATCTCAGAGCATTATAAATGTCATCTTTCCTTATGACACTTAAGAAGGGAAAAGAAGGAAAAAAACGAGAAAAAGCTCGATTAGCCCTGTAGATTTAATGTTTGGAGAAAAGGTGTCAAGGCTGACTAACAATGAACAGTGTTGTTGGGCTTGCAAAAATTCTGGCACGAACTGCTGGGCTCAAGGCTGAGTGGATGGCAGAGGAGGAAGAGCCAGAAATGATGTGTGATACTCCTCTCAGGAGACAGGGTAGCAGCACCAAAGCATGGAAATTGTGGCATTTGGTTTCTGGTTTAGAAATCATCCTTCAGTTGCTAAAGCAAGCAAACCACCTCCAGCACAGACATGATGCAGTTGTGCTTTATTTCACTGCAAACATCCCAGCCTGGTTACTAGAGGCCCCAAGCTCTATAAGGTCTGAAAGGCAAAATTAATTATCCTGCCTGGAGTTCATCACTGAAATAACTCAGCTGCTTCTACCACCTGAGATAAATCTGTTTTGACTAGCTCAGTTACCTCTAACCAGCTGTGCAATTCTAACGAAAGAACCCCTGACATTCCTCATTTTGCTGTTAGCTTTTACCTTTCTAATAATTGTTCTCTCAGAATAAATACATGTGCTCATCTTAGGGGAGTGTCTGCTGCTGGGATGGGGAGGAGAGACAAAGGATGAGGTGATGGTGTCAGAGCCAGGCTGGAAAGGACTTGGAGCAACCTGGTCTAGTGGAAGATGTCCTTGCCCATCATTGGATGGAGATGATTTTAGGGTCCCTTCCAACCCAAACCACACTGAATAGGAGCTACCTGGATCTCCTGCATGCAGATCTTGGCTAAGATTATGGGTGCAACCTAAGGTTTTGGTATGTGGAACAAATCTGATCATTTGAGGGACACAGAAACACACCAGGAACGCTGCCATTAGAGTGTTCAAGAAGCTGAAAAAATATGCAGAAGTCAACAATGGCCACAAAAAGGAAAGAGGTGGTGGGAGCAGAATTAAGGTTTATTGATGACCTTTTGAAATGATCATGAGCAACTTTTTGTTATGCCTTCTATAGATAATCTCAGCAGCTGTTCTACCCCAAATATCTGTGCCTTGAATTTAAATTCACTCTTTCAATATTTGTATAGTGACTCAAAAATTCTCTTTCTGTAAATATTCCCAACAGGAAAAGGTGGATATTGAAATGTTTGCCCACAAAAGGTGTAGTCACTGTGAAAGCAAATCCATTTAAAAAGTGTTGAGCAAATATTCAGAGGAAATGAGAATAAAATGAATGAAAAAGGCTTTAAGGGGGTTTAAAAAGGAGGCAGGTGAAGTCATTGTGATAGTGCCATGTCAGATTAGTGCTCTGAAAGAGCTGTAGGGTGCAAAGTAGTTAAGACATTATTTACCCCTTCAATAAAGCAAGTATTATTTTTACTCACATTAATCAGTAGACTTGTAAACCCATTAGAGAACATAGTCCATGTATAATAGGAAGGAGAAAAATCAATGTAGAATGGCAAACTCGTAACAATGAGTGAAACTAAATGAGTTTGCTGTGATTTTCTACCTTTTCAAATTGCATTACTTTTTAGAATAAACCCTTCAGGAAGCTTGCTGTAGACCTGACTGAAATACTGCAGAGCAAATTGGTAACTAAACAGGGCATCAAAATAAAAAAGTAAGCCAATAACATAATCCTTTATCTAGAAGTCCTCACTGCTATTCTGATTGTATCACTGGTCTGATTAGATATGTATTTTCTGTATATACTAAAATTAAATTACTTGGGCTGGGAGGTTACATAGCACTCATCTGGAAGGAACTCTGCTCCATTCAGGGCCCCAGAGCCTTGGGAAGGACCAGCCTCTCACCCAGACACCGAGCTGCCAAGAGCCTCTCATGGTAAGACAGCTGAGAAAGAGACTGCTGGGATCCAAAATCCCCCAGGAAGAGTTCAATCTGACTTCCAAGAAATGTTCTCCAGACCTGGGGCAGAGTTTAAAATGCAAGGAAGGTCTTGAAAGAGCCTTCATGAGACAGCTGTGGGTTGTTGGGGGCTACAGCAACTGCTGCATTTACTGGATGCAGAAAGGGATGGGTTTCATTGATGTTCACATCCTGGATGTTCAGAGGTGAGAGTGGGAAAAGGCCCTCATTACCCTGATTAGTGTCTCTGCTTTGAAATATTCGTGGCCAAACCTTGACCCCTAGTATGGATCAATTGTGCTCAGCAGAAAAGTACTATTGAATCCAGAAAGGATCTTAGGTCACCCCAGTGCCTATACCTAGGCAGGAAAAATTTAGAGTTAGGAGACAGGAAAGAGGTTGCTAGAAGTGTAAACCCACAGTGCAGCTAACAAATGTAAATAAAATAGATTTTTTCACAGCTTCAAACTTGTATATTGCAATAATTCAAGAGTGAATAGACCCCTACCAATATACAAAGCCTGCTGTCTTAAAGACAAAAGGAAACATTTTGCAGAATCAGAAAATGAGGAATAAATATAATCTCAATTGCGTCACATTGTTATCTTGCATTTTAAATGGTTCTGTGTCTTGCTTCTATGCAATCAGAACATTTAGCACTGCAATCATCTTACGAGAATCTCCTTTATGAAGCAAAATGCACTTTGAGTATGTTAAGTAATAACTAAATCCAGTTATTGCGATTGCAAACATTCATCTCCAGTTAAATGAATGGCTCCCTTCAAACCTGTGTTGGTTGGCTGCTCTCAGCACAGAGCTGCCTGAAGTTCTCTGCTGCTCCCTAATACTTTTCAGATGATTTTATCTCTCTTTCCCTTCAAAAAGCAGTCAGATGGGAATAACTTCTGATCTTGACGCTGTAAACATGATCCATAACTCTGCAAGGGAGTCACTGTGACTCTGCATGGAGAAAAGGCTTGAGAAAGTGGATCTTTTATTCACTGACTGCTCACCACTTTTGTCTGGTTGGGGAAAACATACCCGGGTTCTGCATAACAGGATAGAGACAGAGCATGGATAGGCAGAGCCAGAACATGGGATAGATAGATAGAACCTTGCTCACATAGCTCTCTCCACAGTGTGGAGGCCCATGGCTGCACAGAGGCAGAAAAGGTAAAACAGAGATTTTAATTCCAGGAACAGTTCATTATTGACCAACCTGAAACCCAGTCAAGGGTGTAACCTGATCTTCAGAGACTTATGAGGGGAGAGAAAATTGCGGTATCCTAATGGAGGGATAATTTCAGTAATGCTTGGCCATTTAATCCAGATTCTTAAGTTCAGGGTAAATAAAAAGTTATCCAAAATATACAGAAGACAAGTAGTCCATGCCCAAGCCTGCAATACAGTCCAGATATATAATGCATAAACTTTAGTAGAAAGACATGGAAATCAGAAACATGGACCACCTTACAAGAACTGATTTGCACAGTGGTGGATCAAGCCTGTGAACACAAACAGTGAAACTCATCCCTCCACTATCTTATTCCAGAGAACCAGAGGTGGAAAGTGAATCCTCGCCACCATCCCCACAAAAAAGTGGTGACAGGAAAAGGAAAGAGGCCTTGATTGCTCCCAGGGACAAAAACCCAGGAACATTGTTCTGGAGAAACTCTTATACTGCTTTTGATTATGGATATTTAATTGTGTCATATAAAATTAGTGCTTGGAGTACCTAGCTATGACAATAAAGGTTCAGAACCTTAGAGAGACATTTAAAATTGTCTTCAAAGAAATTCCTATTTTACCAGTATACTAAGGTAATATACATGGGAGTAGATAAATTAAAACTGAAACTCTCCTGAAGATCTTCCCATCATGTTTCCAATGCAGAATCAGTGCATTTTCATAATTATTTTTTCACTCACTTTTACCAGGGAGCCAGGGCTTTCTCCAACAAGCTTCCTTTGCAGTCTATGCCAGGTTTTGGATGAAGTTTTCATTAGGATATTCCTCCCTAATATTTTCCATTGCCTAATTTAATCCGATTATATCTAATTACACTCCCCTGAACAACTAGAAACTATTCTTATCCCTCCCTTCAGATGCTTCCAGACAATTATCTGTCTCTGTATCCCTATTTGGCAAGTTACAGCTATTCAGTTTTTTTAACCTTTTGTTCTATTAACTTTACTTTTGTTCTATTAACTTTACCAAAGGCCATACAGTACCTTGCCTGAGAGGAAAGAAGATTTGGAATGACTTGCATTATTTTAAGCAGATGGGCTAGGCTTGCAAAATATTTGTCTCCTCCTTGCAATGATAGTCACGAGTGTTCCATCACATTTGGAACTCCTGCTTCCTGGAACTCTGTGAATGGTTATCAAATAGATTTTGTGGTTAATTTAATAATAATTTCATAGTTGATGTACTTGTGTGCTGCCGCTGCTGCTGAGTATTACTGACTTCAAGAATTTATTTGCTATGTTATTCCATTAGATGAGAGGAAAAAACCCAACAAAAAAGCTGTCTTGTTATTCTACACTGGTGATGTCATCTAAGGATTCTTGACCAAGACTTTGGAATATCAATCAAGGAAGAGACTATCTGAGGTTAACTGTAACACCAGACTTACTGGATGCTTTCTGTAACTAAATATTTGTGGCACAGCTTGTAGACTGCTGGCTTTTGAGCACTTCTGAAGTTCTCCCAAAGAGAAAATCTCAGAGAATAAAGGGAATAATAGTTTGGTGGAGTTAATGTAAACTAAATCACTGTGTTATGGGTCAATACAAATGTTGTGCTCTGTTCAAATTCATGTTTTCAGCAATAACAAAACCCTGGCCAATTAAACCTTGACTCAGCTCACCTGAAGGCAGCCATGTAGAAGACAGGCATTCAGACTAACCTAAACCCTCCTGGGCACCTCCAAAAAGTGATGTATCTCACCTGTCTCTGATATTGATCTTGGTGTAGAAGATGCTGCTAGAGCATATTTTCATGAACTGCTAGTAACATGAAAACAGAAAATACTCAGGAAACATGCAGCTTTGAAAACAACTCACCAGGCTATAATGCCTTCAAAAACCCCAAGGTATTTAATGAGCAGCGAGCGACACTAACAAAGTCTTTTTCCTAAATCAGAGGAGTAAACCACCCAAATCAGTTTGGGTGGTTTACTCCTCTGGATTCCTCTCACTTCCCCTACCCTGTGTCCTTCATGATGAAAAGCTGTGATGCCTTCCAGCCCCACTTCCATCCATGAAAGTGGAAAAATTCCCAAATTCCTGGAAAAAAGCAGTTTGTATACTGCTGGGGATGTGGGAATGTCCCCACCAGCATCTGGCTACCCAGACTGGGTAAATATCTTCTCACACAGCACAGGTTTTTTCTTTGTGTGATTGTTGGATCATGGAATCACAGAATCGTAGAATCATAGAATGGTTTGGGCTGGAAATAACCCAAGATACAAAGCCCCTGCTTTGGGCAGGAATGCCTTCTACTAGATCTGGTTGCTTGGAACCCCATCCAGCCTGGGCTTGAATACTTCCAGATTCACGCCCTTTAGCCAGTTTCCAATCTTCTGTAGCTCTTAGAAATGTAGCATCACCAGGATATTACAGGAGATTTACAAATCTGTCTTCAAATCTGACTGAAACAGGCCAAGAAGTCTCAGAGTTAAGTGGAAAAACAGGTGGAAAAATCATAGTATGATTGCAGAGGCCTATTTTTGCTTCAGAAATTCAGCTAAAGAAAGAAAAACCATTTAACAGAATTAAATCATAACTTTTTTTTTTTTTTTTTATCAGGCACTTGCTATCGTTTTCCCCCTTGCTGACATGAAAATTAAGAAACTGGGAATCCAATTACAAACGCTAGATAAAAGGGAGTGATAGCAAGGAATTTTAATTGGATGGAAAAGATGTCAAAGGCATGTTCACTAGATAGATGCTTCAAAAGCAGCAGAACTACAAGTGTACAGGCAGAGGTCACTGTATAAAGGAATAACAGGTGACTTAGAAACTGAACCACAGCTCAGGTTTTCAATCAATAGGACCAGTGAGAACTGCTGGACCTTCGATGCAATTCATTACTTCAAGAGGTAGTAAACAGCAATATTGACATTTAGAATTCAACCAAACCCAAAATTGCTTATGTCTCTGGCAGCTTTATTTTAAAGTGTGAAAACTCTCAGCAGGAGGTACCAAGGGTTCTGCAACCTTTTATTTCCAAGGCTTACTGCAAAGAAAAACAGGCTGTTTGAGCATCTGTTCTGAACAGCTCTTATTGTGGTCCTTCTCCTCTTTCTTCTTCTTCTTCTTCTTCTTCTTCTTCTTCTTCTTCTTCTTCTTCTTCTTCTTCTTCTTCTTCTTCTTCTTCTTCTTTTTCTTCTTCTTCTTCTTCTCTCTCTTCATCATAATGTATTAATGTTATTATTATTATTGCTTCTTCAAGATGTAACAGTAGAAAAAAATGGAATGGTCTTCTCTTTCCTGTATAGCATGGTGACCTAAAGTCCTCTTGATACCTTAAATTAGAAAAGCCTAAGTGTTTTTGGCTTGAAATATGATTTGAACTTTGCATTACTCTCCTACTAAGCATGGCAATGAGCAGTCATATAGCCCTGCTAAGATAAACACAAACAGTTTCCATGTAGGAAGACTCAAAACCCATCCAGATGAGACTGAGCTCATTTTGGTTTAACTTCCTCTTGTGGTAGCCCCAGACCCATGGGATGCTGGCATTTTGATTACAGTGCAAACCCAATGGCAAAACTCCCATTGTTTTCTAAGATGTCAGGATTTCACTCATCAGAATGGGATAATCTATCAGCCCTCCTTACTCAGTCCCAGTGAAAACAGGAATGCACCAGCAGATGAATCTGGCTACAATTCAGGCTGAGGTGTGCAGTTTTAATCTCTTGCTTTGAGAGAACAGCCCAGCATTTGACAAGCCTTTGGAGGTAGGATATATACCATGAATTAAATTCCTTTGCTGCTGGGCTCTGTTTGTGGGGAAACTATTTACCTTTTAAATGATACACTTTCTCAGACCTGTCACTGGAAAGCAGACCCACACCTGGCTCCATAGCTTCTGTTAATGGACCTGGACAAGTTTTATTGGAAGGACCTCGGGGAAACAGAAACAGCCCCACCAGACTTGATGGCCCATCCAGGGAAGTTGTTGATGTTAGATCTTCCAAGGAACAGATATAAACATGCCCATAATGGATTCTATAAGGGTTCTGTCTGCAGAAGAAATGTTCCCCTAATCCATCCAATGCAGGCAATGATGTCTCCTCGTCTGGCACTGGAAACACAGAGCTTCCTCCTGCCCTTCCCTCTCTAACATCCTTCAGGAAAAGCAGACAGCCCTGAGTGCACAGAGTGAGAAAGGATCACATCCCTAAGCAGTGAAACAGGCTGGAGTTTGCACGAATTAATCTCTAATTGCATCTGATTTGGGGAAAGGAAAGGAGAAAAAGGGAAGGGAAGGGAAGGGAAGGGAAGGGAAGGGAAGGGAAGGGAAGGGAAGGGAAGGGAAGGGAAGGGAAGGGAAGGGAAGGGAAGGGAAGGGAAGGGAAGGGAAGGGAAGGGAAGGGAAGGGAAGGGAAGGGAAGGGAAGGGAAGGGAAGGGAAGGGAAGGGAAGGGAAGGGAAGGGAAGGGGAGGAAAAGTTTGATATACAGAAAACCTAAGACAGTGGTGATGCAAGCTGGCAAGTCTGTTTGAGCTGGAAGAGGAATTTACAGTGTTCTGGCCCAACAGTGGCAGGGTGCTGGGGCCTCTCCTGTCCTGCCATTCTGAAACCAAGAGGAGATTTCCCCTCTTCCTCTGAGCAGGAATGCAGGGTGCACTGTGCTGGGTGTGAGCTGGCACAGGCATCCTGCACTCAGCATGCCCAGTTCATAACCTGCTGCCCTGTTCCAGCATAGGGAAGAGCTGAGGGTGATGCTTTTGGGGAAGGGTTTTATTCTCCTCCACTGTCTGAAAGTTCAAGCATCCCTGACCCCCACAAATAATTGGTGAAACTAAGACGTGCTGGGGAACTGAGAACTGTGTTTTTCTGCGCAGTTGAAAGTGGCATTAGGGATAGGAGATACAAAGTAACTGAAATGGTCACTTTGTAACTTCTTTTATCACTGGTTCTAATTAAAAAAAAAAAGCAACTTAAATGTGCAAAACTTCCGACAGTGTTCTGAAACTAATGGTTATACAGGAACCTCAATGTATACAGAGGGACTGAAGATAAAAAAGTATTTATAACTTAATTTCTATCTCTATCTCTGATTTATATCTTGTGTTTGTATTTACATCTTCTCCATATCAAAATCTCCAAACTCTTTCCTTTGCCACTCAAGGATATTTATAACACCTTTAACACAAAGTTGTACGGAGAGCTAGAATTTTCAATTAAAATTTTATCTTTTCAGAATTATTTTAAACTACTTCGACTCTCCATTAGCAGAGTTACAGGGAGATATATTGACATGTGTATCCTTCAACAATACCTCTCCTTCTTCACCTCAAAGGTTGTCCCAGCTTGCAAGTTCTTTCCCTTCCCAGAATGTAATTGCAGAGACTATTGCTACCACCTCTGGAGACGTTAATCCCTTTTCCTGGAAATCACTTATAACTGTTACATAAATACACAGAACTCCAATCAATTATTTTCTTGCCCTTCCCATGCCACAGATATGTCTACTGGTAACTCTTGTTTGAATACACACCCTCCTTATCTTGAAAGAATCAGGCACAGTCTGTCTGAAAACAAACTTGATTATAAGGCAGTGAGAAGAGATGGCAGCAAGTCAAAGAACATTAGGGTTGTCATTTGCCAAAGGAATTTTCTTACAGCTTGTGGACACTGAATTATTGACACAGTTTGTGGTTTTGGGGTTTTTTGGTTTCTTTTTTTTTTTTTTTTTTGGGGTGGGTGGATATTTTTGCAGTGCTGTTTTTATAATAGTACTGTGATGGCAAAGTTTTTTTAGATGGTATCATTATAGTTTGGTCTGCAGCTCTTCCTAGAGGTTGCTTTTGGGACTTGAGTGGGACAGAAATATAAGCAAGGGAATTAATGAAAAAAAAAAATCTGTAGATATTGGGTATGAGCTGATCTGAGCTAGACATCAAGAAATCTCTTTGGCTGTAATTGAAAGGAAATCATCACCAAATGTTGAGTCAGCTGACCTAAATTAGGTAGCTAACTCAGTCTAGGAGGTTTTTGTCATTAAAGTGCCCATTTCCCTCTAATGGTTATAAAGGAATTCTAGCCAGCTAGTTCAGATAAAGAATCATTAAAATTATACCATTTTTTTGAAAATAGACCTACCCAATGAAATCATTCAGAAAGGGCTAAAACCAGCAGTGCATAAGAAGTTACATAGACTTTGGATGAGACTATTCTCAGGTCTAAGATTACCCACAGACACAGTAAAAATCACTCTTTAGTAAGCACAGCAATTATTGTCATCTTGATGTAAAGCAATGAGAAGAATCTTTGTAAAGGTGCACAAAAGGAAACAAAATTTTCCAAGAAAATGGGCAGGCAAGATGGCCTCTGATGGAGTCGAGTAAAATCAAATGCTTATTTTTCTTCTTTTTGCATTTCTGAGAGGTGTGATAGTACTTAACTCCCTCATTTCCTAACCAATAATATTTGTATATGGTTTTCGTGCAGCTCTCAACTTACACTGGTCGCTGGTGGTGGACAATTAGGTGTGTTTAAAGGCTGAAGATTCTTCAGCAAAGGCAACAGAGCCCTTCCCCAGGGCATCCTGCTGATCCCTCTGCGTTTCTGAAGAAGTGCTGGTGGTTTGGACACTAACTGGATCTTTGCAATGTAGTCAATTATTGATCCCCTCACTGATATCATCAACATCAACATCGTGACTTGATGAACCTGGTGCCTGTCTGATTTATTTTTTCCAGTTTTCCTCTCTAGGCCATGTTTTCAAGATCTCTATTCCTTCGTCCTGATCTTTGACCTGCCTTCAGCCAGGCTGCATGCCTCATGATGTTTGTTGAACAAAAGCATCTGATCAGGGTGAATTTGAATTAAACTCAAGCAAACAGTGGTGCAAAGCTGTGCTGGAGCACAAGAGGCAAAGATTGTGGTTGGGAACAAGACAATTATGTTAATAACTCCTTATCCTCAGACTGTGTGTGCTCTTGGGAGTTGTCAGCTGAGCCCTAAGGAATGCTGAGCCATTGGTATTCACCATCTTTATTCAGATTAAGCCACATAAATAAAAAAGTGCCAACAGACAACAGCCTTTGAAGATACTGAATCTCTAATGCGTATTGCTTTTCATTTCTAAGCTTTGTTTTCACTTTAAATAATAATGAAATTTTGGACAGGAGGTAAGGCTGGGAGGCATAGCTGAACCTGCACCTGGGAAGGGCTGCTGATTCTGGGCATTAGGGGCTTTGGTTATCCACCAGATCTTCTTGCTTTGATCAGCCTGACATCTGCAATTAATGGGGACCAAGCTAAAAAATCTCATAGCAAGCAGTCACACTTTGGGAAGAGCATATATGTTTTCTATACAAATACCACTTTTTGGATTTCCCAGCTTTCCAGCATTTCTCCAGTTTTTTTTTTTTTTTTGAATACTTTATGTTCCTTGGTTTTGATCTCAGAAGACTCAGAACCTCACTTCCATTCCCCTCCATCACAAATTATCTTCTCAGCCTTTTGAGAGGCAGTAAAAGGTGGGAGAGAGAAAAAAAAGGTGGAACTTCCCAGGATTTCTGCTGTTCCCTCAGGATATACCCTGTGCCTCTCCCCTTCTTTCCAGGCTATGTCTGTCAGCCTGAAAATTTTTTTCCTAAATGTGTGATTTCCATATTTAATGGTAAATAAAACAGTACAAAAGCCTTGGGCATCATGAGAAAAATGCATTTTAACTACTAAGGGAAAATCCTGAGCAAGAGCTAAGCCAGGACATCTTGCAGCACAAGGATTAGTTACCACAGAATGTGCTAATAAAGGTAAATTATTGCTTCTATCATTATCTTAATAGCCTGGTGGTTGTGGTAAATATTTACAGCAACCCAGGAAGGTGAGAAATTCTGTATTATTAGAAACTAAAACAGTTGCTGTTTTGATTTTGAGGAAAGCTAACTAACTCCTGTTTTCCCATTGAAAAATTGCCTGTATTTGGGCCTTCAGTGGATGATGCATTGATGCATCTTTTTACATCTCTCCTCTCTGGCTGGATGTAGAACCAACAGCAGCTCTTCAGGTTGAGGCCAATTGATTAAGCTGGCCCAACCCCTGAATCAAAGCAATGACCTGATGGAGCTCCAGGCCAACTCCACTCACTCCTTCCCCATCCACAGCCCTTCCTTTCACTCTCACAGGGCCAAGCAGAGAGCCACAATGTCACAGCACAGTCCCTCGTGGCAGAGTCCTGCAGCAGGGGCTGCTGTGTTCCGTGAGGCTGTGGAGGAAGCACAGGCTGGTGAGATAACACTAATCAGCTCACAGCCCTGAATAGAACAGGGAATTAACATGGCAGCTGTCACTTATGATAGCATACAGTGTCCAATTTCATTCAGCTGGGCTGCTTTAATGTTCGTCTCCTTTCTTATTTAGGCATAGGTGATTCTTAATTAACTTTTCCTAATGCGTCACTCCCAATTGTCCTCACTGTGGGCATTATCCAGTCTAGATATATTTGGGAGAGGACACATAAAAACAAAAATCTTTCAAGTTATGCAGAAATGGGGCAACTAGGGACTCATGCACCTTAAAAAAGTTCAGTCATTGGGTATATGCCTCTGGCATGCCTGGTTTTATTTTAGAATTTCCTTGCGTGGGAGAAGATGACTGAGACCTCAGACTGTACAGACAAATGAAGAATTGAGTTAACGAATTTTATTTTCCCTCCCAATTGTTTCTTAAATTGTCCTTAAGGAAGGCTCTGTATTTTTTGCTGGTCACATTATTGATACACATTCCTCTTCAAACAAAAAAACCCCAGAGTCACACAATTGCTCCATTTTAGTCCCAGTGTTCTCAATTGCTACACTCTCCGTTAATTTGAGGAGGTTTTTTTAGAGTGGTAATTGAGCAGTTCCTCTCAACACACAACAAGGAAAACAGCATATCAAGGCTTGATCTTTCCTGAGTGATATCACAGGTACTGCACCAGGTCCTGTCTTGTCCAAGAACATCACCTCACCCTTTCTAATTTGGCCCAATTCCTTGCCATACCTATCCCAGCCAGAAACATTCTTAAGGTTTTCTTTTGTTTGTTTGTTTGTTTTGCTTGGCTTTTAAATTTTTTTAAAAAAATATTATTATTATTATGCTGCTTCAATTCTGTCTTCACACAGGATGCAAGATAAAATGATCTGCACAAAGCAGAGATCAGCAAGAAGTCTGAGTCCAGGAATGTTCATGTCTGTCAGAACCAAATCTGGGAATAAAGGCTTTTCCAGGTATTAAATCTTGCAGTAAACAGTGCAAGTTCCTTGTCACCCACCCTCTTCTTACTGTACTGACTGACTAAAGTGACACTATAAAAGCTCTTCTTTTGCTAAAATTTGCTAAAATAAATTTTAAAAGAAAATAGTGAAAAAAATTTATAAGGACTTCCCACTGAGAACATGGTACGACTTGGATCAGAGCTGACCTACATAAGAATCACAAAGCAAGTAAGGAAAATAAATTATAAGGGGAAAAGAATTTAAAAAAGCAGGGAACCAGGTCAATACAGCAAGAGGAAGAGGAATAGGAAAAGGAAGATTTGAAAGTTTTGAGCAGAGTGGCGAAGTCCTAAAGAACAGGAATCCCAAATTCAGCTGTGATGAGGAATAATGATGTGATGATGATAATGATGGAGGCAGATGCTCCATATTGCCCAGCTCCAACCCCTTCCTCTTCCTTCATGGAGGATGCAGCAGGGTTTAAAACAGGCAGCTGAGACTCAGATGGAATTGGCAGCTGAGACTTTCCTTTTTCACTGTAATCTCATCTCCACAGTGGTGTCCTGCCTGACCCATGCCCTGACATGGACACTATATCCAAAAAAAATATTTTTATGTGTTTGTTATATAAATAAATACATTCTCTAGGTAGGGGGATTGAGTTACCATTACCAAATTAATGGACAGCACCAGGTTGCATGGGAGGATGATCTGCTGGAAAGCCTGAAGGCTCTGCAGAGGGGTCTGGACAGGCTGGATCCATGGCCTGAGACCCAAGATGGGTTCAAAGGGATGAAGTTCTGGGTTCTACACTTTGACCACATTAATCACATTCCAGGCTGGGTAGAGGGGCTGGAAAGGGCCCTTTGGGAAAGGCCCTGGGGGTGCTGGTGCCAGGGACTGGACACGAGCCCAGGGTGCCCAGGGGGGCAGGAGGCCAATGGCCCCTGGGCTGTCCCAGCCAGGCTGTGACACAGCCCCAGGGCAAGGCCTGTCCCTGTGCTGGCACTGCTGAGGCACCTCCCGTGCTGCTGGGGACAGCTCTGGGCCCTCAGGACAAGAGAGACACTGAGGGGCTGGAGCGTGTCCAGGGCAGGGAACGGAGCTGGGAAGGGGCTGGAGCCCCAGGAGAGGCTGAGGGAGCTGGGAAGGGGCTGAGCCTGGAGCAAAGGAGGCTCAGGGGGGCCCTTGTGGCTCTGCACAGCTCCTGCCAGGAGGGGACAGCCGGGGGGGTCGGGCTGTGCTCCAGGGAACAGGGACAGGAGCAGAGGGAACGGCCTCAGGCTGGGCCTGGGGAGGATCAGGTGGGACATCAGGAGGGATTTCTTCACAGAAAGTGTGGTCAGGCAGTGGAAGAGGCTGCCCAGGGCAGTGAGGAACTCACCATCCCTGGAGCTGTTCAAGGAATGGCTGGACATGGTACTCAGTGACAAGGTGGGGATGGGTCATGTCTTGGACCCAATGATCTCAGAGGCCTTTTCCATCCTAAATTGTTCTGAGATTCTGTGATTGTTTCTGTGAGCCAGTGCCAGAAGAACCTCAATGCTACAGAAACAAAGAACAACCCTGGAATCCCATTTCTCCTAAAAAAGCCAACAAACAGAATTCTCCTGGAGGGTTTTAGTCAGCTACAGGTATATAAAAAGAAAAAAAAAAAACAAGAAAAAAGTTTAAAAGCATTTTTTGGTGCTCTTAGCTGCAGGTTTTTTGTAGTGAGAATGTGCTATCATAGCTTGCTACTCCATTATCATGCTCTGCAAAAATAAGGTCTCATAATTAATGTCTGAAAAAATAGCAGGTGTCCAAGCCTGGATTTTCCCCCCTTCCTTCTCTTTTTTTCCCTTTGTAGCATAAAGGTGAGCTAACAGCCTTATGTGTTCTGCTGAACTCGAGCTGGATCCAGCTGAACTTCAATTCATCCCAGCAGCAAACTGTTTATTAAAGAGCTGTCAAATGCCCATATTCTGTGGATCATCACAGGAGCTGACAGTGCGACAAAGGCTTGAAATCCAGTGCATATCACTGGAGGATGCCATTAAAATGAAAGTGAGACCAAAACCTCGCAGCTGTCAGTCATTATCTAGGACATTCTCACACAGTAGATCTCACACACTTCCCTTCATCTGGCGTGGGCTTCTTCTTCACACTTCTCCTTTTTTTTTGCCGTAATGAAACAGCTTTCGAACAAAAAAGGATTTTTGAAACAAAAAAAAAAAAAAAATCCATAAATGTCTATAGAAGATGTGCATTTCTACTCCATTTGGAGTTCTCCTGCATGTCCAGTTAACCATTGTATCTCTCTTTTTGTCACCTGCTGCTTATTTTATAGGCTGTTATAATTTAGAACCTGAAAAGAAGCATAAATAGGAATGACTGAATTTCAGCCATTAAAATAGACCTTTCACAAGAAAAATTGTTCTCAGCCACTTGCCCTTATCTCAGACCAAGCCTGAACATAACTTTGTTCCAGTTCAAGTGAGACTGGCTCATAATGCTTCTGTCCTCATTATTTTTTGGGGTTTTCTTTTATTTTTCCCAATTCTGGGTCTGCCTGGGGATTTATTGGCTGTGATAGCCAGATCAAGGCTGTGCCAGTGCTGTCAGTGACCAGGTCTTAGCCAGGAGAAATGTCTGGTCTGAGCTCTGTGGACCAAAAGTAGGAAATACCTGAAGTCTCATAAGCTTGTTCTGAAAGAGCTTGATATCCTGCCTGTCACACTGATTTTACAGCCATTTATCTCTATCAACATCAGAGACACTATGCCAGAGCAAAAAATAATGGAGTGTTGACTCAGCCTTTTACAATTTTAAAGTCATACTTGATTTACTTTAGGATACAGCATATTTTATTGCCTCTTGTCTTCACTCTTGAACCCATGTCTCCTCATCACTAGACCAGTGGCTAAAGACATATCCAAATAAAAGACAAAACCAGGGTATAATTACTCAACTGCACTCTCATCACATGTCCTATATAATTATGAAATGGTTCCACTTTTTATGTCTATAATTATTACAAACTCATATCAAAAGGAAGGTCATCCATATTAGCACAGCTTTCAGATTTATTACACTACTCTGGCACTGCTTTGATGTAAAAGAGTTTGACAAATATATTTGGTGTAAAAAAATATTAAGGGTAATTATGTCATTTGCGCATGGATTTTTATGATTAAAGAATTTTTAGAGGCTTAGTGCACAACTTACCTTACACTGCAATTATTTAAAAATTTTATTTTGCTTTAATATGTACAAAACAGCTACAAAAATTGTCAGAATAATTCTAATACAGCTCCAGGTTAAATTCTGTTTCATTAAGAACAGAGAGTTAATAATGCCAGTCATACATTTCAACTTAGGGGTAATTATATGCGTTTAAAAATATATTCTAAGTGTAATTACAGTGGAATTACAGTAAAACAGTCATGCAATGAAAAGCACTCCATTACCCAGAATACCTGAGGCGGCTGGAAACTTAACTAAATCAGATGACTTAGTATTTCAGCCTGGAACTTTGGAGATTTTTCAGGCATGTCAGTGAATAAGGAACAGCAAAATACAGCAAATATTAAAAAATGCTGCAGTTAAATCTGATAGTACACAGATGTAACAAATTTTCCGCTACACAGAACAAAAAAAATGTAAGAAAATGAAGATATTTGGACCACAGATTTTGATTTTTGGCCACAATTTCTAAATGTAAACAAAAAACAGTTTTGGGGAGGTGTTGGACAGCAGTTTTTTAGACTGGAGAAGGAAGAGCAGGATGGTGTAAGGAAAACCTATGTAACGCTGCCCAGAAGATGAAGCTCCTGCTAGAAGGATGTCTGGAAACATGGAAGCCGTTCTGGGCGCCTCCTGCTCTGCTTAGGAAAATGAGTCATACTCTCACATACTCTTTATGACTAAAAAGGATGGCACTCCTGCACTGCTTGGCTACAGCAGCAATGCTGCCTCCTGACAGAACAGCCCTGGAGGCCCCAAATCCTGATTAATTGCTCATGACATAAGGAGTCATGTTAATATCGGCAGCAGGATCCGGCTCCCAGGGAGAGAAGTGGCAGACTGGTAATTCCTCTTGATCCAAAATGGAACAAATAATGGAAATGATCGTGCAGATCAGATGAACAAAAACAAAAACCAAAACAAGGGTGGAAGAGGAAGCAAGAAAGCTTTAAAGAATATCTGTAAGCATCCCTGGAAGAACTCATTGTTGAGCTGCATTTGGATAGTGTAAAATAGTTCCAAGGACAAAAGCTACACAAAGTCTGAACAGATCCAGAATCTCTCTGGTAAAGGTCCCACTACTGTAGCCTGGCAAGGTGGGTCAGGATGTCCCCAAGCAGAGCAGAGGGCATGGAGAAAGTTAAGGCCTGACGTGTCCCTGCCCAAGCTGTGCTGTGGCAGGGGTTCAGGGAGCTGGAAACATCAGCTTCTGTGAGAAATGGGAGGCGTGCAGACCAGCATGCCTGGATGAGTCAGTGGAGGGGGAACTGGGCCAGCTGGAAGATTTGGTAAGACTGGGCACATATATCTTCCACATTGTCTGTAACCAACATCATCCTGGAACAGAAAGGCTGGATTATCCCAGCCTGAGTAACACAGAGGCCAATTATTTTTGAGCAAAAAAACCCTCCTCGAGTTCTTGCTTCTGTTTAATTCCATGGTCCAAGTGAAAAAACTTGGAGACTAGACAAAAAGTGTGTGAGATAGAAAGGGAAAGGACAGGGGCATTTCCAGGCAGCCAACTGCACTAGCTCATCTTCAGTGGTACTAAAGCACAGTGTCCCCTGGAAAGAAGCAGCATGACCCAAATCTGGTAGAAGCCCTTTGGTGTGGGGTGGAAGGACTCACCTCACCTTGCCAGAGCAAACCCAAGAAGACTCCAGCTGAACCTGAGAAGAGCCTGTGGAGACAAGTCCTCCTGGCGTGCCCAAACTCCACATTCCCACAGCAGGTGAGGGTTGAGAAAGGACAGAGATCTTCTGGAGGTGGAAATTTAGGATCAGTAAAAAGAGGCCTCAGGACTGCAGCAGAGGTTCCTGACCTTACCAAAGATCCTGGGGAGTTCCTTGGTGCAGGTGAATGAAAGAAGAAGGAAATGGGTCACCATCATGCATGGCAACACTTGGACACATGGCCTGAGGGTGGTGGGTAGGAGGATTTAACGTGGCTTGGGATTGACAGGAACAACTGTGGAATTTTGGTCTATAATTGAGGGGAACAGGCAACGGGAAAAAACAAAGATTGTAGGAGCAAATTAATTAAATACTGACACAACCAAAAGAAACTTAAGTCAATTCAAGGCTGGACAGGACAGAGCCTCACACTGCCCTGTGAGCTGCTTGTGGGAACTTGCAGATCACCAACTGGAGATGTCCTTTTGGGGGAAAACTCTGTGAACTCTGTGTTCCAACACAGGCAGTGCAAACCCCATCTGGGAATTTTGATAATAAATACAAAAATCTGTGAAGGACACAGGGATAACTGGACAAATTTTAAAGACTGATTTTCATATGATTCTAGAGGAAGTAGAGTCCAAACCCATCAGGGATGGAGAAGATTGAGAGGGAGGCTGGAAAAAACTCAGGAATACTTGAATCCTGTGGTTCTTTCTGAAGGCTGTCCATAGGAAAAAATATGCAGTTTGATTGTAATTTTGGTAAGAACTGTGATACAAGGAAAAGTTGTCAACAAATTAAACCTATAGAAAAGTATTTTGAAGAGGACAGATAATTGAAGCATGATTTCTATTATTTAGGAATAATAATTGTCATAACCATGACAACAAAAACAATAATAATAGTACAACAATGATAATAATACAACAATATATCCTAAAATCATTCTGAAGTCAGTTCCAGAGCTGTACTCTTGCTCTTAGTGCAAATACAGATGATGCTGATGAACATGTAGATTGGCACAACAGCACACATTGAGCAGCTACTCAATCATCTCACAGTGTGAAAAAGGATTGAACAAGTCCCTGGGGAAAGTTATCAGCATAGTGTGAATTAGCTTCAATCTGTCCTAAAATCTCACCTCCTTTTTGGCTAAAATGTATAGTGAAAACAGATCTTCTCTGGAAGACAAAAGGTGAAAGGTTAGAATCTGCCTTGTTTGCAGATAGATGTTGACCAGGATGCTCTAACAGGCCCAAAGTCCTTGTGGAAATGTGCAAGGGATGTGCAGCAGGAATGTTGAACAAGGTGAGGAGAACTGCAGAACATCTGAGGATTACATCTGAGGTCACCCTACCTAAAAGTTTAAAATGAGATTAGAGTGAAGCACATTGCAACTTCCCACGGGCCTGTCAAAAGGTCCTTTGGTTTATCAGGACAAGAGCACAACTGGAGTGACTGGCTAAGAAGAGGGAATTTTTTGTGGCTCAGTGTCATTAGGCTCAGAGTTGAACCTCAGTGACTCTTTCTGGCTTACCCTTCCCCCCTTGCATCCAAACTTTAAAAAGTCTATTGCTGAATCTCAGTTAAGGATATATTTCATTTTCTTTTTTCTCCCTCAGGTTGAAAATCTAGTGCTTAATTACACTTCAAATTCTAACCAATTTGGAGGCATCTCAGAGAGGAACAAGAGAGTTTCATTTCAGTAGCCATTTTGTTCTTGCTCCCAGCTCCCAATGCCTTCCCATGAAAGATGTTTTACAACTTGGAGCACCAAATCTCAAGGATTCCTTCTGCAACATATTTAAATTACTTCCTTCTTTTGAAGATACTTGTTCTTCTTCAAGAAATCTTACAGACAGCAGTGCTTAGAGACTGCAGCCAGAACCCAATGGGCCTGGCACAGCTGTGCCATACAAAGAAAAGCTTCCAAAGAAAATACCTTGGGCAAAAACCCCTTTGCTGAAAAGGAAGTTCGGGTTGTGGTTAAATCTGTGAGACAGCCTCACCATGGCCTGCAAGGCAAAATAGCTGTGGTTAGATCAGGCCATAGTTTCTTGCTCTAGCTCTTTAATTCTGACATCCAGAGGAAGCTTGCCAGGTGGTTGGAAAAATTGCCTTGTTTTGATTTCATGGTCATATTGAGGCCTGGGTGTGAAAGCACAGTAAGGCTGATGCTCTTCCAGATGGTGTTATTGGGAAGCTAATTGTAAACATTGTCTCACGCAGGAGTGGGAGGAACCAGTTTCTCCAGAGAAGGCTCCTGTTTGGGAAAAGCTGAATGCCTCTTTTTATTTCCTACTTTTTTTTTTTTTTTTTTTTTTTACTTTTGTGCCCAGTTTAAGAAAAGTGGAGTGAAAGCGAGAAAGTGGAGCGAGGTTGCAGGAAAGAACATTAGAAAAGATCTTCCAGAAATAAAATTTTCTATCAAAACAGAGGGGCCAAAATATAATTTGAAAAAAAAGTCCTGACCATCCAGAACCAGAGTATTCCCTGCATGTTTTATCTCAGTGTATGAGCCATCTTTCACCCTGGTCTGAAGGCCCAAAAAAAAAGATGTTCAAGGCCCTGGGGACAGTGTGTGACAACTGGGAGAGCTTTCTGGACTACAGAGAAGTGGCTGTCAGGGAGGTGGATGCCCTGTATCTCATCCCAAGCCTTTCTGATTTATCTCTGGGGTACCCTGCAGTCTTCCTGCTGGTGGGTCTTGCGCTGGAAGATGCTGAACAACCTCAGGCTCGGATGCCAGTGACACTTGTGGGTGCTGTGCTCTGTCTCTCTCTCTGCAGCCAGCAGACCAAGTGCAGAAATGCATATTAATGCATATTGAAGCATATCAATGGCCTCACACGCTTTACACCTGGACAGGTGGAAAGAGGGAAAAATTAATTTGCTCGGGCAAAACACCCTTGTGCATTTTGCCTCTAGAAGAGGTATAGATGTTCCCATCTGCAATGGTGGAGGAAAAACTCATTGCTGAATCTCAGTTAAGGGTATATTTTATTTTCTTTTTTTTCCCCCCAGATTGTAAATCTAGTGCTTAATTACATTTCAAATTCTTTCCAATTTGGAAGCATCTCAGAGAGAAACAAGAGAATTTAATTACAGTAGCCATTTTGTTCTTGCTCCCATTTCCCAATTCCTTTCCATGAAAGATGTTTTACAACTTGGAGCACCAAATCTCGAGGATTCCTTCTGCAACATATTTAAATTACTTCCTTCTATTGAAGATATTTCTTCTTCTTTAATCTAGCGGATTTTTTCAAACAAATTAACTATAATTTTTTAAAAATTTCTTTTCCTTATTTTTTGTTGATTTTTTTTTAATCAAACATCATGCTTTCAGTTGCCACTTAAAATGAAGTAATTCCTTCTGTTTTTTCAATCCTCTTTATTTTTAACCCACTGGCAGGCTTTATTTAATCATTTAAAACTTTTCCAAGTTAATGCACAGTTTTGGTGTGCATACTAAAAATTAAGTCTCGCAAACTCTTGCCTCATTCTCATACACCAGTTTCCCCAGGTCCACCCACAATTCAAAGGCAGAATACAGCCTTTCTCAGGCCCCTTCAGTATCCTTCAAAACACATTTCTTTAAGCTGCCCAAGAATGTCTTAGGGGCTGGTGCCACAGCCAGAAGACAAACCAGCACTGTTTTGGGCACAGAGCAGAAAGTATGCAGGCATTAAAACAATCCAGCATGACTAGCATTAATTTACTATACTGTTTATGATTAAAACTGTCCAAACAGTTAGTCAGAGGGAGCTGAGTTTGCACAGCTTTGTCTGGATGCCTTGTCATATTTAGGATTTGGACCTCAGAGGAGCAGGAATGCAGAGGTGGAGATGCATCATGGCATAAAAACACAGAGCAGATGAATTTGTTGGTGCTGGGTGGACAGTGACAAAATACTGGTAGAAACTCTCCAAGTCCTGCTGTTTTTAGCAAAGGCCATTGTATTAAATTCAAGCTTTACACTGGCCACCTCCTGCAGTTGTTCAAAGCTCTGGCCTACAGTGGGAAGAGAATCATTCCAGTGGGCTGCAGGGGTACAGGTGGTTGAGTTTACCAGCTCTCCAAGTGTTTTTCATTTCTTTTTCCTTCCTGAGACAGTTAAATGCACATTCCTCAGCTCTGTAAAAACAAATGGCCTACTCTCCCACTTGGGGTGGCGTGTTTCAAATGAAAGCCAGGCTTAATTAGAGCTTTCGAGGGCTTAAGAGTTAATGTGTGCCCATTAAACACCAACCACCAATTCTTTACTCTCTGGCCATCAGTGCTCACAGCCATGCCAGTGTGGCCTGTGGAGCTGTGCTAGTGGGGACAGTCTCAGGGTGGTGGCACCATGTCCAGCTTGGGACAGGCCAGGAGCAGATGTCTGACCATTGTGAAGCTTGGAGCAATGTCTCCAGGTCAGAAACACTTGGATGGCGATCGCGTTTTCCAGTTGGACGTACTGTGGGATTTGAGCTCGCAGGGAGGTGGAGAAAAGCTTGTGGGGAGGTGGAGAAAAGCTTGTGGGGAGCTGGAGAAAAGCTTGTGGGGAGCTGGAGAAAAGCTTGTGGGGAGGTGGCCCTGGTGGCCAGCATCACTTGCCACTCTGCTGTCCAGGGCTCTGTGGGTCAGTGGTGATGTGCACCTGGCCAGGGTCATGCAGAGGATGGATCCCTACACTTGCCCCTGTGTGGGAAACACTGCAAGAATTATTGCTCTTATTTTATAGGTTTGGGAAGCTGGGGATTAAATGAGTTGTCAAAGGCCACACAGAGAGCCAGGGGCAGAGCAGGCAGCACACCACGAGCCTTCAGCTGCGCTCTGAGGCAGCTCCAGACCACACTGCATCCTAAAGGCAGGCATTCAACAACCCTGTGGCCTGTGTGGATGCTTAAATGGAAGATAACTTGCAGCATTTTTGCCTTTATTTGCACGGATAACATCTGTCCAGACTTCTAAACCTGCACAATGACTGCTGAGTAGTTCAGCAAAGATCTCCACCAGACAAAACAGACGTGCAACACACAGAGATTTATATGTTGGGCTTCCCTGCAAAAATCGCACTGACAGACTTGCAATAAATATATAATTTTATGGCATACTTCTCAATCATATTCTGCTACATAATATCATGCTACGAACTGTGAGCTACCTTGCCAATGGAAATATGCAGCTGGCAAGAAGTAAAGTCTCTCCAGAGCTGTTCAAGGAGTCATAACTGTAACAATATAAGCAAATAGATCATCAGCATACTCCTTTATGCAATTTTTCTCTTTTTTTTTCCCTCTCCTCCTTCTTTTTCCTCATTTTCCCCTCTCACTTTCTTCCATCTGCCCTTCTCCACCATCCCTCCCCCTCAGTCACTCCTCTATTAGTGTTTAGAAGATTTCACAGTTTTCTCCCAACCCTGGAAAGAATGTAAGTCGATGCTGCTGATTGCCTTTGAAAACATTTGGAACAAATTATGTCTACTTTTGGAATCTGAATAAAAGAATGTGAGCCTCACTGGAGAAATATGAAATACAGGGTGGGATTCACAGAAGATCTGTAGCATTTTTTCCCCTCCTTTCTTAAAAACAAGAATCAACAACACTTTTAATTTATTTTTCCTTATTTTTGTTGCTTCAGGTTGGAAAATACTTCATGTGGGAAAAGTGAAGGGTCTAGAAGAGTGCTTTTTGTGAAATGACATCTTCATCAGTTCTTTTAAAGGTGACAATGATGATTGGCATGAGTCAATTGTTAACATGAACTCTGTGAACCCAGTAGGCTTGATGAAGAAATGAAGCAAATTGTATTCTCTACTGAGGGACATTTTGGGTGACTGAAGTCTCTATTTTCTGCCTTATTCTGCTTTCAGGTAGCTTGCCTCAGTTTCCCTGTGGTGCTGTGCAGCTGCCATCAGCAAAAGAACAGAGATCTCCCGGGGAAAGGTGCAGTAGGGACATTTAGGGCAAATCACACATTTCCACATTCAGGCTTTCCTACATGTAGAAGTACTTGCATCCAGGATTTTGTTTTGTCTTATTGCAGAAAATGGTGCCAACCACAAAGTTTGGTTCCAAATCATCCTACAAATGGCTCAAGTTCAGTGGAAGGAACAGTGAAGGAGGACTTCTTGTTTCCCCTTTTTTTTTTTTTTGTTTTTAAATTAATGTTGATTTGTTTTGGGTTCAGATTCATGCCTAGCGTAAGTGGAAAAACCTCATAATGAAAAGATGGACAGCTTTGCACTTCTACACCAGCCTCTGTGAAATCAGGAACCAGCTGATCCACAGCCACATATCTGGGTTTAGGAACATTTCATCCTTTGCTCTTGAGGCTTAATTAAGAGAAAACGAAGACAGGAATTTGCCCTGTAGAGGACCAGCCATCAGAACCAATGCTGCTGAATCTCCTGGGCCACCATGGCCTGACAGCTCTGGGCTTAGCCTTTCCCTGGGGAAACTCAAAAACTGGGGAAACTTACAAACCGGGGATAAGTGTCTCACAAGGGCTTTCAGCAGATGTCCACCGAGATTCTGCAAAGTGTGCAGAATAAAGGGAAAGTAGCAATGACCACGACCTTTTGCCATTTCTCTTCTTCTTTTGCAGAAGCTCTCCAGAGGAGCTGAAGCTAGCTGAAGCCTAGCCACACTTAAAACCTGTTGCAGCTACTGAGTTCCACAATACTCTTCTTTCCTTTTTTTTTTTTTTTTTTTTTTTTTTTTTTGAGCAGATGAAAACTATTTTCTAAGCTTTGGACTTTTTGTTTTGTTTCCTTGACTCATAAAGCTTTGGTGAATCCTGCTCGTAAGTGCCAGAGATGGCAATAAACGCCAATGCCCTGGCAAGTTTGAATCTGTTCACAAAAACCCTGTAGGTGTGAACTTGATTCTTTCCGATGGTTGTTTTGGAATGATTTAGTCACATTGTTTCGACCTACTTTCTCTTCTTGCTAACTTCATCTAGCCTGCTTATTTTTTATACAAAGGGACCAAAGACTATTTTATATGCTGGCATATTATTTCTGATAAATAAGCTAAGGGGAAAAACAAAAAGAAAAAAGGTGAAACACACTGTAGGGAAAAACCAGAGATTTTTGTCCAGACTGGAAAAGTCACAATGCAAATAAGAAGGTTGAGAGAGTGATTCCAGGAGTTTTGTCCCTCAGCACTTTAAAAGATGAACACAAGAATATGAGAAAGCAACTGGGAGAGAATCCCTTGTGTGCTGGGGAAAAGAAGATGGCTCAGAGGGCAAAACCAATCCTTGTCACAAAGTTGAGAGGTGACCAGGAGAGCATGGAAAGTCATCTAGAGGGGGAATGGAGGCCATTTCCTGGTATTCCATGATGGAACACAGTCAGCTGGGCCATGGGGGAATTTTTGGGAGACCCTCTCCTGGTGGCACTGACAGGCTGTTTGGTCCTGTCAGCACCAGGGTAGCAGCAATAATAGGGATGGTTGGATTCCTGCATCCTGGAGAGAGAACGTGCCCTACAGAGCTGGGGAGAGATAGGAATCAGGAAGATCATAAAAGATGGGAAGGCAACAGTTGAGGCAGGGAGTCATTAGAAGGAAGTTAATGCTGTTAGTGGGAGGTAGTCTAAGAAAATATATTAGAAACTGAGATGTAAACTTGAAGGGCAAATATAACCCTTTACATCTATGGTTTTCAAGAAACTCCTATGGAGTGGCATGCCACAAATTTTTACTGGAAGCTTGACATCTGGTAGCTTTTTATGCCTCTGGTAATCAGCCTCCTTGTACATGACAGCTGGGCTGGGAGCAAGTACTTTTTTTCCCAGTGTTTTCTGACACTTTGGAACACCACTATCACTGAGAACAGCACAAAACCTCCTCGTGCCTCTGCCAGGGAACTCAGAAATTATAATTATGACTATTGGGTTCCCATAGAACATAGCAAGGAAAGCATCCCTCTGCTAAGTCAGTCTTGAGCTGTAGCAGAGAAAAAAGAGTATTAAGGAGAAAAAAAAAAGAGTGTAAATATGTCTTCAACCCCAGATCTCCTGGACCTTATGAAATCCACGTGAGTGTGCAGTTCCACTCAGCTTAAAAGCTCACAGCGATGAAATATTACCAATAAAACACCATGAATAGACTTTCATGTACAGTAATTGGAATGCAAAAGGTATTTAATTGTCAAGCAGGCCATGTATCATATCTGAAGCCTGGAAAACCCCAAGAACAGCAGTATTTATAGCCCTTTGCATTTTCTGCATTTCAGTTATGTGCAAGACAAAGAAATCATCTGCAGGGAAAGTGTCAATCCTGTGGCAAAGGTTACAGATTAAACTGCTGCTCTGTAAATATGTATATACATCCACAATGCATGCATTATTCTGAAAGGAAGCCAGTCATCCAGACATTGATTTTCCTGCAAGAAATATAATTCACTGAAACACAGTGGCTGCTGCAGCTTAACAAGCACTATTTCCTTCCCTCATAGATGGATTTTTGCATTCAAAGGACACGATTTGCTTATAAGTTTGTGTGTGTGCAGAAGAGGGAAATCTTTACCTAGAAATCTTTATCTTCACTGAATGCTACTTTTCAGCTAATGAGATTTCTGTCACCTAAATTTTCATTGTTTTAAGAGCAAGTGGCTGCCGACAGTTTCCTTTCAAGCTTGAATGATGAAAGGAAAACACCACGCTGCCTCATCTGGCTAGCTTGCTGTGAGCTAATGAGCCTGAGGCTGCACCCATCTTTGCTATACTAGTGTGACCTTATGTCTGCTAATGCACAGGGAAGGAGTGAAAAATGTACTGCTAGCTCCCTCCAACAGTTCCCTGGGGACGTGCTGAATGTGCCAAACAATTTAGTAAATATATATCAGGTTACTGTGTTGAAACATACTCCAAAGTATTGCAACCTCAGGTATCTCAATCAGAAGATCATATTTTATTTTTGCTTATTTTCCCCCTCTGTGTTTAACATTTGGTAATTTCTCTCTGAAAGGGATATATTTATCTTGTAGTTTTTATACCTTTCAGAGTAACTTTCAATTAGTGATTAGTTTTGTAATAGGCTATCTGACATTTTTAACTGTATTTTTGGTTGGGCGGTTTTAGGGGTTCTGTTGGTTTGTTTGTTTGCTTGTTTTCTTTTCTTTTCTATTACCAGGTAAATAGAAGGTGATTTTAGAAATAATTTCTGACTGTGGGTGTACAAACAAGTGCTATCAAATCTCTCACAGAATGGTTTGTGTTGGAAGGGACCTTAGAGATTTTCTCATGGTAATCTCTAATTATCTGCCATGGGCAGGGACACCTTCCACTGTCCCAGGTTGCTCAAAGCCCTGTCCAGCCTGGCTTGGACACTTCCAGGGATGGGGCAACCACAGCTGATCTGAGCACTCTGTGCCAGGGCTTTACCCCTCTCATAACCAAGATGTTCCTCACTCCACTAGAAGTGATTTATCAGCTGTTGGCAGCAGTACCCTCTGTAGTTTGTTGATTTATGAAGTTTACAGACCTCTGTGCAGAGAGGAAGAATGTTTTTTAGCTGTTCCACCCACCCCACAGCTCCCATCTGACTGTTCTTCAGTCAAACCTCTGTGTCCTCAAAAAATAAATTTCCACCATTTCCTTCTAGAACAGACTTGGCAATGGAAGAAGCGCTTATCTTTTGGGAAGTCACTCCCTGCAGTGAAAAAAAGGTGCTTTTCCAAAGGCAGTCCTGCCCCCAGGCAAACAAAAAATGGGGAGAAGACTGAGCTTTCCCCATTTTGAGGGCAGGGGATGCCAGGAGGGATGATAAGGTTCTTGGCCCTGTGTGGCACGGGGCTGACTGTGTTTGCCTTCGGCGCTGCAGTGCCTGCCAGGGTTGTCTCTGCCTGCTGCAAAGAAGCAGATCTGAGCACAGACCTCCTGCCCTGTGCCTTTTTAATGGGCTGTTTTGTTTTATTTTGTCTGCGGCTGCCAACCAGCATTTTCTCCTCTGCTGTTGGAACAGCAGAAGTGCTGGCTCGTTGGCACGGAAGCTGCTTTCCCCTCTCACTAAGCCGGTCTGAGTTATTATTGCACTGCAGTCACCTCGTCCTTTTTTGCTTTCTGTGGCATCAGCATTTCCCTGCAATAGCAGTTGCAGTGTGCTGTAACCCTGCGGATGTGCTCCATGAGCCTCAAATCACAGGAGCAATGTTTTCCCCTCCTCTGTGGTCCCTGCCTTCATTTTAAATAAGTATTAGGTCTGAGGCACAGAATCCTATGTTTGATTTCCTTTATTTGCCTCCATCCACACCTTCCTGAACTGCTGTGGTAAATCCTTCATGCTAATTATGATCCTTTAAGACTCACAAGAACAGCAAATGCTTATACACTGCTTAAAATACAGAGATAGAGCGTGGCACTTATCCAAAAGCTACAATCCAACCAAGACAGGATTAAGTATATTCAAGGCAAACACACCCACAATCTAATCAAGACAAAAGAAGAAATCTTGGCTCAGATTGAGTCAATGGGAGTTTTGCCACTGACTTCAGTGAGGTTAGGATTGCACCCAAGATAAACAAGTACGAGACAAGACAAAATAAAATAATTTAGAAGTGGGAAGGTTTGTGCATGAGTCATGGGAGAACAAGGCAAGGGATATTTACTTTCTGGGGGGAATGAAGATGAGGCAAAAATGAAATATGTTTATTTGTATGTGCCTGAGTGCAGTGAAGGAGGAGTGAGGGGTCCCTGTGCGCAGAGCCCACAGCTCTGACAGCTGCAGGACGGTCACAAGTGAGGCTCCCCAGGGCTCAGTATTGGAGTCAGCCTTGTTTAACATCTCTAGGGATGATCTGGGTGACAGGATTGAGTGCACCCTCTGCAAATGGACAGATAAGACAAATTTGGTTGGGAGTGTCAGCCTGCTGGAAGCTCTGCAGAGGGCACTGAGATGTGGCCGTGTGTCTCGTCCTGCTGGCACTCTGCTGATGAGAGGCCGACACCACAGGATAGGCAGAAAGACAGATGTCTTCACCAAAACCTCACAAATTATTTTTTTTTCCTCATTGTGGTTTTTCCCTGCTGCAAAAATCCTGGAGGGTTCTTTACCAGGCTTTATTTTTCATTTTTTTGTATGAGAGAGCAATAATAAATGTCCTAAATCTGAAAGAACCAAAGAATCACCTTTAATTAAAAACCAATAGAAATATAATATTTTTGATTTTTTTTTCTTTTCCTAGTGTATATAGCTTAGCATATAAAGCTTACCTAAAATTTATTTTATTTTAAATAAATTGCTTTTTTGGAGGAAGGTGCTTCTTCATGACAGTGTGGATATATGTTTTATAACTGGGAGAGAACAGGATCTTTCTCTCTTGGTGTTGCTCTCAATGGAAAATGAAGAGGTGATGGGTCTTTTGTTAGAAAACTCTGCCTGCCCTCAGCCCCAGGGTCCCTGCCACTCTCAGGACCTGTTGCTGGGGGCAGGAGCTACCACTGCTTCATAAGTGAGTGTCACAGACACTTTTTGTGAAAAATCCTTTCTTAGGATTTTTCCTGCTGGAGCTGAGAAGTTTCAGTAGCAAATGTAAACAATCATTATCTGCTGCTGTGGAATGCAACAGGTCCACCTGTGATTGGTCTTCTGTGGATGTTTGGATTTACTGACCACTCACAGTGGAGCTGCTATCGCTCTCTGCCGAGACACAGACCTTTGTTATTATTCTTTCTATTCTATTCTTAGCTTAGCCAGCCTCAGAAGAAGCTCCTCTCTTTTCTATTCTTATGTAGTATAGTTATAATGTTATATATATATCATAATATAATAAATCAAGCTTTCTGATCATAGAATCAAGATTCTGACTCTTCCATCCATCTAAAAACCCCTGTGACCACCGTCACAAGTGAGTGCATGCCTATCTTCACCATCTGTGCTTTCCCTTTGCTGGGGTGAAGTGGAGCCTAAGGAGGGCACAATGCTGTGGCCATCTCAGCAGGAGCCTTGGGGAGAGGCTGACATCTCTCTGCAAGGAAAGCTGCGCTGCTCCAGAAAATGCTCCTCAGAGGTGCCAGCTCTGAATAACCTCCTGTGAGAATCTGCTGCTGCTGCCACAGGCAGCACAAAGCCCAGCTGGAGAGCAGGCACCCCTGCGATGCAAGGGTGCCAATATTGGGGCCAGCTTTATCTAATACCTGCACTGATGCACGGGTAACAGCACTCAGAGAGTCTGGAGAAGGAGCCAAACTGGGAGGCAGAGGGGCTGGGTGAGGGTGTGACGCTGCTGGGAGGACATGGATGACTGGGAGGGATGATGGGTCTACAGGAATCCAGAAAAGGGAGGTGATAATTCTCTCCCCAGGGAGGAACAACCCCAGGCATTGCACCCCTGGAGATGCTCCAAATCTGGCTGGGCAAAGCCCTGGACATCCTGCTCAGACCATAGATGAGCAGAAGTTGTACCAGAAAATCTCCAGAGATCCCTTCCAGCCTCAGGTGTTCCTCAGGACAGACAGGTTTTTACCAAAATAGGCTGAAATTAGTCTATGGATGTACCTGACATGGACATGATATCCATGTCTAAGTCCTGTGTGTTTGGATGAATGACAAATTCCTTTTCCTAACCCTTTCACTTCCTGTGGAGGGAATTGGAGGCCTGCAGGTTGCTCAGGGGTGTCACTTCTCTGGTATTTCATGCACACACACAAACAAGAGCATGGGCATGACCAGCCTGGGCCAGCCAGGTACAGCTGGTAGGACCCTACCTTTGCTGCATTTAACAGACGTTTTCTCACACAGTTGACTGGGAATGAGACTGAGAAATAGTAAATTGGACTTAATCCCCTTACGAAGCTAAAGATACTGTCAGGATAAGACACCTATAATGATCGTGGCTTCCATTAAAATGTCATTCATGAAACAGCTCTTACCACCTCAGCTTATCATTCCAAATGCATGGGAACTGCCTGGCATCCCAAATACTGAAGAGTAGTGAGTTATTAAACTCTCTCAATCACAATTTCTTGCGAGACCTGGATGCAGCAGAGAGGAAGGCAGGACATTTTGGCTCAATCACAAAGTCAGTGACTTGTCCTCAGGGCTGCTCCACTGCTGCTCTGCTCTGTGTTGAGTCCCTGCTAAAGGGGGAACAAAAACAAAATCCTCCTTGCTAAAAGGGGACACTCAAGGAACTGCATAACAACAGAGCATGGGTAGTGCAATGTTTTTTTTTCTACTAATAGTCCTATTCAGACAAGAATAAGCAGTAGGGACACCTTCTGGAATTTTTGCCGAATTTTTTCAGCCTCCATAGTGTCTTGTGACTGCTTGCTCACCTGGAACCTGCAGGTGAGCAGGGAAGGAGCCAAGTAAAGCCTTGAAGTGCCTTTCTGTCTCTTACCTGCCTTTGCAACACGCCCCCCCAGGGTATAAGATGAGCTTCAAAGCTGCAAGAGGATGAAGAGGGATCTACACCAGATCCATTGGAGAATATGTGATTTGTGATGAGTGCCTGAAAACAGCACAGCTAACCCTGTCCTTGCAACAGAGATACAGAAGAAACAAAAACCAGTAGCCCAAGAAAAGGTCCAAAGATGGCAGAAAGCTCAATAAATGTGGAAAATATTTTCTGTGCTTTTCTGTTTTTTCAAGGTCCCTTTCTTTAAAATTCCCCTGTATGGTCACACCCTTGCTGTGAGGAGGAAAAAAGTTTGTGGTCAGACCTTATTTCAGGAAGTTCTTGAAAAATTCTTGTTTTCATGTAAAATTCATCCTGCTTCCCCCTGCCCACCCCAAAAAATTCACATTCCAGACTATATCTGGTTATCTGTTACTGAAACCATAACATGGTCGTGAAATGCAAACTCACCCTCATCCTGGAGGCATGCCAACATCTCCAAAACTTTTACAACCAGAGCTTCAATCAAGTTATTCATCCACCTAATCAAAAAAGCTAATAACATATACAATTTCAGGACTTCAAATATTTTGCCTTCCATGGCAGAATACAAATGAAACCACAGTTTTCTTAACACTGGTGATAGCTGACAGGAACTATTTGATAAAATAACCTCTGCCTGCCTCAAACAGAACATGCCTTCTGGAGGGAAAAACCACAAAAAAAAAAAAAAACAAAAAACCCCCCAAAAAAAACTAGGTTAAATGGTGTGAATGAAGCAAGATTCAAAGCCCAAATAGTAAGGGTATGCATAACTGTTGCTGTCATAAAAAACAAACCCCAAGGGGTTAACCCAGAAAGATATTTGTATTCTGGGCTAAAAACATAGTGCTTGGGGCAAAAACTAAAAAAAGCTAAGAAAGCTGATGAAAAGGTCCCTCAACACCCTAATTAAGCCATATTCCATATTCAGTTCCAGGACTACCTTGGCTGTTTTTTTTAAGCAAATGATTCATTCAGATAAAATGAAATCAAGCAGGAGTTGGTGTTCCTAAACTAATTTGGAAATGTTAACGCTAATTAATTGGTATTTCACATCGGGATGGAAATCGAGGGAGGTTTCTATGAAGCCAGCAATGTTTTCCCCTCTTATGTGAAAGAGCAAGGAACAAAACATGAATGCAAATTCCAGCCTTTACTTATTATAGTTTTGGATTTTAAGACATGGTGAATATTTTCAGCAACAACAGCCTGCAGTGTCCTGGATGACAAAATAAGCTAGTCTGCTTAATGTGGTGGGAGATCCAAGAAGAGGGTGAGATGGATGATCCATTTCTGGATGAAATCCATAAGGAATGGAATTAAAAAACCTCCTAAAATACTGGAGGTCATTTTGGAAAGTGCAAATTGAGGAAACAATCTGGTTACATCACTGCTGCTGAGTCTGAAAACAGGAGAAATAAGAACAATCAAGAATGATAACAAACAAGGGGTGAAAATAAAAAGGTCTAAGCAGAGCACAGAAGAATTAAATATCTCCCACTCCTATTCAAATGGACTTGAAGAAGTTATTGAAATGGACTTTGGAAACAGAAGGAAAACATTTTGTGAACAGGGAGGCATATTACTACCTGAATTACAGATGCAAACAGCTGATACTGGAGAGCATTCATAGTTCACCCTTCTACTACCAACTTTTCTGCTAACAACCTTTTCCCATCAGTTTATTTAGGCTGAGCAGGATTATATATACATTTGCAGAAAAGATCCAAACTGAGCAACATATTTCTGCCTTTCTCCCCACGCTGAAGCCTGACATCAGTTTGTCAAGGGACCTTTCAGGGAACTGTTGGGAGGAAAATGTCTCCTCCTGGCAGAGCTTATAATTTGAAAAGAAAGAATTCCCTCCAATGGATGGAACTCTCATTTGTGAGGTTAGGACAATTACAAGTTTACAACTTTTGTAGACACATGGCAATGATCAAGAGATCTTTTTCAGTATAATCCCTCCTTGACCAGCCTGGAGCTGTCTCTACTGAACATGGGTTCAACATGAGTTGAAGTGAACAGATATTTTTCTTATAGTAGATGATACAAACAGCTGGCATAGCAGATGAAAACATTTCAGATGGGAAAGGCATTAAGAGTTCTGTGCCCTCAAATGTCAGGTATTGGGAAAGATGGGATAGCTTAGCATAACAGGAAATTGCAAAATTATATACGATTATCCTTCGGGAATTATTTAAACAGCATTGCTCTGCCTGTAAAAAGGGTTTTCCCTATGGTTAATCACATTTATTGTTGCTGTTATTAATACTTATTCCTTCTAAGCTTCCAAAGTCAGTGGAGGCAAGCACAGGGACCATGATGTGAGATTCATAATTAACCTCCTGGACTGCCACCAGATCAAGGCAGTATCTGCTAAGATACCATGTGGTGTGGGATCCCCAGAAAGGGAGAACATCAGCCTGCTGGAGTGACTCCAGAGGAGAAACATCAAGTTGATCAGAGGGATGGAGCAGCTCTGCTGTGAGGAAAGCTGAGAGAACTGGGATTGTTCAGCCTGCAGAAGAGAAGGCTTCAGTGTGACCTAATTGCAGCCTTCAAGTACCAAAAGGGAACCAACAAAATGGAAAGAGGCTATTTAAATATGCCTGGGGTGACAGGACAGGGGGGAATGCCTTCAGACTGGGGGAGAACAGGTTAAGGCTAGATATTAGGGAAAAAAATCATTCCTGTGAAGGTGGTGGGGCCCTGTCACAGATTGCCCAGATAAATTTGGCTCCCCCACCCTGGGAAGATTTCAAGACTGGTTTAGGGACATTGTACCTACCCATGGAAGGGGGCTGGAACGAGAAAAGCTTTAAAGTATCTTCCAACCCAAACCATTCTGTGGCTCTGTGAATCTCTGATGAGTTTGCTTGGCCCATTCATCTTGCCATACAAAATGAAAGCAAAGCCACTGGGGTGTGTTGTTCAGTAGCTGCTTGTGGAATGGAATGGAATGGAATGGAATGGAACTGGATTGAGTAGAATGGAATGGAATGGAATGGAATGGAATGGAATGGAATGGAATGGAATTGGATTGAGTAGAATGGAATGGAATGGAATGGAATGGAATAGAATAGAATAGAACAGAACAGAACAGAACAGAACAGAATAGAATAGAATAGAATAGAATTAAATGGAATAGAATAGAACAGAATATTTCACCTGAAAGTGAAAAACAATAATAATCTTGTTCAACTGTTTATGGTGTGCTAGACTTGCAGATTGTGGAATTTCTCATGGCAGTTTTGTGGTCGTGTGTACAGATACAGAAGCCTGTGTACTCTCAAAGCAGACCTTTAAAAAGCAGAGCAGAGCTTAGAGTCTAACAAACCAAAACATCCCATTTCATGCTGTCCTGGCATTTTCCTTTAGCAGGCCACTCAAACACACACCAGCCTCTATCCTGCTTGCTGTCCAGAGAGGGGCCAGCAGACCGGCCCCTGGTACCTTGTACAACCATTCACACTTGTGAAAGGTCACTGGAAAAGCACAGCACATCAGAGCTGTGCTGCTAAACACCCACTGTGTGCAGATGTAGATGGCTCACCACTGTGGAAAGCAGCTGAGAGCAGATCCAATATGCTGCACTAATTAAATGTCTGACTGGGCACAACTAGAGGAAAACCAGATGAGAAAGAGAACTCCGGTTTTTGTTTTGTTAACACAAACATTTGGACAACTTTTGTGGCCACAAAGCATATTTGTACATTCTATAAAACTTGAAATAAACACAACAACAACAAAAAGTTACTGGAATTCCAATTACTTCAGCAGCTATATCAGAATTACAATGTCCTTAGAATCATAGTTTGGGTTTGAAGGGACCTTAAAGATCATTACCTTCCCTGCCACAGGCAGGGACAGCTTCTAGTAGACCAGGATGCTTCTAGGTCCATCTAACAAACCCTCTTCCTGATGTTTTATAAAAAGCAAGCACTTTTGGCATTGCTTCCATCAGCATCTTAAATAAATTATGTTTGCCTTTAGTGCCAAATTCCCAGTTTTCAGATGGTTTAGGAAGTTACTTGGTAAAGATGTGTTCACAAAAGAGATTGTGCCAGACTGTTCCAATAAATGCCTGGTTTTCTAGAAAAACACAACTGATTTTCTAGGTATAAAAGATGTGAAAATCCTCATTAGCTAGGCTATTTTTACAACTTTTGATAAAGTGCTACCTAAGACACCAAGAACAGACAGCAAGTTCACTGAAAATTGACTTATTTTTCGACAGGGAAACAGTGCTGTTGGACGAAATTTTGTTTTTCTGCTCCTGTTGTCATAGGGCAACATCTTTGAGTGGCAGAAGAGAGGAACATCAGAAAGTGTTACAGATATGGCATGAGCTTGGAAACTTGATTGAGAAGAATTTAATACCGTATTGTATATCATATCAATCATCATATCATATCATATCATATCATATCATATCATATCATACCATACCATACCATACCATATCATATCATATCATATCATATCATATCGAAGTTGTGGGTGCCTCATGCCTGGAAGTGTTCCAGGCCAGGCTGGAAGGAATCCAGAGCCACCTGGTCTGGTGGGAAATGTCACTGCCCATGGCAGAGGGTTTGGAATGAGATGATTTATAAGGTCCCTTCCAGTGCAAACCATTCCATGATTCCATGATTCTACATCATTCAACAGCATGGGGCAAAATCACAAGCCCTGAGGGCAAGTATCTCAAAGTTTTGATGTAATGATATTTTGAGAATTTATCCCTTGGAATGACAAAGGAAGAGATGGTCCAGAGGTGGTTGCTGATCACAAATGGAAGTGTGATCTAACAGTTTGCAAAATAGACTGAAATTTCTAGTGGAGAAAATGAGATGCTACTAGAGAGAAGTCCTCTTGAAAATATGTTCAAGGGCTAGAGAACTTGCAGTATAATAGGATAATAGGAATTCTTGCAAATATAAGGTAAAAGCCAATTGCTTTTAAGATATTTCCTTTTTTGAAGTTTATTAAATTTATGGAGGGAACTATATGAGACATTTGTAGTGGTCAAGGCTAAACTCTGTGGTCCAGATCTATAAACACATAACAATCTCTTTCCAAGTTACCTGTAGCTCCTCACAACTGTTATTGATATAAATGCCATTTTTGACTTAGATGCCTGACTCCTTTTTTCCCTAATGCATGTCCCTAGTCCCTTTTGCTTCAGTAGATAAAACAATTATCCACTTTTTCATAGCATTCACCTGGGGAGACGGGGAAAAAGTGAAGTGACTTCTTGCACAGGTGAATATTGCACATCTTCATTTAAAAGTCTCCTCATGGCAGAGCTGTACCAGCACCAGCACAATTGATTTCTGTACCACCACCTGCTAAAACAACATGTTGGCTTCTAAGCTGGGGCTGGTTCATTCTGGGATGCTTGAAACACCTTCCCATTGAGTTAGACCCTCTCCAAAAGCTGTGCCTTTCATTCAGGGGCCAAAGAGTGGGTTAATTGAAGACACCACAGAAGCAGGGGCTCTGCAAACACCTGGCCAAACCAAATGTAGTAAAAAATCAATGAAGCTTAAATGTTTGCAGCTGGGAAAAGCCATATTTTCTTGGGAGCTTGCTCATCAAGTCTAGGGAATTAGTACATGCACACATATCATCTATAAGGTGCAGAGTCTTCATTGTAATGTGCTGGGCACGTGTCTGAATTTCTTCTTCTTAAATATCAAACCAGAAAGTACCAGTGGTACAGGCAGAGGGAAATTACTCAGAGAGAAAATTACTAGAGAGGCTGGCAAGAAAGGAATTCTACAGTTCAGCAATTCAGCCCATTAGGCAGTCTATGATTTTGCAGATTCTACCTGACCCAGTTCTGCTCTAATTTTTCTTTGATTATCTTGCATACAATATGTCTGTATTTCTATTAGTCTAGCAAATGTTGGTGTAAGCTGAAAACTTCACTTGTATTTTGAAATATCAAAGTGTATTTCTTAATTACAGCAATTTTTTTCCACCTTAGAATTTCAGTTTATTTCAAAAACTGCCTGTCTACAGTCAATTTCTCAACTGCTCTTCAAACCAACCTGGTTATACACAGAGAGAGAGACAGCTAAAGAGGAAAAAAAAAAAAAAAGAAAAAGAAAGAAACACCGGGTGCTAAATATTCTCATAATTTCAGACTCTCTTCAGACAAAGTAATTCCAAATTCATTCCTTATTTTCCAGCTCATCAGCTTTAATTGTAAACTCTTCATCATGACAGACTATGGCCAGCATGAAATCTTAACCACTGCAGAAGCTTTTTAAGCTCAACACACAAACCTTCTATGGGGGTTCTGAAGGGAAGATTTTTAACTCTTTGTGTGTCCCCCTTGGTAACCAGCTCCTGGAACAGGGCTGTGCAAAGGTCTTTGAGATCTCTGTATGGAAAGAAAATCAGCTTGTAAATGTACAAACCCCATAGTTTATTTAAACATGCTACACCTGCTGCTTTCTCTAAAGAAAAGCTCTGCACCTTGAGAAGCAAAGACATTTTGCTGGTCAGACAATTCCTGTCACTGCTAATGAACATCTCAAAAACTGATGACATAAACACAGAGAAGGTGAGAAATTTTCTTGTTTCATTTGAATCCATCAGCCTTGAAATTGAGGTGTTGGTTCATCATGACAAAATGGAAAATTCCTCCAGATTATTAAAAAGTTCCTATGAACACTCAGCCTACTTCCAGGAAAACATCTCTAGATGAAACCTGTCAGCTTCAGGAACCCATCAGCTACGTTGTGTTTGACTGTTCTACATGAATAACCTTCATGAGAAATCTGCTGGCACCAACAAGGCTGTTAATTTCTGTAGGCTTGTTTGCAGCAATTATGTCCAGGAGTGTAATCAGCTAAAACAATTATTTTATTATTGCTAAGAAATACCAGCTTCAGGGTAGGCAGAAACATGGTGTAGAAATCCTGACTAGAATAAAAGTTTTGGATCAGGGCTCAATAAATGTATGGCGAGGCAATGCTATTTTTTACAGCCTTTCAGAACTAAGACTTTTTTTGTCCTAATCCATGGGTTTGTTGGATAGGGCAAGGATAAGGTTAACTTCACCAAGCACAGCTGTAGGCGACAGGAGTGGCCTTCCATCAGTTTGTGGTCAAGGGTTGGGATATTTACCTACACTGTGAAAAGTCTGGTGCAATTTCCTTTTCTGCTGCTGACGATTGGAGCTGGCATATCCCAGGCCAGTGAATTAATGATGAGGCTCTGTGGGTTACCCAGTGGTGGCACAGTGGGCCCCTCCTCCCCACTGCCAGATCTCAGGTGTGGGTGCTGTTTTATTTTGTATAAACAGTTAATCATGGACACTGGGACAGGCTCACAGGGCACGGAGTCATTCAGCATCTCCCGGGCTCCACTCCTCCATTGAAACACAGCACAGGGGTTCCAGCAGATGAGATGATGAAAGGTCAGCCCTCCCCATGGCCCACAGCCTCTGATTTGGACTTTCACTGCAAACATGAGTCATTCATCCAAATCCTTGCTTTGAACTTTTCCCCTGTCTTTTCATAAGTCTCTCACAGACACCTTCCCTCAGTTTTTCTCTTGTGGTAAAGCAAGAGGTGGCCCTAGCCCAAAATTCTGTAGGTTTTACAGGTGTTTAGGGATAACACAGAAAGCAAAATGAGCTCATGGAGAAGTTCGTTATGTCCCACCACAAGGTGAACTCCCCTGGGGCTGCTGAGGCAATCATTGCAAGGCCATGGTGGTACAAAATGTGGTGTCACAAATTATCATTTGTAAAGTTCCATGTGGCCAGTGCTCTGCAAATCCATTCTGAAAAGAAGGGTAATAATAACATGCTATCTGCTAGACCATCTAGTCTTTCCTGCCAAAAATATCAGGTCTTAGAAATAAAATTTAACATGTGTCATGGCAGAGATTATTTGTGGGTGTCAAAGAGTAGCTGAAACCAAATGCAGAGGAAGATCCTGCCTTCATGGTACTGATGATGCCTTAAGTTTTAGCTTTTATATTTTTCAGATCCTGCACTGCCTTAGTGCATAACTCTGAATAATAGAGTGTTGGTAAGTTCTCTTCACAGTTTGGTCAGACAAAACAATCCTTTCCCAGATGGGAAAGGTCATCATCTAAAGGTCATCATCTCAGCTTCAGCTGAGGAAAAGTACAAGCACAAGTGAACAGGGAGGAGCAAACTGGGGGAATGTGACTTCATTACCTAAAGACATAATTGGACAATTAACCCCTGATATGCAAAAGGACTAAACTTATATCTGCCCAAAAAATCTGTGACTGTTGTCCAGGTTGGGTGCAGCCTCTGCGAGGCTCCTGCACTGCCCAAGGTGTACCCTTTGAAACCTTTCAAATAAATATAGTTATTTTATAACTCTGTGTAGCCTGTGTTCCAGATGGCCTCTCCAAGGCATCACTGGCTGCTGTGGGGTGCTGTGGCAGAGTGACTCAGGCAGTGCTGACTTGTGCTGCTTGAGATTACAGCCCATCATATTTAGAAACACGGTATTAAGAGTGGTTATGCTCTTAAACTTAATGAAATTACAAATGGAATATCTCTACTGAAATTAATGATCCAGAATATTACACTCGAGCAGAAGTCAGCCTTGTCTTGAATTTTGAAGGTCATTTGGAAACATTAAAATTCAGTTTTATGCTTTAGAGCTTTGAAACAATAATAAGGTAAAGGGGACGTTTGACAATGACGGGGGGGAGAAGTATCTATTTCCCTTCTATTACAACCAATTTGCTGAAAAAATTGCAGCCCCCAAAAAAACCCCACCATATCCACAAAACCATGGTGACATTCAGAACAAGCTGGTGGTCACCACTGCTTTCAACTCGTGCTCCTGACAGGGCAGAGGAGGGCTCCAAAACCAAGACCACATGGAGAAGGTGCCTCAGCACATACATTTGCCCCGTTGCCAACCAGGCAGACTTTTTCTTCCTACTACAAACCCACGTTAAGAACCAGACAAATTATGCATTTAGGAAAAGCTTGGTTGAAAAATAAAATAGCTTGAGTCAAGCCAAGGAAAATAATTAGGTTTATTAAGTGGAATGAATAAAAACCACCCAAAGCCTAACTCAAAAAGCCTCCCAGGAAAGCAAAAGGTTTTTTTTGGGGAAAATATATTTATTCAAGTTCAAGGCAATTTTTCTGGTTTTAGTGAAAAAATTGGTTTAGATTATTTTTCCTTTCCCCAACTTTGTCAACACCTCAATTTTTCTTATTTTTGATTAAAAAAAGAAAAAAAAAAGAGAAAGAAGAAAGAAGGTTGGTCTTGAATTGATTGATTTTAAGAAAAAAAAATTCTGTTTTTTTAAGAACTAATTTCTCATTTTGCAGCTTTAGGAATTTATTTTTTTTTTAACATAAAGAAGATCCCTGCAAAGTCATATATTAAATTTAAGCTAATTTTCAGATAATTACTTATCTCAGTAATATTTTCTCTAGCTCTACCCAAGACCAACAGAGGGTGGACATTATTAATAAGTCCTAAGAGAGAAAAAAGGCAAATGAGGAATGGACTACGGAATAAAAGACATTACCTCACAAGAGAGAGAAAATTTGTTGCAAGCAGGGGGAAGAGAGTAGTGCATTAAAATAAAATAGCTGATCCTACTGCTCCTGGCCAAAAATATTTGAACAATTTTGGCATGCAAGTCGAAGAATAAAAGTGCTTGCAGTAGGAATGCCTCATTCCTTGATCCAAGTCATACATGGTAGGGACTGAACATGCTCCTCACATGCCTCATTTTTCATGTGTAATGTGGGAGTAATAAATGTGCTACCTTGATGTCTTGAGAGTTCAGAGATGTGTATGGAAGTACAGGGTGAAACTCTAAGCTAACTGAAATCCACAGCAGAATTTCTTTTGGCCTTGGCTTCTTCTTTTCTATTTCTGCTATTGTTCCTCCAGTTTCTCTTTCAGCCAAAAAACCCACAATTTTGAAAAAGTCAGAGGATGTCTCTGTTTGTTCCTATCTCTGCAGTATCAGACCCTGTGCACACACGGGGAGAAATCTTTGCCCCAGATTCCTCACAGCTTTAACCAAAGCAGTAACTGGAGAAAAAGAGATATTTGCTCCTTAGCTTTCAAACACTGTGGTTGACCTGCTCCCTTCTGGAAGTGAGTTCAGGCTTAGGAATTTGCCAAGAAAGCTTTTTCCCTGGCCCACACAAGTCTGAGTTCCATCTAGAGGCAGCGATATATTTTAAGGCTTTTTTTTTCCCCTCACTCTCATAGAAAGAACATTAGTATAGTTAAATTTTTAAAAAGGGCAATATTAACAAAAATGGAAAAGGTAAAACTAAATCAATACAAAGTAATGTTCAAGATGACCTGTGCTGAAATACCATTTTGAAATTTTCAGCCCATGAAAATATCCCTAGATTGACATTTTGTCTTCATTTTTGCAGGAAAAACTGCTTTTATATTCACATTTTCACGGGAGGGGAAAATTGTTTTCCATGCAGCTGTGTGCTTCAAGTTGACAGCTGCATTTTTCATGGATATGAACACTCAAGCTGAGGTTGTCACTCAAGCAGCTTGAGCTGATCCCATGCAGGGCTTTGAAAATGACCAGAACTACCCTGAAATTGTCCCAGAGAGAGAAGAGTCCCAGGGCAACAAATGCTTCAGGGCCATGCTGCCATGCAGACCATTTGCTCTGCTCTGACCCCAAAAGAGCTTTGCATCACTAATTGTGGATTTCCTACACGTGACAAGACAGAATTAATGAACTCAAATCATTAACAGAAACCCAAATTGTTGGTACATGACAGGAGACAGGACTGGGCCCTGTTTCTCCTGTGGGGTGTGGTTGAACGCTGCTCCAAATCTTACAAATGCCAAAGTCAGAATGAGAATGCCTTAGAGCTCTGAAAAGATGAGGTAAAATCTCATGTCAACCCAAGTGTGAAGGCAGGAGTGGCACAAGAACTTCCAGCCTTATAGGTTGTGGATTTATTTCCCAAATTATAGTAAATGCCACAAGCCTTCCCATGGCACTGTGGAGGTTTTAACAATAGGAATGCTGACACAGCAGCAGAGAGGTGTTCCGACCCCAGATTCACAAGGTATCTTTGTACCCTTAGAAGGAAAAAGTCTTGTTAACCCTACTATTGGTCACTTGTAAACCTTCTAACCTTTGCCCATTGGTCAAGTTTGGAGCCTGGCCAAGGGTATAAAAGCAGCTTACTGTACCCTACTAACCCAGAAGAAGAAGAACCGGGTCCTTTCACATTTCCTCCCGAATAAACCATCTCTGTGGAACAGCCGGTGTCTCTCTTATTCTCTCTCTGCTCTGCCTGAAGCCTATGCCTGGGGAAGCCAAGCCTAGCAGCAGCTGAAATCCCAAAGAGCTGACAATCACTATAGGAGCTGTTATCACCCTGCTGGTTGGAAGGCTCCCTGTGGCTCGGGTCCGAGCGAGCTGGACCCCGGGACTCTGTCCTTGAGGATAGAGATCTCGGGCCAATGATCTGCTATTAAGACCCCCCTGTGGCTTCATAACCAAATGTCCAGTTTTGAGAGCTCAGTTTTCACAGAATCCCAGAATTGATAAGGTTGGAAGAGGCCACAATGGGTCATTTGCCCAACCCCGTGCTCCAGCAGGGTCATCCCAGAGCACATGGCACAGGATTGTGCCTAGATTAATATCTCCAGTGAGGAAAACTCCACACCCTCTCTGGGCAATATTTCTGTGCAGAGTCACTGAACACTAAAGAAGTTCTTCCTTTTTTCATCTGAAACTTCCTGTGCATCAATTTCTGCCCACCGCCTCTTTAATCTGCTCAGACTATTTTAATCTGAAGAGACTCATGTTTTTTGGTTATTTTCCTAACTTTAAACTAAAAATTAATTTAATTAAAAAAAAAATCAAAAGAAACAAAACAAACAACCTTGCCTAATTGAGTCAATGACACCTAGAAGTCAGTCAATAAAATTTGCATTGACAGCAAATTGAGGCAGGGATTTTCTGGTGAAAAGGGGAACTTGCATTCTCATTTCATATGTTCTTATAGGGGTCAAGTTTACCTCCCTGCACCACCACATGTGTATAATGAGGGCTTCATTCTGGGGGTTTCCAAAATGGAAAAGCAACCTTCCAGATCTTGTGCACCCTGCTAAGCTGAAGGCATGAAATGTGAGTTGGCCACAGGGCTGCAAGGCATTATGAGTAACCTACACATGTAACCTGCTCTCTCTCAAATACCTCATCAATCTGGAAGCTGCACTCCCCATATGCCTCTTCTGCCAATTCATTTTAACTGTCAAAGAGGTTGTTTTCAAAGGACTCGAGTGACAGCTCAGAAATCCATCTTGGAGGATTGGCAGGGCCTGGAAACTGTGTATCTGAACTGTATAGAGGTCACATGTTTAATTTCATGTGGGTTCCCATGATTTATAAATGCCCCAGCTCTTGATAGAGAACAGTCTGTGCTTCCTCTGTTTCTCAGGATGTAATGCCTGCCTAGGGACTACTCCCTTCTGCACAGCCTGCACAGTTGCAAGGCACAGTGTCAGCTCTAAAAGAGATAAATACACTAATATTAATATTAAATCAAAAGGGGAAGCAGGCAGGTGTCCTGTGAACAAAAAATCTGATGAAAAGATGTGTCTTGTCAGATTTTCTCTGGGCACCCCTCTGGATGGTGGCTTGAGCAGCATTAATGGGCAGAGGTGAAATCAGCCCTTGGTATGGGCAAAGGAACTTCTCTGGTAAGATGCACAAGGGAGGAGGAAGGAATTCACAAAGCTGTTCTTGTGAGACAGAGCAGAGCCTTACAACACTGTAATTCTGGTATGTTTATTTTCTGTGCAAACAAGGGCAATTTTAGAAAGACACAGAGAGGTGGTTTGCCCAGTTTATGCAGCAAAGGAGGAAGGAAGTTTCCAAAAGAAGGTTCCTTTAAAGGAAGGAACCAAGCCCATGAGAGATGGGCTGGAATTAGGTGACTTGCAATTCCCTTGTAACCCAAACCAAGTTATCAGCTTTGCCTCACTCCACGGAGTGGAACCATTCCTTTGTTGTTTCCCCCATCCAATATACTCAGCCATAGGACAACACAAAGGTGGCTTCCAAACTTGGCCTGGAAACACCAAGACACCAAAAAAGCCAGGACATGGTTTTGATTACTTTTGATAGCAGCAGAATTATTCCATCCCAGAAATGCTCAGACACTTGGGAAATTATAGGAGAAGAAGGGCAATGGGTGTTATTTTTTTTTCTTTTTGTCTTCCCGTTTCATTTTTGCTTAATCTTATTCGCTGTGATCTTGTTTGCTGGGCTATAGCATCATTCTCATATGGGGAGCAGCCTGAGCTAAATCTTGCAGAATGAAAAAGCACCAGAAAAGGCCTCACCAGCACCATCTCTGAAAGGCTCATACATCTCCTGTCTCTGTGCCTCGCAGAGCTGCAGCTCTGGTGGCATCAGCAGCTGCCTCCTGGGGTAGATCCATGCATTGAGTGATTATTCTCTCCAACCCAGACTGATGGAAGGCTTCTTGTCTAGGCAAAACGACCAAGCAATCCATACATTTCTGCTCTTTTTATGTCTTGGAAAGTTAAACTGCTTTCTGCCTTGATTATTCGTCTTTGAGTAACTTGTAAAAGAAAAGACAGTAACATAAATGGAACCAATGTGTTGAATTTTAACTCTACTTGGTTTCACAACTATTATTTCCCTATTATTAGCAAGCTCTCTTTTTTTTGTTTTGTTTTTTCTGTTTGTTTGGTTTTTTGCCCCATTAGCTTCCCCCATTGCTTGGGTGTGAGGGAAGAGGAGGATCCACAAATACAAAATACATTCTTTTGTATTTCCTGAAAGACTTGTTGGTCCTTGCAGCAGAACAAGGTAAAATGAGCCAGACAATACTTGCTTTTCAGGGCAGGTAAGTCATGCATGCACTCTAAAGCCAAACCTTCCTTTGGCTTCCCTTAAGCTCTCAGTGATTCAGAGGCTCCAGATGAATTTTCTGCTGGCCAAAGTAACCCAGCGAGCAGAAGGGCAAACATCTCACAGCAAGTGTTTGCACAGGCTGGTTGATGGATCACAAATACAGTCTCATCAATCTCAAGTGTCCTTCTGCACGGTTCCTTGGCCCACGGATGTCTTTGTGCAGACTCCCCAGGACATTGGGACATTTGGCTCTTGGGGAGCACTATTCACGCCCATCAGTAACTTGACACCAGCACAGGATGATGAGACCACTTTTAATTTATCTTCTGGTGTCTAAACATCACTGTCTGGTAGGGACTAAGCAGCAGTGAGCCCAGACCCCCAGAAATATGCGTGCACTCATCTTTGTTACCTGCCCTGCACAGCTGAGTACTGTGACGCTGCAGAAAAAGGGAAGAATTCAGCCTCTGTCTCCTGCTCCATCTCTCTCACGGGGATTGCTGTGTGGATTGCAAACAGCACCTGCACCAAAAGGTGGTGCTCTGGGTAAATGGTTGTCCTTGTTATGGTTCTGGTTGGGATGCTGTGGAGTGAGCCCTGACTTCGTGGATTTGCCCTGTACTTGTGCACCCCCTCAAGTCATCAACTCCAGCAGTGTCAGCAGTCAGCAAATGCCATCAAAAGTGTATGTCTGTGAAGATCCATGGCCATTTTCAGCTCCTTCAGCTCCAAGCAATTCCTTTTCTCCTTTGTAGGTGGTCCCAGTACAGCTTTATACGTGTTTTAACAATCCAAGAACATCTGTAAAATGTTTATGCCATGCTTGGAAACAGAGGAAGGGAGAAGCCATAAAAAGAAGGAGTTCTCAATACCATTTCAGGATATACTGTAAAGACTTGTTGATATCCTTTCAGGATACCCTGTATTTCATCAGAGGCTCCTGAGCTTTCTTTGGAAAGGTTTAGCAGATCAACCATCCCACACCAGAATGTATTCCAGCACAGAGGAATATTCCTGAAAACCAGACTTAGTCCTGTGCCTGGTGTCAGATTCAAAGTGATGGACAGGAAAATTCCTTCCCCTGTGCTCTTGGTGCAGATGCAGGTCATAGCTCTTCAAAGAAATTAAGTCCAAGGCAAAGAGCAAAGTTGATCTAGGCAGTGTCCCATTTTACTCTGAGAGCTCACCCTCTGCAAGGCAGATTGATTCCTTGCTGTCTTGGGAGATGTGATTGTAAACCAAAAGAACAAACGAGGGAATTATGCCTAATATGCCTTTCAATAAATATAGTACTTCACCAGAGTGATCATTAAAATAAAGAATAAGCTACCTTTGCCTTAGCTCATGTATTCTTAGTGCAGAGATGCACTACATAGGTGCAATGGCTACACAGATTTACATAAAGATTCCATACAGTTTGCTATTTCAAAATAGAGTATGCTACATTTCCCCTCCACTGAACTCTATATTTCCATTCCAGCTGGACAGGCAGCTCTCAGACTCCACACTACATCTGTGTGACTTTCCTGCATTCCCCAGGTGGCACGGCACATTGCAGAGACACAGGCAGCATGCAATCCTCTCCCCAGAGTGCCAAGGGCTGTAAAATCCTTCTCTGGAGAGAAATTAAAGAGGCCTTCATGGGCTTTTGTAAATGGCAGGCTCCCATCAAAAGCAGAGGCTCGGGACAGGCCAGAAGATGTTTCCCACTTTGTTCTTCTCAGCATAGGTAAAATGAAATCAGGGGAGCCAGTTTGCTCCTTTTGACCATTCTGAACATAAAGCAGCAAGAGGCAAATGCCAGACTATGTTCAATACAAACTTATGGGTTTATTCACACTGATAGGCATTTAATGCTCAAAATTCGAGAAAGTAATCTACAGCAAACAGCCACAAAGCAGAATGAAATATATAGACCAGGATTATTCAGCAGCTGGAAATTTGACTTTTGTTTATGGAAAAAACATCTTATAGGAATTACCCAAATCCACAGAGTTCACAATTATTATTAATGGCATTAAGCAATACATTCTGTTACATTGTAGATTGTAAAACTGGCCCTTTGCCAACCAGTTACCTACTGGAACACTCATTATAACACAGAATTAATTCAGTTCTTCGGAAAAGTGCTCAGGCAAGTGAGTTTTCAGACAGCAGGATAAAAAAAAATAAATGGATTGCATTAAGCAAAGTGTTTCTGTTTGTACAAAGCCAGCAATTTTTTTATTCCTTTGGATTCCTACAGCTGAAAAGTAAGGGAAAATGTGGTTTAGGATTCAGCCTAATTTGGGAGGAAGTCCACAAACTGTCAAGAAAAAACACTACGACACAGCACAGCTCCCAAGCCTTCTTTCTTTCTTTCTCTGTTTAAATTGTACTATAGATTTTGTGTTTACAAAAGGTGATTAAATATAAAGGCAAAAGCCTGTCCTAAAACCCCCAGACCCACAAAATAAAGCCCCATGCTATTTTTCTCTCAAAAATTCTGGAGATGGGCTCACGACCCTTAAGTGTTTGGCCTTGGTGGAACTGTGGAAGGGCAGGGACTGAGTCCCCACAGAACAGACCCAGGAGCCCAAAACCAAGGGCCAGCCTTGCCAGAGCCTCAGGGTGCTGCTGTGTCTGAGGCCATCCCCTCCCCTGCTCAGCAGTGCCAGCTCCCAGTTGTTTTTCAGTAAGATCAGACAACCCATTACATGAAATAATAATAATAATAATGGCATGATGTGGTCTGTCTGCCCTTTCCAGCTGGGATCACTCTCCTTGTAACACCACTGCAGACAAGTGCTGAATCTCTCCGAGGAGAGTTTTAGTACAACAACGTGGCAGGGTGGCTTAAATTCCCCTCTCAGTGAGTGACTGTCACAACTGGGGGGCACAAACTCATGAAGCAGTGGTGGCTTTCACAGGGGCCCTCAGTTTCTTTGCTTTTTGTCTTTCTCACATCCCTTTGCCTCTGATGGCTGCCCCTGTCCACCTCACCTGGTGGGAATCATATTTTCCTGTGTGTCCCTGCAAAGTGCCTCACTCTCTGCTGGTGGCTCAATTTGTAATCCACAGTGACCTTTAGACCACCAGAATCATCAGCACAATCCTATTTACATTAATGTTAAATAATGTGTACAAAAGCAAAAGGAACACTGCGTATAGCACCTCTCTCTTTTTCTGTTTTTTCTCTTTTCACAAAAGGTTAAATTAGTGTACATGCTATGGAATCTCCACTGTTTTCACTTTATCTGCTACAGAGCGTGAACTTTAGTCTTTGGGTCCAAAGGGGGAAAAATCAATAGCATCATACTGATACACAGGAAACTTTATTAAAGCAGCCATGGGCATCTCCACAACCTTACCCTATCAAGCTGGCTTGCTAATTGGTTTGCAATAGTGTGGTAGCCATGAAAATTATCCAGGTCTGTCTTGTGAAAATCTGGCTCTATCAGCATCAAGAACACAAACAGCCGGGGAAGTGGGCAAAGGTCACTTCCTCGTTGTAGGGAATAGAAAATGAAGCTTGTTAACATTCTGCTGCTGCTTCTTCTAGGGAGGAAAAAAACCCCAACCCACATCAGTGCTGCAGGGAGCTTTCCTCTGGAGGATTGAACAAAGATGATCAAGCTTCTCTCTGCTCACTTCCACTCACCCATCAGGTTTTCACTGACGGGGAAGCCTGAAAAAACCTGCCAGACATGTCATTTCATACCTGCCTGAAGTCTTTAGTTTGGAGTGCTTCTCTTATTTGTCCATCACAACACAGCCTCTCTCCCTTTTTACACGTCGTCTCTTCTCTTTGCTGAGCCCTGGCTTATTGCTGTGCTACACCCAAGTCAAACTCAAAAAGGCCTGAGAGACACCAGAGTATCAGCAAGAAAGAATTAAAATCTTGTAAAGCTTTTGCAAGAAATGCTAATTATAAATGGAAGAGGAGAGATATAGTCCCAAAAATCAACCCTGCCACCAAGCTTCAAATAAGAAAAATTGTTGGCTGTCCTCAGGAGTTTACAGTCGTGTCTGTGAAGTAAAAATGTGACTTTAAGGGTGGTGTTGCCTCACTGAGTCTGTGCCAGCAGGAACCTGAAGGAGATCCAATGCACCTGTGTAAGGAGCAACAATTGCTGATTAACCTCAGCTCACATCAGGTCTGTTAGCCACACAAAATCATCACTGAGTTGCTCTCTGTTTTGCACCAGAGTTTCTCCACAGGATTCTGTGATAGAAAAAAAATCCTCTGACATCTCTCTCAATCCACCTGACAGGCCAGATAAACAGTAGAAGTTGTTCAAACCTGGTTGTTTTTTTTTTCCCTTTGCAATACTTAAATTCGTAATGTGGCCCCCAAAATAAATGAATCTGTTTTACCCCTTAATGATGATGGGGAACTTCAACACATGTATGAATCAGTGAATAAGGGGCTGTCCATGTCTCCAAGAAATTGAGACCTAAGTAGGTTTTTTGACAAATGCAAACCTTCATACGCACAACTATTTTGGGACCTGGCACAACTCAGAAATAAACCATTAATCCATGTCCTAAAGCTTATCCATTCCAATTTCAGATACATGGAAGTTAAATATGGTTTACAGACAGTTTTGGTCCCTGTTCAATCTCCTGATCATCTTATCCTAGTGATGGATTCTTGACACTTTGAGGTATTCTCTGTTTGTGTGAAGAGTAAAGAACTGACAGGATCTCTCTCTGAGGGAAAGTGGTTTAGGAACTTGGATGTTCACAGCAGCTCTGTGAACCACATATCCCACACAGATCTCAAGGTTAACCAGCCTTTAGGACTCATGTGTGGCCATCCTGTATGTAAAGATCTAGTTCATGATCTTAAATCCATCTAACTGCTTATACTTGGATAAGACCCTGGAGACTAACTCAAAAATTTCTGTGTTGTTGTTGCTGGTTGGTTGCTGTTAAAAAAATAATATAAAGAACATTTTGCAAAAAACATATGGAGGAATCATAGAATGACTAATGCCAAAATTGAATTTGTTTTTTTTTTTTTTTAATCACAGTTTACTATGAAGATATTTTTAATTTCTCCAGCCAGCTCTCTGGGGATGATTTCAGCATGCCCATACTGCAATGGAAGGAAGTTAATTTAGGGATCTGCTATGCAAAATCTTCTATCCTGGCTGGTCCAAAACATTAAAATCCTAAGGGGTCGGTGAATAAGGAATAAAAAATCAGAAACTGGGTTTGAAAGAAATGGAGGATTTCAGGTTGATGTACATTTTTTTTCTTAATATGGAGTGGTTGTGTCAAAGTGCAAGAGTCTCATCTTTTTGTCCTGTTCACTTTTCCATTCGCCTATTAACACCAATAGTTCATCTTGAATTTTAGAAAAAAGAAGAAAGATAATTTTATGTCATCATTAAAAGAATTAATACCTCTTTCCAAGAAGAAAAGCAGATTTTTTTTATTTTCAGGTGGAGCAGGAGACACTGGACAGAAAACAAATTGATTCAGAAGGCCATTGAACTCTGTGAAGAGCTTAAATCTCTTCAAACTAGTAAGGATTTGAAATAGTTTGTTACTATGCTACCAGAGTCTGCTGAAATGTCTCCTCCAGTACCTCACATGAGGAAGAATATACTTTAAATACAATATTAAAGATATCCTTGACTAGTAAAGATCCTGTCATAGTATGCTAATCAAATCCAGCTTTGATTTCATGCTTACTTTTCTGCTCATCCCAATTGTAAAGTTAAGCTGTAATTAATACATAAGAGGCTGGTGATTATACAGTATTAGGCTGAACATATAGAGTGAACATACAGCATTAGATTGCATTTCAATAGATCAGACACTGTAAAGAAATAAGATCAACTCATGAGGTCTGGTATTAGCAGGCTGCTAACTTATCTGGGTGAAAATCTTGAGCTCTTGCATTGATCTCCTGCCACGGGTGACATCTTCTGCATCCGTGTGTGTGTGCCTGCTTACATGTGCTCAGGCAAACTAAACAAGTATTCCTTCCCCATTATTATTATTTTTTAATTTGTAGATTCACAGAGTTGTAGAATATTCATAGAGTTGAAGGGCACTCACAAATATTATTGAGTCCAACTGCTGGCCTTGCACTAGAATCCCAGCATATGGCTGAGAGCATTGTCCAAAATATTTCTTAAACTCTGACAGGCTTGGAGCTGTGATCACTTCCCTGGGCAGCCTGTTCCAGTGCCATCCCCTGGGGCTCTGCCACCCAGGGAACCATCAGTATTTATTTGGAAATGGGCCTGATAGGAGACTGCCATGGCAGAGATTGTGTCCCTCCAGCAAGCCGAGGTGGAAGCTGTGTTCCCTCCCTGCCTGCCTGCTCAGAAGAAGGGGCAGAACACATGAAGGAATAAAACCAGGATTAGCCAGCACCCTACTGCCAAAGTGTGCATGAAAACTAGAGGAGTCCCTTCAGACATCTTGTCAAAGACCTGCTAAGATCTTCTTTGCATCCTCCTGCCAGCAGGAAAAAAAGGAGAGCTTTCTATAGTCTGAAACACTTAAAACTAGAAGAAAGGACATATGACTCCAAGAAAAGTCCTGGGATTCATCATTCAGCTTTATAGCATAGGAAATCACACTAACTGTAATAAATAGTGAATAGCAGAGATGAGGAAAAAGTAGCCCCCTATGATCCTGAGCCCACTTGTGCTTTCTCTGGAGTACATCCGGAGCAATTGCAGTAAAAAGAAACAACAGAGGTCCAGATGCTCAAAGTCAGCTTGGCACCATAAAAGTTTAAGGAGTTCATCCTTTGAAGAGCCCTGCGGCTCAAAACATTTTTATTAAAAGGAAAAAAAAAAAAAAAAAAAAAAGAAAGGAAAAGAGAGGCAGGGAAAGGAAGGTTCTGTTACAGAGAGAGGTTTATTGTGCATGCAGGGACTGACTGCCTTTGGCTGCAGTACCACACCAGAGCCCTGCTGCCACTGCTATGGCATCCCATCTCCCCGCACCGTAACGAGATCGCATGTGAAAGCCTAAATTATGCAAATGAAAAGGCTCCACTAATACTGTTGAAATATTCCTGGAGTGTACACTTGACAACCTCAAAGTACATTTCACACCACTAATGACTTCATCACTAACACAATTGTCATGAGTCAAGCAGTTTCCATAGCAACGCCCTAGTACAGCTGTTTACCCATATAAAGTACTGCACCTACTTAGTTCCATATACAGACAGATCACTAGATTCCTAGGTACTGAAATTGAAATAATTCAATTTTCAGTGTCTCTCTTTATGAAGTGATTCTGCCAGCTATAGGTATTAGCATATCAATGTGACTTTGACAGGGTCTGCTGCAAAAGACATATTTTGCAGGCACTTCATGTCAATTAGAGCCCTAACTGTTTCATGGAATAATCATTCCTGCCAGATTAAGGTCAGGCTGCAAGGTAATTTAATTGGTGCCATTATATCTAGGGGGAAAAATGCTCTAATAAAGTGCACACACTGTAGCTGCCAGTGAGGATGTGCTATGCGACATGAAAGGGATTGCCTTCCTAAAATGTGTGGGCAAACCATTTAGAGAGAAGGAAATAAGATGGAAACAACTTCAGATGCTTTGTTTCCAACAAAATTCCAGTGTGTTTGACCAAAGGGGGAATTTTATTTTTACTTGAAGTGGTGCTATTCATAAGGGAGGAAGCACTGAAGAAAAATAAATAAGAAAACGAAAAGGATCCCCTCACTCTGTGCGCTTCTTATCTCCTGTGGAATGATAAACACTGTAATTAAAAATCTGAAAAAAATAAAAACAAAGCCTGTTTTTCCCAGGGCTGGGATGTAGCACGCAAGGCAGGAACTTCTCTGGCCTCCCCACAGGGAGCAGAGCTGTGGGACTTCTCTTTCCTACTGCAGAAACTTTGAGCCAATAACTTGTTTCATGAGCAGCACAAGTCCAGTTTCCCATGGAGTCAGGTAGATTGCCCCCTAGATTTTCCCTACCTATCTATAATTCCATTTTCCACACTTTTTCCAGAGGGTCCTTGCAGATCCAAGGACACCCAGTGAAGGAGTCAGGACATGACTTCTTGTTAATATGGGTTGGGAAAGTCAGCTGTGTAGTTGTTGCTATCTGCCTTCTTGTAACCTGAAAGGGACAATAATTCAGATACTTTTTAGTTCTCCAGGTCTTGATATTCACAGAATTGTATTTATTTTCCCCAGAAATTTGATTTTCCTTGAAGCACGTTTTATTTTTCTCTACTGTCTACATCCAGCCAAGCCTTTCAGTGGGCTGGCAGATGGGTGGAGCAGAGGGCTCTCCAAAATGACAAGTTCATAAGGTAGGAAGGTGAAGAGAGAATAAGATTTTTTAGTTCTGTATCCACATTCCATCATGATTTATCTAATGTCAACAAACAGGGGCTGTCCCAGGCAGGACCAGAAGATGAATTTTGATGATCCTAGTGAGTCCCTTCCAACCCAGGATATTCTGGTCATAGCCACACTTTAACACCAATATATCAAAGATAAAGCAAACTGAAGGATGTATAATATTCATCAAAGGCTCAAGGCCCGTTTTTCAACTGTCTCATTTTCACAGACTTCATCTAGGCTGCAAAGACTTAAACTTGAGGATATTCATAGAATATTGTGACAGGGTCAAGAGCAGAGAAAAGTTTAGTTTGATTCTTTATAACACAAAGAATTTACAAGTCTTTGTCAGGATACTGCAATCCAAAGCTTTTAGGTAGTAGTATTTTATTGTTTTTATCCAAAATAAAAGGCATATTTCTAAACTGTGATTTCAGACTGGTACATTTTACATCCCTAAAATACTTGTTTTTATGACTTAGAGTTGTGCCTAAGATGTGCTGTGAAAACTGATCATGACAAGCTTAAGCTCAAAAAACAAAGATGAGAATGCGAAAATGAAAGTTTTCTTATTTTCTGAGTGACCAAAAAGGGAGTTTTTAATATATATATATATATATATATATATATGTATGTATGTTTGTATGTATGTATGTATGTATGTATGTATGTATCTATCTATCTATCTATCTATCTATCTATCTATATCTATAAATCTGGATATTTTACCAAAACAGAATAATTTTGCAAAATTGAAGCAATGGAGAAAGATCAGATTCTGAACCCTTTGAATTTCCCTATGAATATTTCAAAACTCTCTATTCATTATTACTATTTCCTTTTCGCATCCACTCAGGCTTACAGTGGAACTATTTAAGAAAGATATAGGAAGGATTTTTTTCTATTATGAATATTGTATAAACTAACTGATTAAGATCAAGCAAAGGTAGATTATAAATGGAAATGAAAGTTTTTGTCATTATTATTTTCCTTTAAATGTCTGCTAGAACATTTTGGCTCGGCATCTGATTTAAATGCATTTGATCAGCCATAAATCACCCATTAAAATCTCCATTAATCCCATTACAGATGCAGTCTATCTTCTTTCATTTGGTTCATCCTTGGTCCTGAATGCTGGAATATGGATAATGGGGTGAAAGATGGCTCTGGATTTGAGGACTCAGTAGCTCAAAGAACTTCAAAGCTCTTAGACCATTTTTTTTTTAAATTGAAGTAAGGAACTTGATTTTTTGGGGTGATATTGTAGCCCTAAATTAACAAATCATAGAATAATTTAGTTTGGAAAAGACCTTCAAGATCAACTCCCACCATAAATTTCACACTGTCAAGCCCACCACTAACCCATGTCCCCAGGTGCCACATCCACACAGCTTTTAAATCCCTCCAGGGATGGGGACTCCACCATTGCTTTGGGCAGCCTGTTCTTATGCTTAATAAAACTTGGTGAAGAAATTTTTCCCAATTTCCAATCTAAACCTCCCCTGGCCCAGCCTGAGGCTGTTTCCCTCTGCTCCTGTCCCTGTTCCCTGGGAGCACAGCCCGACCCCCCTGGCTGTCCCCTCCTGTCAGGAGCTGTGCAGAGCCACAAGGGCCCCCCTGAACTTTCTGTTCTTAAAAGAGCAAGGTTTACTGACAGCAAGAGATTTAGAAACTTGAACCTACTTTATCTTTATGATAAAGTGAAACTTGAACCTTACTGTCCTTCGCTCTCTACTTATAAAAAGAATAGAAGAGAGTATGAATAAGTGCAGAAGGAAAATCATGATATCTTCCATGTTTCCCATGTTCCTTTCAACACAGTCCAGTCCACACCGTGCACTAAGCTTAATCCAGTTCTGCACACAAAGTCTAGTGCAAAATCCACACTAGATAACCAGTCACACTCAAAAATCTGAAACTCTAAGATGTTTTCTGGTAGAAATTAAGTTTTGTACTCAAGAAAATGTAAGAACAGTCAAAACTCTGTATGATTCTTGCTGTGTCAGTGTTGTCATCAATCTTTCAGTTGTAACTGAGGAGGGAAGCAAAGACTCAGCCGATTCAACAAGAAACTTTGATCTGAGCTCATGGGACTGACCTGTATCTTTTCTCTCACCTGCAAGAAAGAGGGATTCACTGCTGCAGCATCAGACATTGCTTCAAAGGTATTGCAGCAGTGAAATGAGCTGTCTGCTGTGGTCTGGGTGTTGAGCCTCTGCTCTTTTCATGGACAATTTGCCCACATTAATAACATAATCACTTTCACCACTGGACCATGCTCATATGAACATGGCTTGTGGAAAACATCCTTCTCTCCATGTCATCTTCATGAGGGGCTCTGTATGACTCTGCAGATCAGCTGCAGCTCTGCAGAGGCTTTGGCTCCCATTTGCAATATTACCTTGCCACCCTGCCCACAGCTTCCAGGTACAGCCATGCACCTGCCTGGGGCTGGAGGAGATGAGCACAGTTCATCAGTGACTTTTTAAACTTGCACTATTTTTGCTTGCAAGGCCAGCTGCATACTACAGGAGCCCTTGTGCTCTGGGCAGAGGCTGGCCAATGATGTGGGAGGTAACAGTGTACAAACAGATTGATTTTCTGCTTGCTTTATGAAGTGTTACAGCTCCTCTTTCCCCTTTTTCTGTCTTTTTCTTTAATAATACCTCCTTCTTTGGCTCCTGTCATAGAAATGGACTTGTTTCCTGAGTCCAAGAACGCTGCGTTCAATGTAAAGATTTAAGGATTGTGAAAACATCTAGATCACATAGCTCCTTCTTTCTTTTCTTTTTTAATAATTTTTGAATGACATGGAAAACAGGCAATGGAAAGTTTTCACATTTGTGCAAACATCTTATTTCAAAGGTTGTCAGACAACAAATAAACTAAACAGATGACAAAAGCTGACGAAAACTGGGAAAATATTGCCATAAACAGAATTTATTCAAAAACACATTTCCATCTGGATGAAATCCCCTTTCATTCTTTTCTTCTAATCTTATTTTGAATGAAATAATTTTTTTAACAAAACTCTCAGCAGAAGTGGAGATATCCCCTGATGCTAAGACCTGACTTGTGAACTGCCATTGGCCTTCTCTTCACCAGGTGAAGCAAACCAGATGAGTTTGGCCAGGGATACCTGATCTGCCATGAGAAGACCCTTTAAGAAGCAGGTAACATTATTTTGTTTGTGCTGTGTTTACAGCCTGCAACACCCTTATCTAACCAGAAAAGAAACCCATTATCAGAAAAAAGATACTTCAGGTTTTGACTGCTTGCTTACAGCTGCTATGGTGCTTAAAGCGGAGAAAGCAGCTCAGAACACGTGCAAAGGAAGAATACATTAAGTTATAAATTAAGGGAATAAACCTGAAAAAGGCTTTCATGCCTGATTTATTTTTTATTTTTTACAAAAGGCAGACAACTTGCAAATGTATATCTGTGGAAAGAGGAGGTGGCAGTGAACAAGGACAGTGCATTTCCCAGTAGGAGATGAGTAAGCTGAGGGATAGCTGCAGGATGTCAAGATGTACTCTGCTGTCACAAAGATTTTACACATAGGCTGGACAACCTGTTAAATAAATCAACATGTATCTATCTCTCTCTTTTCTTTTATTTTTCCCCCCCAGATATCTACGTGGAAACTCACAGCTGCATTTTAATGTGTGCAGAGTGTTTGTTAACTTGGCATAGCCTTTTCATCATTTCCAACCCAATGCTACCTCTGGGGGGTGAATCATCATTATGTAACACAGCACACATGGTACCATGTGATGATCCTTGTCCTTGCTGAGGAACGAACAAAAAGAAAATGGAAAACCACAGTGCAATATTAATACAGAGGTACACAGACATCCTAGTTATCATAAACAGGATAGACTGGCTGCTGGGTATGTTTTTCTCACCTCTCAAAAACACTTATTGATTTGAGTGGGAAATGTTCTTTCCTAGCTAGTACAGACTCTGGTCCCTGGAGTAATTAAAGGTGAAATTTATTATTTTTTAATCAGCTTTTGCATTGAGAGGAGGAATTTCAGCTAACTCCAATAGTCAGAGCAGACTTACAATAACCTGTACCTCATCCTTGTTCTAACCTCTTAAGCACTGCACTGATCCAGAACACAAAATAAAGTGAATTTTTGTGATCAGAAGTCTGTTGTAAGGCTGAAGAAGATCAGCTTGGTGGTCACAATATGAAAGGAAAGAATGAAATTGTTGCATAGGGAGTTATAAACAAAACAGAACAAGAACAAACCGAACAAGTGAGAAACAAGAACCAAACATGAAAGCGGCTGAAACAGAGACAAGCAACTTTGGCTATTCCTCTGCACTGGTAATGGAAAACATCAAGGGAATGCTTAGTTATGAGCAGAAGTTTCCACTGTAACTCAAACAAATCCAAGAGTGGGCACCTCTGCTGTCCCTGTGAAATGCAGCCAACAGCAAAAGTTGGGAAACCAAAAGTTGTTGGAAATGGCCTGGCTGGGAAAGAAGGGTCAGGGAATATCCCACCTATAACTGAGTGGTTTGCTCTGTTGTATAGACAGACTCAGGTACCATGAACTGGGCATTGAATTCTTCTGGGAATTAGTAAAGCTAAGAAGATTTTTAGAAAGTTGGCTTTAGAAAAGAGAAAATTTAGTTAGCTACAGCTGTAAAGTCTGAAAGCAGATAAAGTCACAATAGTAAGCAAGAAAATTAAATGATTGTTTGAGTCTGGCTGCTGCTGGCTGTACCTGAGCTTTGCCATCTTCCTATTGTCTCAACCATGTAATAAGGCTGATGCAGCTAATAAAACTCAAGGAATGTAACCCAGCAGTCCCGTCACATTTGTGAAAAAGAAAAACACCAACACAAATTCATATTTCAAGAAATAGTGTCATTTACAGTGGAAACTACCAGGACTACCACAGCCACAGACAGCCCTGGCAGCATAAAAATCCTGCCTCAGAAAAGGTCAAAAGATTCTAAGATGGAATCAGTAGAAGATAACAGATTTTGCGCTACAGGTGTGAAATGGCTTCATATGTGTTCAAACTGTCTCTCCCGGGTTTGAGAAGAAAAAGAAGACAAGCATCCTACAAAGTCCTGCTCTTAATATTCAAACTTCCTCAAGAAATTCCAGGAGGTTTAATATTTTCAGTTGGTGTTTCAGAAACCTTTTACATTTAACAGCTTGCCCCTGTCTTGCATTTTGTTTTGCAGGTGGGCTACTCAAGCTGCTAACAACCAAAGAACAACACAAAGTGCCTTGAGAAAGGAAGAACTGAAAATAGCTAATATGGAATAGCTAATATGGAATTACAGGATGGTTTGGGTTGGAAGGAGCCTTAAAGATCATCCAGTTGCCATGGGATGATGCCACCTTCCACTTGATCAGTTTCTTCAAGCCCCATCCAACCTGGCCTTGGACACTTTGAGGGATGGGGCATTCACTACCTCTCTAGGCAACCTAATATAAACATAAGTTTTGAAAAATGGTACTGATTTTCACCAAAACCCTGTATTGTATCTGACAGTATGAAAACAGGGGTGGAGCAGAAAAGCATCTTGCTTCTCTGGTTTACTAAGTCAACATAGGATTAAATAGATATTTGTATCTACGCTGAATTAAGATTTGACTGATTGTCATTCAAATTTTGTCTGCTGTTTCCAGTCAAATATTCTACCACACAGACTCTTTCTTTAAATATTTGTATCAAAATATCACTATGAATTAATACAAGGCATGGACTCTGATGGGATTTTTTTCTGTCAAAATTGTCATCCTCCAAGTCTACAACTCACCATGTATACAACAGGGAAAAGGAGGAAAAAAGTACCTGCCAAGTATTCATATTTTCAGACAGTAGCAGTATTACTTAGGTTTGAAACAATATCAAAATAGGGTATTGCAACCTGTCCAAATATTTCTGCATTGTAATGCTTCATATTTAAAGAAACAGAAGGAATAAAAATGATTTCCCGTGTTTCAGTGGATCTGTTGCTGAGTTATGGAGTTAGTAAATTAATTAATATGCCGAACACAAGAGTGTGACATAATGAGCCTGTGCCACCAATAGAGCTGTTAAACGGCACCAGCCTCAATTCCAAGCCTTGGGAATGCCACTGACTACTGGTCTTCTCTTGGACATCAAGTCCTTGACTTCAACTCTTTAAGTGAGACCATCCAGACAGCTCCTCATCCACTTGAGTCATATGTCAAATCCACGTCTCTCAAGTTTGGAGAAAAGATTTCATGTGGGATAGAGTCAAATGCTCTGCAGAAGTCCAAGTTGATGAAATCAGATGCTCTTCCATCATCCCCAAACACTGGAACCCCAACAGAGAAGGCCTCTGAATGTGCCAGGCACAATCTGCCCTGGGTCTGTGCTGGCTGTCACCAGTCACCTCCTTACGTTCCACATGCCTTAGCACAGTTTCCACAAAAAACTGCTCCACAGCCCTGCCAGACCCCTAGGTGAGACTGTCTATAGTTCCTTGGGTCTTCCCAACACCCTTGGGTCTTTTTCCTTTTCAATGATGAGGGTTATGTTTTCCCTTCTCCAGTCAGCGCAGATTTCATCACATCACTTCTACAACTACCCAAATATGATGGGCAGTGGTTTAGTAACTCATTATTCTCCATATCCAGTCTAAACCTACTCCCTTTCAGTTTGAAGCCATTCCCCCTTGTCCTGTCACACCAGGCCTTTCTAAATAATCTCTCTCCACCTTCCTTGCAGGCTTCCTTCAGGTGCTGGAAGGCCACACTTAGGTCACCCCAAAGCCACCTCTTTTTCAGGCGGAACAATTCCAATTCCCTCAGCCTCTCCTCACAACAGAGCTGCTCCATCCCTCTGATCACATTGATACCATCTCTGGATTCACTCCAGCAGCTGCAGCTCCTTGTGCTGTTGGAGCCAAGGCTGGGGCAGCTCTGCAGGTGGGGTCTCACCTGAGCCCAGGGGCACAGGGGCAGAATTTCCCCTTTCCTGCTGCCCACACTGGGTGATGCCAGCCCAGGATGTCACCCAGCCTGTTTTTGAGCTTCATATTCCTCACATTCCTCCTTGCTGGGATCCAGATTAAATGAAATGTATATAACTGCATGCATGAGCAATGAGATGACCAAGCTGGATGCATATGCTCAGGGGTACCTTCAGAAAAATGGCTTAGAATTAAACATAGACAGTGTCCAAAAATAAAACAATTACAAAAGAGTGTTCTGAGGGTAGGGGGAACCATGTGGCATCAGACCAGAACTTACAGGGGTAGGTCAGGACATTTACAGGCAGAAAGAGGGGGTTTACCCCAACTGCAGAGAGAGAAGTGGTAACAGAAGATCACTCATGCTCTAGAGAGAGTTTCAGAGGTTGAGCCAGGAGTTACACTATTTTTTTTTCTTTTAGAAGAAATCTAAAGCATTCTAAATTATCTGAGCATGACCTTAGAGTATAATTATGAAAGTTTAAATTCAAACCTTTTTACAAAAGGTCCATTAATTCTGAGAGGGTATTTTTTTTTTAAACAATTTTCTTTATTTTTTTATGGTGAGATTTTTTAGCTTGATTTCAATTCATTTTCAAGCTTCTGTGCATTAAAAGATAGATAAGGATGATCTATTGTATGTAAGGCGTGTTGTCTGAATTTCATTTTTCTGTAGATAGATTAAACCAAACTATTTTTAGAGAGATACCTTAAAGATTCCAAATAACAGGAAATCTGCCACGTTGGCTGATGAAAAGATGCAGTATGCTGCAACTGCCACTGGTAGAAAATTGGGTGTAATTTCAAGTGTGAATTTCTCTTACTTTTAAATCTTAAGGCTTCTTATAAATCAAGACTTGAAAATTAAAATACCCATTTTTGCCTGTTCCACTGCAATGTAATTTCCCCACATATTAATAGCCACACACACTACTAAAATCACATGGAAAGGCTTTTTTCCCTGAACAGAAATAGATAATACTTGTCCTCCATCTGCTTTCTTTTTCCTACTCCATTTTATTTGAAAAAGCCGCAAGAAATTTCATAGCTTTTCTAACAATGCTGAGTAATGATCAGAGATGAATGTTTTTTGAATGGACACATTCATTAGGACAAAAATCCCAACAAACCCATCAAGAAAATATGGCTCCAGAGGGATGTGAGTTATTCATGAAATGTGGTCAAAATCAACATAAATTTTGTGGCCAAGGGAGCTGAAAGAACATTTGGAAATATATAATATTTTGTATTGACATTTTTGAAGAAGAAATTGCCAATTTTCTTTCCAAGTGTCATTTTGTTTGAAAAGTTGGAAAACATTTCCTTTTAAAACAATCCTATAATTATAACAGTGACAATATTGCATATTTTCCATGATATTTCCTAGTTGGTATTTTATGAAACCGTATTTATTCAAATATCAATCCTAAATCCCATATTGAGCCAGTCATTGTCTTATATTTCCTACCTTTGAGATTAATTTCCACTAGCTCTTCTTTTTCAGTTTTTTCTTTCTCATAAATTTGATCCATAGTTTCTGTTGATGGTGCTGGACATTTTGTTTTGTTTATGAAGTTGCTCTAATAAATGTTGGACCTCTGGTTAGCCATTTCATTCATTATTGCCCTCATTACTGGTCTACTTAAAACCATTGTGGCATTTTCAGATTTTATTGGTAAAGATTTATCTCATAGATAGAAATGCTGAAGAGAGCTGGATTAAGACCCTAATCCCTTGAAGACTGCATTAGCAGCAACTCAACTCATGGATTTCTACACATTAAAAACTCTGTTTCAAGACCTGTCTGACAGGGAGTTTTAATCCATCTAATGTGTGCCCTGTTAATTCAATATAAATTGCCAGTTTTTAATCTAAAAGTCATGTGGTACTAAATCAAATTCATTGGTGAAATTCAAGTATATTATGTCAACACCCTTTTTTTATTAACCAGACCTGCATTAATGTCAGAAAAAATGATGTTTGTTTGACTATACCTACTTCCATGCAGACATGTCGACCAGAATCAGTTATATTTTCAGCATGTAGCTATTTTTTGACTGAGTCCTGAATTAAATGTTTCTGTGGTTTCATCAGACTGACATCTGACTAATGAGTTTAATGAGTCATCTCTTCTGATCTGTTCAAATGCAGGGCTTTCACTAGCAGCCATCCAATCATCAGGAAATATCCTCAACTTTTCAGAAACTTGTTAAAATCTGGTTTGGACAGCGACATCTTTTTGGGTCACCATAACACATATACATCTCTGATTATTTAACATTGTATTTCTCTCTATACCAGATGGCCTCCACTCTACTGCTGCTTTATCTGTCAAGTTCATTCTCCTGATTCACATCACTCACAGGACAGAACTGCACGTCTTATTATGAATTTTTATGCTTTAAACATTTTTTAATATATGATAAAAAACATTTTATGGCATCGCTGTATGCATATTTATAAATAAGCAGCAAACACAGAAGGTTTTTTCCCTGATGCATTATATAATTGCACTTTTATATTTTTTCATGTGTTAACTTCTCCACATTGTGTTATTTTGTTTTTATTTTTCAGATGTCCTATAACTTATTTCACACCTCTTTTAATGCATATCTCAAACCCATATTTTAGATATCACCAGATTATGAAAAATATTTTTCAAAATAGAAGACATTCATCTATCCATCAGCAAGGTGGAGAATGGATTTCTTTTCCTTGCTTCCTGATTTGTGCCTTTTGTTAAATTTCATGGCATCTTCATCAAACACGAGCAATTTAAATTGAATGGTACTTCTTTTCTCACAAATAAAACAGATTTTTTAGGCAATGGTACCCAACTTGCATCATTTCAGGACCTCTTTATTATTATTATTATTATTATTATTATTATTATTATTATTATTATTATTATTATTATTCAAAAAACCCTAAATCCCCAATCCTATCTGTAACACAGCAAGGCATTGTAACTCCATGCCAAATTATTTCAATCACTTCACCAACGCTTTTCAATAACTTTTTTTAATTCTCTGTTGGTAAGCATGCCAAGAATTTGTGTTTCACCATCACTCCTAGTAAGACTTCTGTACTTGGGGAAAAAAATAATGAAAATTGTATTGTGAGAAAACACAGAATATGCTGCCGTCAAAGTCACAGCTCACATACTCAAGAGAAATAAATTGCCAAGGGGCAATTTGCACATTATTGTTTTAAGTTCTTAAGGAAGGGGAGGATTTGGCCCTAGACTAGCATTTTGTGATCAAACCAATATGCTCAAGTTTGGATGTGTAGTTTAAGAAAAGAAAAAGGTGTCCTATTTCTATAAAATTAATTCTGTAAGGTTGAAGAGCCTTTCTACAGTAAGTCAGGTCTCTGAGATTTGGTGAGAGTACACAGTTAAAGGAAAAACACAGAGTGATACAGGTTTTCTACTTTCTGATTCTGATCTTGGGGAATTATCTGTGGAGGCATCACAGCTCTTGTACTCCCTGGTCTTGGAAATGTTTTGCTCCCACTTGCATAGGAGGATTGAAGGGTGATTGTGCCTTTTAAATGCTGTCCCTTTTCTTTGCTACCTAGAACATTTCATTCTCTCAATCCTTGTTTTAAAGGTTTAAAAATAAAAAAAGCAGGAGAATACAGTTTCAATTTGAGGTGATGCATGAATTGTATTATTTAATTAATAAAATGATACTCCTTTGTGTTATGTGTCATAGGGAGTTTTGTTTGCTCACACTGTGGTGAAAAGACAAGCCCCGAAATATAAAAAAACTGAGGGGTGGCATGGATAACTTGTTGGACATAAGAAAAGAAAAACCAGAGAACCTGAATAAAACCAGGAGTCCTCTGGGCAAGCCAACACCAATGTCCAAGGCAGGTATTGACTAAATCTTGGGAGCTGAACTCTTAACCCAAGCCACTGAGTACAAAAACACTGATTCTCCTCTAACATCCTGCAAAAGTAATTCTGAACTCAACGCTTTTGCAAAGTTTTAAACCATTTAATCTCAAGACCGAGAAACTGCCAGTTTTATCTCTCTGTCATCCTGCAAAGATCTGTTCAAGATGTACACTTATAATAAATATAGAAATAATAAATCTTCTCTCTCAAATACACTTTGTCTAGCGTTTCATTACTGCCTTCAACAACCTTTATATTGCCTTTCACAATGGTGTCTTATCTAGAAAAGAGGTTAAAGTGCCCAGAGCCTGGTTAGAGAAAATGAAGGTAGGAGATATGCTCTTACATGCCTCTTATTTTCATTTCCCCTTTCCTACGGTTATGAGCAAACTTCTCTTCAGTCCATTTCTGTAGATTACTTCCATTTAATCTTTTGTTCCTCTTTACAAGAATACATCTTCAGAGTCAATTCAAGCTCTAATACATGGCAATTACTAAGGAAATAAAATACTATTACCCCACACCTTCAAGGATTTTGGACATATTCTTCTTGGCTTTTCTATTTCCAATATCTAAAGTGCAGCTCTCCTCCAGTGCCCTTGAAGAAGCACTTGTTACATTGTGCGTTATTTCTTAGCAGCAGAAGGGATAAAAATATCATCTTCAATTTATGAATCATTCTTATCTTTATTCTTCACCTTTAGTTCTCTTTGTGCTTCCTTCTCTCATAGTCTTCTAAATTATTTCTGGAAAACTAGTGTGCCTAAATTGTAACACTTTATTTTGCTACTGCTTTTATCAATGTTTTTACTCCTGCCATCTTGAGGAAGTTCAGTCTCACTCTTTTGCCACTCAATAACCTTATACCAGAAACCTATTTTTCTTTTTTTTTCCCTCACCCGCTGCAGGGTTCTATATTTACTTTTAATTATTTTTTCCCCTATGCCAGAGCTTTGTCCTAAACACATTTCTGACCTAAGGTACAATGGCCTTTGCTAGAAGCACAGAGTTCTCTGCCTCTGATTTCCTCAAAAGCTGTATCATGGAAATGAAACCAAAGGACACCATGCACAAGAAACTCTTATCTACATAAGAAATAATTGCCAGGGATACTTGTAGAATGAAATAAAAGTGTGGCATTTTAGTGTGTTCCAAAGAAGGCAAAGAACCATTGATACATTAATTTTGCATGTTACTGAACATGAGCAATGTCCAGGCACCCAGCATGACCTCAGTGACAAAATTAAAAGGCAATTGGATATTTTGCCAATGGACATTATTAACTTACAAACATAGCCCAGACTTATGAGGCAAGGGAATTAAAACTGTGAGATGAATATCAAAATCCATGGAGATATGAAGGTTACAAACCAAAACAAGAGGCAGGGGCTGACACAGTGGGCTTCATGAACTGGGTGGGCAAACAGTTTCTTCAAAACACAACACCTGAGAAACCCCTGCAGAGAGTAGATGTGCTGCAGCTCCCTATCCAGCAGCAGAAGCAAAATGTGCAGTCTGACTTCCCCAAGGAAGGATGTACACACCAAGACAATGAGAGATCAGCCCCCCAGGGCAGTCACACAGACAAGATAGAATAGCTGGGCACATTTTCAGTAACATTCTCTGTTTTTATAGCATTTTTCCACTTTGGACAGCTCTCCAAAATGCTAACCACAACCACATGGCTGTCAAATCATAGATATGTGAGCCACAGGAGCCCCCAAAAAGCCCCACCACCTCTATTGTATTCCCTTCCAGTATGATAAGATTTCTCAGCATGGCCCCAAGCTGTGTTGGCTCCAAACTGAGTTTCAGAAGGACCTTGCAGGAGGCAGGTAAATTACACAACAGTTATGACTTGGTATTTCTCTGTCCCTGAGCATTTGCTGCTACTTTGCAAAATCAGAGTCAGCTTTTAAGTCTGATACATTTATTTCAATAATTACAACATACTTAAGGCATTTTTGAGCTACAAAGAGCTTCAGCAGTAGAAGCACATTGTTTCTCTCTACCTTTATTCCAATACAGTGTCTGCTGAAGTCAGATGTAATAAAGACCCTACACGTGGGAGATGGGCTCAAGTTTCACCAGGGAGAGTTCAGGTGAGGCTTCAGGAAACATGTCCAGGGCAATGGTGAAGCCACCATACCTGGAAGAGTCCAAAATTATGTGAATACACCACTTGAGGATGTGGTTAATGGTGAGAATGGTGCTGGGTTCGTGGCTGAACTTGGTGATCTAAGAGTTCTCTTCCAACCTCAATGGTTCTTTGATACCATAGAGCAGGGTGATGGTCTGCAGCCTTACAGCTGCTGACTCTGGCCTGTAAGAGAACCTATAAATCAGTACAGATTAGTCCTATTCATAAACCCTATTCATTACAAATCAGTACAGATTAACCCTATTCAAAACCCTTTTCAACCCTAAACTGATGATGTGGAGCTCCTGGTGCAGCCTTACAACAGTGTAAGTTTTGGGAGGTTCTTTTGCAAGGAAGGAAAATACAGCAATTCCCATTTTAACATAACAAACTCATTTTTCATACAGCAATTCCCATTTTACATGAAAAATTGGGACACAAAGAGGCCAACAACTGGAAGGTTGACTATAAGAGAGAAGGTTGACTTTATTTCTGAAAGTCTTTGAGGATCCAAGTTGACCTGGTTTGCCCATGATCACTTCTAAATGTTGTGGTAACAAATTTCCCCAAGCCTGGGAAACGAAGCACCAGGACATGGAAACAGGGTGTCACAACTAATTTTCTCAATTTTTAAACCTTATTTCTCATATGGTTTCAAATGTCCATTTTAACAGCTTTTTGGCAGTTTTAGGAAGGGAAGAAATTGAGAATCCTGGAAGAGCAAAGAAACGGGAACAAAATAAATGAAATGGTGAGCGCTGACTCACATATTTTAAAGACTTAGATCTTTGCTCATTCAAGGCCAGGTTGGGTGGGGCATTGACTAACCTGATGTGCTGAAAGGTGTCCCTGTCCATGGCAGAGAGCTGGAAAGAAATGAGAGTTAAGATCCATTCCAACCCAAACTGTTCTAGGATACTACAATCTCTGCTGGAAGTTTATTCTCTAACATGCCAAATTAATGGCTTGGAATGTTGATAGATTTCTGGTGAATATTACAATATTTCTGTTGGTATAAACAAACATTTTCTGGCTTGAGGGTTGATAAAATGCTCAGAAAAGAAGGAAGCTGGAAAGCTCTCTGTCAAACCACCTTGAGGAATACTTTGTGGCAAGACACCACAAACGTGTACATCAGTTTTAACACCTAAGTTCTTACAATGTGTTGCCCAGAGTTGCACACATATATATATATGTGTGTGTGTGTTTGTGTGTGTGCATGGCAAATGCAAAAAGTATTTGAACTATTCTTGGAAGAAGACAGCCCCAAAGCTGTTGGATATTTGCTGTGGAAATGAAATGACCCACTAAGTGCCACCACTGCAGAAGATAAGTCTGGGATAAGAAGCAAGCTGTAAAAATGACATGGCTAAGAAATGAAAAATGTAGATGTTTGAGGATATCAGCTCTGTGTAAGTGGATGGTTGGGATGAACAGGTTGGAAAATTAAGAATCAGGGCTAGACATCCTTAAGCTGTGCAACTATGTGCTGTCAGTACAATTCTCATCCTATCTGGACTCACACAGAGAAGAGCCCTGATGGTGGAGTTACTTCTAATTTACACCATCAGGGTGGTGCTTGCAGTCTCCTGCCTGTAAATGACAAAACTGTCAGCACAGGTTTGTCTGGTGCCATTTCCAGGTGAAGCTAGTGAGGATTTTGTGCTAATGAGGAGCGCAGTTGTGTGTTAAAGCAGTTAGGGAAAAATCAGATCATTTTGTTAAAAAAAAAAAAAAAGAAAAAGGGGGGTGTGTGGAAATAAAAGAAGATAATCAAGGTTTGTATAACTATGTGTGTGTGAGAGAAAGCACTGTGAGAGAAGAGTGAGATGTGCAAGGGGAGGCCATTTGCTCAAATCTGATAGCATTACTAATACATAACGACCCTGCCAGCGAGGCACTGCACAGCTGGAATTAATCTGAGAGAATGTGTGCTGCTGCACAGACAGGCACAGAGAACTTTCCCCGTGTGAAGGCAGCGTGAAGCCCTGCCCTGTGGCTTGGAAGCAGTTCATCAGGCCCTGACAGCACCGACATCTTCTTTAGGCCATCACTTTGGGAAGGGGGGAGGAAAGCTCCCCACCCTGCTCAGAACAACACCCAAGAGGAGATTTTTGTTTTATTTCATGGTATTATGCAGTCCACCACTGTGTCTCCCCTCCCTGCTTTTTTTTTTTTTATATTTAATTTTTTTAATTACCTGGTTATTTTTGCTCTTCTCTTCCCTTATTGCATTGGCTCTGAACCCAGCTGAAAATCTGCCATGGCTTATTTACACCAAGCATCTATTCAGGCCATAAGCAGCTGCTCCATTTAGCCAAGCACCTCTGTGCTATCCAGCTTCTCTCCTTGTTATAATAAGGTGCTTTCTTTCAAATCCATGCTGTGAGGAGGTAGTAGTGAAATGTATGCAGCAGATGACTGCTCTCTCTGAAAGGGGGTTTTTGAAAACTTGGTGAGCCCAGGGTCATTATTAATAAACAATTCCCCAGCAAAAGACAACTCTATCCAGAAATGCACTACAACCACAGCTGGTTTTAAGCAGATTCATACATATGTGTGGTTTCTTGCCTCCAAGCCTCTCTTTACTCCAATCTGGACCTGGGAGGTTTCTGATTTGCATCAGTAAGTGATTTACCCCGAAGATTTCAGCTTGCCAGTGTGACCCAGCCTCCCTTTGTCATGTAGCAGAGCTCCCTTCCTACAGAAATATAGCCATGAGGACTTGAGGGAAATAAGAAGAGTGCTTTGAAAGGGGAATTCTATGGGTTTAGTGCAGAAAATAAGACAAAATGGGGCTTCTGCAAGGAAAAAATATGACTTTGAGGGGAAAGTTTTGTCCTGTTTTTGGTGAAAGCAAAAGCAGACATGCTTGTTCATACACACACATAAGAGCTTAGCTTGCAAACATTGATTTAATGTTCATTTCACCCCTAATTATCCTCATAATAGCTATCGAAAGTCTCGCATAGTCACCAAATTGAAAATAACTTCCTGTGCACCACTTGCAGTTACTGCAGGAATTAAGGCTTTATTGCCATTATTAACTTTCCCCAGCTATAATGTATGCCTGGCCTTGAATTACCCCACTGTAGGGGCCAGTTACTCCAGCATAGTTTGTAAAACTATTTTCTTGGATTTTACTTCTCTCCAGCCTGACTCCCCAGCATCACCCCTAAGTATAGCTCTAACTTTTAACACCACTCCCCTTCCAACTTCCACTTTTTCTTGATTTCTGTAGAATTTCCCTGCCTTTATTTTAGACTTCCCTCCCTGCCACTCCCAGGATCTTGTCCTAATCCTTCGGTTCCTCAATTTCTGGTCAAAGATTTCCCAAGTCTCAGAAGATTCCCTCAGGTACTATATATCCAGCACATCTACCTCTAAAAACACTTGCTCTAATTCATTGGATTGGGATCTTGGCAGGGCCATCCCAGACAGAAGAGAGCTGCTAGAAAAGCCAGAGCCTGGCAGCAGGAGCCAGCAGAAAGTCACAGACCTCCACCAGGCCCTTCCACAGGTCTCACCATCCCTTCTGTGAGAAAACTGAGCCAATCTGTGGAACTGGTGTTTGGCTTAGTGAATAATTTGGGTTCGATGAACACAGGTCTGCCTGTAGTTTAAGCTGTGCTGATGGTGGAGTCAGTGCTAGATTGGCTCTCCTGGCTGAAAAAACCACAGGAAATAAACAAGTGAATGAGCCTACCCCACTCCCTCCCCCAAATAAACACAGAAAACCCCTGCCAACCACAAATTCTGTGCCTGATTTCTCATTTGATTTTGCCAGACTTCAGCTCCTAGGCTTGTAAACTTTCTCCTTGCTTTTTAAGAATTTTGTTTTTTGGTTTTGTTGTTTTTTTTTTTTTTTTTTTCCATAGGTACTCAACTCCACATAGTATCTTTGAGAAATAAAGTTTGTCTACCCGAAGTTTCTGAGTAGGAGGCATTTTTGCCAGCTCTTAAGCAATTGGGTGACTTTCTTCTGTTAATTCCAGCATTTCAACATGCAGTTTTTCACATAGAAACTAAGTGTCTGATCTAGATATGGGATCTCAGTTTTACTATAAAAATACATAAATCACAAGGCAAAGGGGGAGGAAGAAGACCTACAATCCCTTTCCCACCAAGGTTTCCCACACCTGCATTGATCACTCATCTTTATGACTCATCCTCAAGTTTCCTATTTGTCTCAAGGCCTGTTTGGTGACTTCTGTGATTCCCATACATTGGCAATAAATCCAGGATTAATTTTACCTCACCTTTGGTGCAAAAAACCAAGGGGGTTTGGCATCCTTGATAGCAAGGGGCAAACCTGATAAGGATGTACAGCATTTATTGAGTATACACCTTTTCCACTGATCACAGCTTTAGGTAGCTATTTTTCCCCCTGGCTGTACTCACTAGATATCACATATTGAACTGTTTATTCTGGTCTAAATGTGCTTCTGAGCTGGGAACCAGGTTCCTCACCCTGTTATTGAGGACAATATCAAACACTTGATAGTGCAATGCCAAACAAATATTTCTTAATTATGAGAAGATGAAGGAGAATGAGCTGATTAAAGCTTTGCTTCAAAGGATGTTGAATCTTAAGGTCAGACTGCACAGGGCTTCATGGTCAGGTTTGATGGGACTCTGGGCAACCTGGTCTAGCATAAAGTGTCCCTGCCCTTGGCAGTGAGTTGGACTAAATGGCCTTTTAAAAGTCCATTCTAACTGTCCTGGGTTGTAAGATATGGTTTGAGGGTGTTTATTCTATTTGCCATCTGTTAGAGGTGGGGTAGTTCCCTTCTGTTCATTGGGCAGTTTCCTTATCTCTCTCACCAATCCTCCCTCTGGAAAATATCATCTGTCCATGGCCACTGAGTGTCCCTGCATGGCTGACAAAATTCCATCACCCTACTGGGAGATGCTCTGCCCAGGGGAGGAGCCAAGCATTCCTACCTGGACACAATCTGAGGTTTGGATTTGCCACTGCATTCCCAGAGGAGCAGCTTTCTCCTGCCCTGCATTGCCAGAGGGAGCCCAGGCCCATCTGCAGCAGCCCTGGAGCTGCAGAGGAAAACTCCCTCCTTGTGCAGGATCCCTGCTGCAGAACCACAGCTGGCACTGCAGGAGGGCTGAGCCCCCATGGGATGGGGCTGGGGCACCACCCTGACACACAGGGGTCAGGTCCTGTTCTGACTCTGTCACTGCTGTTTTATATTAATGCATTTTTTATTTTATTTTTATTTTCTTCCCTAATAAAGGTCTGTTATTCCTACTCCCATATCTTTACCTGAGAGCCCCTTAATTCCAAAATTATGATAATTGTTAGGGAGGGGTTTTGCATTTCCCATTTCAGGGGAGGTGCTTCCTCCACAGACACCTGTCTTCCAACCAAGACACTAACCCAAACTGCTTTATGATTTCAATATGCAGCCACCATCAGTGTGCAATTGGAGTGTGTGGTTTTACTGCAGAGGTGTCAGAGTGTCCTGGCTAGGACCAGTTTTTGTAGGACAGGGAGATTCCAGGACATGATGGACACGTGGCTGCAAAGCCTCTGCAGAGGAGAGCTACTGTTGTGCACAGCCCTTCATGTTGAGATTCTGAGTAATGGTTCTCTACCCACAAGGGTTTTAAAGGCCATGGGATGGAAGAAGAATGATTAATAACAGTAATTTGTAAAGGTTATGTTTGCATATCATCATTTATTTGAAGGCTCCAAATGGCAGCTGATCTCTCTAAATGGGAACTACAATGGGGAGACTTAAAAGGATTTTAGCCAAAAGTTTCATCATGGACTTGAGGGCTTGTGGGATTTCACTGCCAGTAGCATGACCAAAAGTTCCAGAGATTTTTCCAGCAATACAAAGCACCATGAGTTTCTGGAAGCCCCATACTGATCCTTATTTGCCCATAAATAGCACAGAATATCACCACTCCCACCAGTCCTCCTGGGAAGACAAGAATGAATTTCAGAGATGCCTAAAGGTTTCTCTCTATACTTTTTTGTGTATTTTGTGTTCCCTTGCAATAAATGCAGAAGAAGAACTCCAAACATTTCTTTAAAAGCATTTACATATTTATAAGCACATAAGCAAATGATAGAGCTTGTAGAGGGAGGGCTCAGCTCCTGAAATGCAGTTGTACATCAGGGGGAACGTGGCTACTAACAAGAAGATAAAGGCAACACACACAATAATTGAAATCAGCTATTCAAGAAAAAGGGTTTAGGATTGCAAGAGGAGAACCTTCAGAATCTTTTACAGAGGTTTCATTACCTGTTTTCTGTATTCAAGGCTGGGTTTTTTGAGGACATTTGATTGCAAATCTACAGCCACTAAACCCTCCTCTTGGGTTACACATTCATTGCTAGGGTAACATTACTGGATTTACTATAGATATATTTTAGAAAAATAGAACTAGCATTCCTCTGCATTGTAGTTTTTGTTAGGGGTGCATTAGTGACTCTAATGACCCTGTGCTCACAACAAGCATTAAGTAACTGCTTTGAGATAAACCACGCAATCACCACTTAGAAATCAAAGAGGCCTTCTACAAACACACATCTGTTTACAATGGGTTCTCCCCTTCATTCTGCTTCCCTGAGGTCCCTCTCCCATCAGCGGGTTCATCACCAAAGTGCAGAAAGCTGGTTTTGTGGGAAACATATTGATTGAATTTCTTATCTGTGAAATCAAAGTGTATAATGAATCAGTCTGCTAGCAGTGCCCCCTGACAAACAGCATCCCTGCCAAACACAAGAACTGGCCAGAAATCAAATTTCTAGGTGTTACTGTTTACTAAGCAAAATTATCAGATTGTCTTTATTCCCAGGAGAGTCTATAAAGCCCCAGTTTGATTTCTATTTAATAAAAACAAGATGGTGGGGTCAGGGGGAAATAATTCAAGTCTCTTAATGTTGTTTGGGCTTACTAGCTTTGAATGGAATTGATTTCATATTATGGATTTTCGTCTTTGCCCCTCGTTTGATACACTACATTAGGAAACAAACACTGGGTACTAATTCATTCATACTGTTAAACATATTTTTAATTGTCAAGTGGTCAAACAATATTTTGTCAGCTAGCTTAAAAAAAGGCTTCTATGTAATTAAATGCAACCAGTTCCATCTTTTTAAATGTTTTTTTTTTTTTTTTACCATTGGTCTTGCTATTTCCTACTCTGAGCTTCTTACGTGCATGAAATGTACACTTTTCCAACCTGACGCCATATCAAAAGAGTATAGAAGAAATATCCTCCATATTTTTATCTGTTGGAAACGAAATCTCAAACAGGATGTAGCCTAGAGCCTCAGGACAACTTTGGTAGTTAAATCCCTAAGATTTCAAGGGAGATCTTAGAAGGTTGAGGAGCTGGGACCAGGTGATTTATTCAGTAATAGAGGAAATATATGGTGGGGAAGCAGCTAGAACTGATCTACCTTAGAACTGAACTATAGAGCTGAACTAATCTACCTTAGATCTGCAACTATTTCCTAACCCAGGATGATCCTTTTCCTGACTGTTGAATAGCTTTTTTCCCAAGGACCAAAGTCCCAATGGAGGAAGGTAATTTTTTTCCTAAATGAGAAATAGTCACATAATTTTGATTTGGATGTTCATGATGGAAAAAGCAAATACCAAGTGTTGTTAAGACTTTTTTCAGATCTCCTAATCAAAGGCAACAGGAGGCATTGTATTTCCTGGGATATGAGTATAATTCAATATTTGGGCCATATGCTCTTCTGCCACAAGTGACATAACAGTAATCTGCATGATTAAAGAGCATCAGAAATAATTTTTTTTTTTTATTTAATGTATTCCTGCCACCTATGTAACCACAAAATGTCCTGATTCAGAAAGGACCCACAAGGACCATGGAATCCAACTCCTGGCCCTGCCCAGACCCCCCAACAATCCCAGTTGTGCCTCAGAGTGCTGTCCAAACTCTCCTGGAGCTCTGGCAGCCTTGGGGCCGTGCCCATTCGCTGGGGAGTCTGCTCAGTGCCTGACTCCTCTCTGGGGAAAGAACTTCTTCCTTATATCCAGCCTAACCCTCCCCTGACAAGGCTCCAGCCCTTCCCTCAGGTTCTGTCACTGTCACCAGAATGGAACAGATTGGTGCTGCCCTTCCTCTTCCCCTCACGAGGATGTTGAGGACCCCAATAAATTCTCCCCTCAGTCTCCTCTTCTCCAGCTGAGACCCAGTGCCCTGAGCCACTCCCTGTTTCGCTTCCCCTCCAGACCCTCCAGCATCACTGCAGTCCTGTAATCTACAGGCACATGCATTTTGTCACTAAAGCCGTTTGGAAGACACCTAGAAATCTCAGGGCAGTTGTGAAGAACATGGATTTGGAGGCCCTTGTCCTTTTAGGGTACAAAGACCAGGCACAAAAAATTCCAGGAATCAGCAATTCCTGATTGGGCTCCTCCAGCAGCATTGGGCTCTCTCCACTGTGCTGTGGGGAGAGAGCATGCAGGTGGGTAACTTGGAGGGAAAGAGGAGCTGCAGCATAAATCCAATCAGTTGGAAACCACAAGGATCTCAGGCCCTTCAGGTTCTTTAAGGACTATTCCATTTCTGCTGTGGCCCTCATAAGCACAAGAACTAGAATGTGGTTTAATGGCTGGACTAAGGGATGCTGAAGGACTGTGCGTGCTCAACAGGCTGCTCCTCAAACAGCTCATCTCTCTGTGCTGCCTGTTAATGGCAGAATTCTTCTTCATCAGCTCAATCCCACAAAATCTTTAGTATGTGCTTAACTTTCTGAACTCTGAGCAGTCCCTCTGACTTCAGCGCAGCTACCCCTGGTGCAAAATTAAGTGTAGACATAAATCATTGCAAGACCGAGCCTGGAGTGTTGCATGGCGAATAGTTTCTCTTCAGGAAAGCATTTTTTTCCTGAAGGCAATGTTTCAGCTTAAAGTTTTCACATATTTCGGTTATACTGAGTCAGTTGGGAAGCAGAATTGAAGGACAACTAGAATTGTACAAAACACACATTACTAAATACAATATTTTCAAACTGGGGTGACAGACTCACGAAGGAATTCAGATGCCACAACGTTTCAAAAAGATATGTCAAAGAAATTTGTACTTCTCTATGTTAGCTCAAATGACCAGGGTAATCGTCTGGGAAGAAGAAGACTGGAGTTTAAATTTCCTCTTTGCTTGAAAGTATGAATGTGAATTTAAGTTCCCAACACCCTGAGGAAATTATATCTTAAACAATGGACTGTGGAATCTGCAAAGGTTGCATAAGGCCAGGTTTGTGAATCCAGTCCTCTTGTGACTTCAGTGCCCATTTATAAATGCGAAATACGTGTTGAAAATTATTAATTTAAAAGGAGAGAGAGAAAAAAAGGAAGAAATAGAGGGGGCAAAAAATTAAAAAATTAGAAAGAGAAGAATTCTGGCCATATTGCCAGAATGTTTAAAAGCAAGGTCATATCACTTTGTCACATCTTCTGTTATGGCTGGAGCAAACAATAAAAGATTTTTCCCAAAGATTCAGCTATGACAGTGGTGACTCCCAAGCAGGACTTTGAGGTAGTCCCAGTGCTTCAACATTAAATATTTACCATTTATAGAACCATATTTAATGGTTCTATAAAATTTTACATTCATTGCACTGCTCACTTATTTTACCTGGACCTCAAGTGACAACGAGAATTCTGTTGTTGCTTCCCCTTTTAAGCACATCAAATAATTTGATGTGCTTCCTTTTAAGCATATCAAATAATTTTTTTTTTCATAATAGCCCTGTTAAGCCATAAGTCTCCCAGTTTCCTATAGATTGTCACTGAGTCATGCTGGTATCAGAGCAGAAACTTCAGCTGAATCTCACTGATGTCAGTCAGAAAAGGGACAGGAAAAAAATTACCAAACCCCAGAATTTTTATCGTTACTGGAGTTAGCAAGACAGTCCTTACTCAAATTGCTCATGTTGAATTGCAACTTCCTTTTCTGCATTTGCATGTTGACTGTCAATGCTTTTTTATCTGTATAGTGTCATGCATATTGCCAGCATGACACAAATAAACGAGCTAATGAATAAATAATGGCAATCAATAGAAACAAACATAAGATTGGCTGACCTCCTCATTGTTCTCACTGAAAGAGATGCCAAAAGTAATCAAGCAGCATAAATTATAAAATATAAGTTCAGCATTAGAAAGTCATTGTTTCAATGTTTTAAGGAAGCTGTGGTGTGAATAAGGCAATGTACTGCCTAAAAACATTTACCCAGGTTTGATTTGCTTTCAGCAAATGTCCATTTCTTCTCTCACTGAAAGTAAAAAATAAGTTTCCTGATGCAGAATGGCTTCCAAAATATTTCAAAATGGTTTTTACCAAATGAAGTGTTTGTAATTTTTTTATTATGGCGAAATTGCCCCCTGTAAGGGGTTGGTGTGTTACTGAAAATAATTTTTTATCCCTTTCGCCAAGGATCTGAAGACTTAAGGCACATGTGTTTGTCAACAGAGACTCACTGCAAGTGGTGAATAATGAAGTATTCCTATGGAAGTAGTTATTAATAAAATAACATTGAAATTACTGTTTTCAACAGATGCACTACTTCTTTTACTGTGTGTTTTTAAGTATTCCAACTCCTCTTGAACATTTATATTACCCCTTTCTTTTGTCCCTTTCATACAAATACACAGAGAAGCCCTGTTTCCATGTGCAGTGATTGCCACAAGCCAGCTCTATCTCAGTGACAATGCTACTTCTCACAGTTTCCTTGTCTTCTTCCTATCACTAATGACCCATTAGTCATACATTTACATGCAAGGAAAAACCCCCACTGAGAACCACAAGAGCAGTGGAAGGTTTTTGCAACAGTCCAGCACAAGGGAACCATGATGCCCAGACACACCATGACACAGATACATTAAAAAAACACAACAAGAAAACAAACAAAATTAAAAAAGAAACCAAACCAACAAACAAAAAAACAGACCCCAAAAATAAAATATCCAAGCAAAAAGAGCTGTATGAATAAGGTGCCTTGGCCCTCCTCTTCACCATTGGGTGCCAAATTTTGTTTTAGTAGCCAAAAAAGGCTCTAGCAGACAAAACCCAAAAGGCTACAAAGGCCCTTGTTGTAGCCATGTTCTGCAGTGCCATATGATAATTTACAGTCTGTGTATATTGAGATAATACCACGGGGCATTTTTCTCTAGCAGAATGCATATCTATTGTTAAGTAACTGATGACAAAGGCTGGCACATTATTAAAGGCTGGACTGAGTTCAGAATTTAAAATTCCCCTCGCATTTCAAGCAATTTTCAATGTCCACAACTGTCATCCAACATTGTTTCCAAGTGGCAATTCAGTGGGAGAAAAATAGCGATCCATGTAGGGCTTCACAGTGACACATCTGTTATGTTATTTATCTTAAGTGTGAAGACAGGAATGAACCAACTTCCAGCCCCATGAATCAGAACTGAACATAATAGAAATTAAAGGCAGAAGAGAAAGGGACAGCATCTTTGTGTGAATGTAGGTTAATGGAATATCATGTGAAACTGCTTTTGCCAGAATTACTCTCTCTGATTGCTTCCAAGTCTACTTATCATGATGTAAATCAGGAGGAGCTTCATTAAGTGAATTGACTCACTTTGGCCCAAACAGCTGTAAAAGAGATCTAAATGAGGCACAGTATCACTGCAAGGGGTCAGTTGTCTGAAGCCTTTCCATGATTAAAATGGTGGGACAAGCACTCTAACCTTTCAGACCAGAAACATGTTTGTCTTCCAAGGCAGCTGCCCAACACTGTATTTTTAAAAAACATTTCCTGCTTTACACTTCTGTATTTTGGGGCTTGCCCTTCCCACCCCTTGCCAGCAGTCCCCGCACACAATTTCATGGAACTTCCAAACATTTCCCGTGGAGAAAGAAACCCAAACTTTCTGAACTCTATTTTGCTTCGGGGCATCTAATCATGAAAGTTATGTGTGCTGTTAAAAATTGGCTTTCAAATCATGGAACGAGGCCCTTAGGGATACTTTCTTTATCTTATTTTTTTTTTTTTCCCTCTTCATAAGAGGTTTCAGAGCTGCGGAGCCTCAAGCCAAAAGAAATAGTTGTACAGGCAAGTTTTCTGCAGAACAAGAGGCATGCTGGGGTGCTTGCTGGAGGCTGTTTTACCCTCCCACATTCACATGCCTCCCACAAGGATCCACGTAGCAGATATGAAAATGAGCACATGAACTCTTGGGTGAACTTTTCGGTTGGCCCTCACTTCCTCATCTCATCTAGGCCATTTCACAGAATCATGGAATAATTTGGGTTGGAAGGAATCTCAGATTATCCAGTTCCAATTGCCCTGCCATGGGCAGGGACAATTTCCACTGTCCCAGGTTGCTCAGAGCTCCATCCAGCCTGGCCTTGGGCACTGCCAGGGATCCAGGGGCAGCCACAGCTGCTCTGGGCACCCTGGGCCAGGGCCTCACCACCCTCACAGGGAATAATTTCTTTGGAATACCCCATCTAAACCTACTTCTTTCAGTTTGAAGCCATTCCTCCTTGTTCTATCACTCCAGGCCCTTGCAAATAATCTCTCTCCATCTTTTTTGTCAGCTCCCTTCAGGTACTGGAAGGGCACAGTTAGGTCACCCTGAGGCTTCTGTTCTCCAGCCTGTGCTGTGGTTATGATTTTCATCTAACCAGGATGGGATTTACTCAGAATAATTTACTCAGAATTATTTTTGGGAATAAAGTCATTGCAGTTCCTGATGAGGTTTACCTGGCAGTTAATGCCACACAGGTTCCTGCTGACTTCTCCCCTCTCAGTAGGGTGAGGGAAAGAGTCGTGGGGAAAAAAATCCCCAGTATATTTTGTGTGTTGATGTAAGGGTCGTTCATGGAGGCAGAGAAGGAAATAATAATAATAATAATAATAATAATAATAATAATAATAATAATAATAATAATGATAGCAATAACAAAACAGATACAGAAAAAGTGATGAAATTGTTCAACACCTGCCATCTCCTTACTGACATATGTTTAGAAAACAGTTCTTACCCACAAATTACCAGATCACTACTTCCTCTCGGTGTTATATGTGATAGAGAGAAGGCTTTGCTTCTGCTTGTGTTAGAATTTTCTTCTTTTTTTTTTTTCCCCCCACAAAACAAACCACTCATATTCTCTTTCCTATACCTTAGGTCCAAATACATCACTACTTTTCTCTGGCATGACTGCCTCTGGCATTTAAAATAAAGCCTTGAAATTTTGCTTTGTAGCCCTGAAATGGCAAAATTTAGTTGGAACAGATGAATGAATGCTGTCAGATTTCACGTTAAAAATGGCTTTTCAAAGATTCATGCACAAAGAGAAATGATTAAATTAAGTGTTTCACGCACCAAACAGGCTGTTAGATAGGAGACTTTTACTTTGGTATTAATATTATTATTATTATTTATTGTACATTGCAGAGCCGCCCCCAGTAGTGTCTTTGTAATAAAAGACAGATTCCCTTTCCCTCTCCTTTCATGACTCTGAGTGATTGCAAACAAAGGCTCTGACCATGCCAAGCTTCACACCCATGGTGAATCTCACACACTGTGTGTTTCCTCTGAAAACCATGCCTGTACACAGACCAGGGCTAGATGATGTCCCAGCTATGTGCCTGTGCCCACAAAAGCACAATTGTACAGTTGGTGGGAAAGTTGGACTACTTGCTCATGTCCTTCTGTACTATCTTTACATAGAACTCACAAACTATTTATTTTCCTGATAGTTAAACCAGAGAAATTCCCTGTTTAGCTGAATTCTCAGCCTTCACTGACCTGAATACTGGAAGGTGAGTGTAGGGGGTCAGGTGTGAGATGTTCCTTTGTGTTTCCCCATCCCAATAACCCACAGGGATGGAAGATAAACTTCATTTCACACACGGATGAGCCCTGGCACAATGCAGGTACATTTCTTGCCCCCAGACTGCCAGCTAGCAGCACAACAACTGGGAAAATGCATTTCTTCACCTCCTGGGGTCACACTGTTTGCGTGGTGGTCAGCCCTGCATGAGTGAACCAGAGTACAAACATGCCTTTTTTTCTCCTGTGTGTTGATCTCTCATTCAGCTTACCTACACAGAAGGTTTTTCAAATGCACTTAAAGGGTATTAACTTGTAGTTTCCTTACAGCTCTCCAATCAGGCTGCTGAGCAATTAATTGCATACTTTCTTTTCAGAAACTCAAACGGGGACTCCAAGGACTAAATCAACCTAAGGTGCAGAAATTTGTTCTACCACAGCTAATTATCCAATGAAAACTCTCAGCTCAGCAATATATCTGAAAACAGAGTGCTTAGACAGCCTACCTAGCATTTCAGTCTAGTTATAATATAAAGCTTCACTATAGCCAACATTGTTAAGAGGTTTTTACGGTATATAACATGAAATTTTGGTCTTTAATTACTCCTTTAATCTTTGCTAGGCTTGCTCCTGAGAACAAGTTACACTCCTGCTTTTTACAGGATAAACAGCTTCCAGGAATGCATCAGACTGCCACAAGGGTCAGGGAGTGCATTTATTGAACACCACTCTATTTCACCCTAAATACTGACTGATCTGGTTTTGTTTAATGGAAGTGTAATTAATATAACTAATTAATGACCGACCACCCAATTTTATTTTGTTTCCAGAGTATTGGTACACTTCCTCATTTGTTTCATGTGGTTCCTCTTCCACCTGGACAGGTCAGCTGTTTGGAGGATTGTTAAATCCCCATATGCTAATATGAAAATTATGCTAAATAATGCTAAATATATGCTAATATAGGGATTATATATTAAATTTTAAAAACACAGTGATGCTGCCCATTTGTGTTGTCAGATGGGTGTCTCATAGGACTAAAGCATTTACTTTGTTTTATTACGCTTTCAAATTATGGACAGGGGTCCAGGTGACACTTTGATTCATGTAAAAAACTCACATGAAGGTCTCAAAGAGAAGGCATTTTCTCTAAAGTCCTGCAATATGACAGGGAGACCTATGATTTCACAATGACATGACATGTTTACCAACTTCTGATAACCCATGGAGTAGCAACTCTACTTTTTCTGGATACCTTTCAGAACTGGCTTGAGATTCTGGGTAATGGGAGAATGAGGCCTTGTTGCAATTATAGAGCTTCAAATAAGAAAAAACCTCTTTTATTTACCATATATTCCCAAGTCATTAGCAGAAGAAAAACATCAAATGAAAAAGGGATGTATAATAAATTTTTGACATTTGATGTGAAACAGATACACTGAATGACAATGGACTACATCTTTCCTCCCTCTGTCTCAGCTTCCTTTTTGAAGCAAAGGGTGCAAGAATTGTCTTCTGGAAAAGGGTTCTGATCTGAAGAGATACCCCCTTGCAGACTTAACTTCTCCTTGGGACTCAAATATTCTCCCCATCCTGGAGGATTTTTCAGGACTACAGAAATGCCAACAATCCTTAAACACAGCAAATTAGAGAAATCTCCTTGCCTGCAACACAATTGCTGGAAACTCAGTCACCCATTGGAGGGAAAGAAGGCTTTCCTTGCCAGAAAGTCAATAATTCGTGAGTAACTTTTGTTTTCTCAAAATCTCTGTTTCATATATATAAAGTGATGGTTGACCTGTATTCATGCATGCAAGTGTGGTTAGCTCTTGGAAAGGTTCTCAGACTCAGCTGTAGCTGGATGAGGATTTGACAGCTTGCTGGGGTGCTGACACTTCATCCTGCTTTGACCAATGTCTGCCTCTTGTAAAGTCATGCAGCAGCACTGGAGACTCACTTTTGGTCAGCAAAGGCACATGGAGCACATCACATTGGATTGGACTAGGATTTGGGGTCGTGCACTGACACCACACTCGTATTCTGGAAACTGCTGAACTTCAGAGGAAAAGAATGGAAGAGTTGTGAAAAGGTAGTAAGAGGTTCTTCTAAGAGGTGGCATATGATGGATCAGTGGGTGGATGGATGATGGATGGATGAATGGATGGACAGATGGGTGGATGGATGGATGGATGATGGACGGATGGATGGATGGATGATGGATGGATGCATGGATGGATGTATGGATGATGGATGGATATGGATGAATGGATGGATGGACGGATGGATGCATGGATGGATGGACAGATGGGTGGATGGATGGATGGATGGATAGATGGATGGACGGATGGATGTATGGATGATGGATGGATGCATGGATGGATGGATGGATGATGGATGGATATGGATGGATGGATGAATGGATGGACAGATGGGTGGATGGATGGATGGACAGATGCATGGATGGATGCATGCATGGATGGACTCAGAAGAATATTAGTGACACCGTTCCATAAGAAGCTGTGGACTTCTACTGAAGAATTATTGATTATGACTAAGAAAATAAGATTGAGAAAATGAGCCGGAGGAAATAAAAGCAGAAATATGAGTCGTGGAAACATATAAAACAAAAGTTTATGCCAATAGTTGATAGATTAATTGATTGATTTGATAGCAGTGAAGGCAAAACCTGCTAAACCATGAGCACTAGCAGACCACATTTTACTAATGCAATGCTTCTGTAGTGGTATTCCTCTGACCACAAATCCACAAGAGTTCTGGAAGCACATGGCAAATGGTCTGTGCTACTGCACTAGAGAATAAAGCATGTTATGTTTATCTTGTACAACTGTACAAGTTGCCTGTGATCAGCTTATTTAAATCGCTCTGCTAACTGAGCTCATGAATGATTTGTATGTTTGTTCAAATGAGTTTTCAATTCCAAGAGCAGCCTTCCCCGCAGAGTCGACTGAATGGTGGTCATCAATACTTTGTGAAGGTACTTTTATTCTTAGAAATTGTTTGCAACCCAGTATTGATTTTTGAAAATTGATTTACTTATATACATTTACTAAACAGCTTTGACCAACAGTTTCTGAAGTATGAGGCATCCATGAATGGCACCTGCTCACTACAAAAATGTACATTATATGTCATGTTTTACCTCAATCATAGGGTACTGTCCCCAGACTGGACAGTTTAAATACAATTAGTGAGTGGATGGCAAAAGACCCATTTTGAATCATGAATGACATATAAATATTCAGAAAAGCTTCTTTTGGGGAGCACAAGGGACCTGGAAACAGACTCAGAACAGACTGCGGTCATTCATATACTCATGAATAATGTTACGAGACCTCAGAGGAGCAGGGGAGTATATCCACATACTAATATGTGCCTAACCTCATTTTATTATTCCAAGGGCTCTAATCTAACTCAGAGGGAGATCATTTACATGAAAGAGTCATTAGATAAAGTGCATAAACAGCCTTTGAAAGAGAGATGAACACACAGATCTACCTCCTTCCCAAAGCCGGCATCTGACACAGTAGATTTGAGAGCTCTACAGTCAATTGATGTCTCTTTCAGGCTCAAAATGAAAAAAAAACTCGAATCATTTTCTCATCAGCGTCACCATTTCCACAAAAAAAAAAAAAAAAAAAAGTGCTAAATTTAATGTAGTGAAATCTGGTGTCTGCTGAGCTCCCTGTAGGAGCCACAAGGTCTATTTTGAATCTGTTGAGGTAAACACGAACTCAGACCTAGGCTTCACATGGAGCTCCGTGCTCCAACAAATGTGACTGCTAGCTCCATTTATAAGGGATGTGCAATATCAGTAGCTTTTCCTCCTTTACCTGCCTTGCAAAGAAAGAAAGGGCTCTCATGTTATAAAACATTACTGTATTTTAGAACACCTGCAGGAAAAGAAAATTAGATACAGGGAACACTGTGGGGTTTTCTTCCTAAAGAAATCATTGATGGAGTTCACGCTTATTCAATATTAGCTGGCAGTTCAGATAATATTTTCAGAGTTGAAATTTTTGAGTCTGTTCTGAGGAAAGGCACTACTCAGTATGATTGAGCAGTTTCTATCAAAACAAAGCGATACAGTCAGGGATACAGTCAGCATTCAGCTGTCTGCAAATGATGTCTCTGTCTAGATACCTGTGAAAAATGGCAGTGCACAGAAGCAAATCTTTAAAAATCAGAGTCCTACCAAGTGGAGGTAATTGAGATCCATAATATGCAGTCATCTGTTGAGTCATTTCCAAAGCTTTTCTTTGTCTCACCAGAGGCTGTTGAGGGTTAAATGTTAATGTTCTTATCAAACTGTGAAATATTAATTAAAAAAAAACCTGAACAAACCAACAACCATTAAACCCAACACACATACAGCACTTTTGGGGCCAAACTTCCCAGAGGTTGTGATGACAAGATTATGATAAGGCTATCTAGAAAAGAAATAATCTAAACTAATGAGATTAAGCAGGGTGAGATCATCCATTGATGAATTTATCCCACGACTGAGAACAATGAAATGGGATTAATGACAAGGATTTTGATCATAATAAGATGTGGGCTGATGCCTGAGAGAAAGTTCAGTGGTTGCAACAACTACAGCAAGTCCCACATGTAAAGGCAACACAGTAAATCTTAATTGGCAAAACGCCTTCTGGTAAAGAGATGCTTTTGCTATTGTTTCATGGAGAAGTTTTATGGAATTTAACAGAAAACTGCAACCTTTCTTTCAGAATTACTTCTTTCTTACTGGATCATCTAAATGAAATGGAAACTGTATCCATGGCAAAGCTTTTTATAAAGCTAAAGCATCCCCCCAAGTGACCTCATGTGCTGCTGGGTAGAGGCCTTTGGACAGACCCTACCCTGGCTTGGTGAGACTGACAGAAATGTCATCACCAGGGGCATTTCCAGGAGAAATTCCTCGAGGAACACCTAAGGGCTGTGTGATGCAGGCCACTCCACCATGATCAGGACCATGTGGGGAGGCAATTCATCTGCAATTTATCTCACCTAGACATGAGCTGGTCACCCTGGGTTCTCTTCTCACCCAGGAACAGGGTGTGCTGTGGAAATTCGTTTAATCAATATCAGAAGCTTGATTTAGGATGGCAACAGTTGTCTTTGAAGACATCCATATTTTCTATGACAGAATGGAAGCAGGGACTTGTTCAAGAAGCCAGATGTATTCATTCAGGTGATAATGAATGATTGTTCTGTGGCTTGCCTCTTTTTTGCCAATACACTAGGTAAGCTTGATCAATGTGATTAGTACTGTCAGTGAAACTAGAAGGATACAATGGGAAAAAAACCCACCAAATCTTAGGTTTCCGACTGTAAAATCCGTGAAATGAGACAATCTCACAAAAGCTCCTTATTTGATAAAAAGAAAACATTTTGCTCCAGAAAAAGAACAACTGAGAAAAAATTATAGCACTAACAAAGCCTTAATATTATTAGACAGCTGGACTCAGAAATATCCTGCAACATAATTGTCCTATTTTATTGATAGGTAAATTATGTGTTGAATCTTTATACAACACAGACATCAAAAGATGATGTGGGAGAACTGTGAAATATAACAATTTTAAGGAAGTTCTTCTATAGGGACTCATCACTTAGAAGAACATCAACACGTGAAATATAACTACACCTTCTCCAAAGCAGGATGGGAGACTCCCAAAATGTTTGGTTTTAATGGAATTCAGTCAACAAAAAGTCACAGTAACAATTAGCAATCATTGAGTGCATACAGCTACATAGACAGAAAAAGGAAAAAAAAATCTTGGCATGTATGTGCTTTGAAGTTTTCCACATAACTACCTTTTCATGAAGAGAGGCCACACAGGATCTATTGAACCCAAATGGCAGGTCTGAAACAGCTCATGTACAGACAACTTCCAGGGAATGTGTTTTACCCTTGTAAATATCATATTTATGTTTATGTTCCTTACATGTACTTAAAAATCTGTATCTTTTTTTTATTGTCTTTGCTTGATTTAGACCAAACACAGTTCTTCAAATAATTAATGTCTTTAAAGCTCAGAAATCCTGTATACATCCTTGCATCTGAATTTCAACCTAATTGTGTCTTAAATAACCTTATTAATAATACTAAAGTATTTGCTAACTCTATCATCCATTAACTTTTTATGGTGTGTAAACACTTGATGCTTTACTGAGATGTTCAGAAAACATGTACAGAGGGACCAACTAGGTATGAGAGCAAGGGAATTATCCTAATTTGTAATTTCCTGTTATTGTAAATTATACCTCTCTGCATCTTTATGGCCTCCTTCTATCTTGAAATGTTAATACACTACTTTTCTCTTAACTTATGCACCTTGAATATTGTAAAAACTACCTAAAAAGTCAATAAAAAATACAATGGCACTGAGTCAATCAACAGAGAAGAGTAATCTCTACTGAGCAAACAAGCTAAAACACAACTGCACCATGCTGTGATTGATTGAAGATATGAATCAGAAAATTAAAAGTTTGGGATTTATTTTCCTCCAGTCTTAGTTACTCCCAGCAGCTTAATTTATAGAGGAGCTACTTTGATGCTATCTCTAGTCCTGCAAAGGAGCTGCCAGTGCAAGAGGTGATGCTGCCTTCTGTTGCATTGGTAACATGGGTTGCCCATGATTATCCTAAATGCACAACAACAGAACAGGTAATGCCACAAAATAACTCCACTTCTATTTATGAGAAAACATAGGTAAGAATGTGGATTTTTTGTTTGTTTGAATTTTTGTTTATTTGTTGTTGTTCTGTTTATGTTTGTTTTGTGGGGTTTTTTGTTGTTGTTGTCTTGGGGTTTTTTGCTGTTTTTTGTTTGGTTGGGGTTTTTTTGGTGTGGATTTTTTTTTTTTTTGTTTGTCTTGTGCTTTTAGTGGGGTTTTTTTTGTTTGCTTTTGTATTTGTTTTTGGATTTTGGATTTTTTCCCCCATGGGGAAGAGTATGACAAGAGGGGAAGCTTAAAGTCATCCCTCCCCACTACAATCCAGGTGACTTCACCCAAGGACCTGTTAGCCCAGAGCTTCACAACTTTAACAATCTCTGTTGGGTTTTTTTTGTCTCTGCATTTGTGTAACCACTTCATGGACCCAGTCTAGATTACATCTGACCCGCCAGGAAAATAACTCACAGCAGCTGTTCTGATTTCAGCCCCTACTGTAATTTTACATTTGAAGGTAGAATTTTACAGGGAAGATAAAATTTTGAAAATAAAGCTCCTCACAGGGCCATCAGAATGGATCAGAAGCTGAGCAGAGAGGAGGCCATCATTTCAGTGATGGGGACATCAAAGAGTCAAGATATGAAAATTTCAAGGCCAGTCTGGGTAATTTTTTTTCAAATTTCTATTGAATTTTGTTATGTATGTCTGGGAATAAAATAACTTCTACAAGAATCCAGAATCCAATTTACCATTTTGGTAAATATGGTAATTTGATTCTAAGCTCATCTTAACACACAGCAGATAAAGAAGCAATCATAAACTATGTCATCATAAATAAAAGCATTATTGAGCTCAGGCAATGAAAACCAATCAATAGAGGACACTCATCCTCTGTGAAAGCAACTGCTAATGCTCTGTGGTTCCTGGTGGATACTCTGTCATTGTGTTTTAAAACCACAAGGAATTCCCTGTGTCATCAGCATTGGCCACTTTATTGCTGGTGAATTAGGAAATTAGGAGGGCTAAGGGTGCTGATCTGAAATCCAGGGACTCATTCATTTAGCCCATCTTACAATGCAGGAGATCACACGGATTTCTCATGGATTTGGACAGGTTCTGAGCAAAAAATAATTGGGACCTTCCTACAGAATCAACATACACATGATATCAGAGAGAATGGTGGAGCTTGATCTTCCAAACACAAGAAGGAAATTGAGAGCTGATTATTAGTAAAAAAAAAAAAAAAAAAAAAAAATTATTGAGCTGATTAGCAGTCACACTTTTATGTCTATTCCTCTCGTTTCATTCAAAAATTGAAACTCCAAGGAAAAAAGGAAAACTTTTCTAATTTTTCCAGAAGTGTTACACTTCTTAACATTAACTAGATTGAGTATACCCTTTTTTTAAAGAACAAATTTTTTCTATTTAAAAGTAGCTCTATTCATTTTTCATGAGACAAGCTTTTTGAACATGAAGGGTTCCAACTTGAAATGAATAATTTTATCTATATTTAAAAAAGTTATTTCATTCAGCTTGAAACTCCATATAAAACCCCCAAACCCCTCACCCCCAGTATTTTTCATAGAATGAAATATTTTTAATGAATAAGAAGTTTCAGCAAACTGAATAATATATATGGTAATTGTACATTTTTACTATTTGTCCCATGATGAATACTATGCTGACTACTATCAGATGCATTAAATCAGGCTCATTTAGTCCAAAAGTGATCAAACTTCATTTAAACAATGCAATTCCTTTTGAAAGTATTAGAGGCGAGAAGAACAACAAATTCAAATCATTCATTTCTCTCTTGCTTAATGAATTATTGATTTGTGCTTCCCTTTTGAATGATAGTGCTCTGATGCGATAAACATTGATTTGAATCTTTATACAAATATTGTATATCATCAGCGTGTTATGGCAACAGAATAATACACACTCAAATAGAGCTGAGGGGATGGAATGCCATGAAAAAAAAAACCACCATGAGCTGCCACAGCTGTGTGTACATATGTGTGAGGGTGCACATGTAAACAGCAACTGGAAATGAAAGTAATAAATAAATAAATGAAAAAAAGCAATAAATAAATAATAAATAAATGAAATCCAGGGTGGAGGGGAGGAGGGTATGATAATGATGCAGAATTACAGAAAGTTTACATTTGGGTTAACACTGAACAGACAACCTTGGAAATGAAAAATAATTACTTTGTACTACTGGTAATTCCTCTAAGTTGACATTTCCTGCAGTCACGAGTGCAGAGCTGTCACAGGTTTAAAGGGAGAGCTCTCTCACACCCTGCTTGTGTTCAGCAGTTTCGCTTCATGCTCAGCTATTCACACCAACGGGAGCTACACAGCCAAAAGACAAAAGAAAAGTGCTGAGAGGGGTAAACACACAGATAATCCTGTCCACCAAACAATTTTGCATTTCCTTTATGCACCATTTATTTCAGACAAAAAAGCTGCTGAGAGATTTACGTCAAAGTGATTTCCACAGCTCAGCTGCTCGAGTCTGGGGAGATGATTGAAGCGCTGAGCTGCACTTTCCTGGGGACCATTGCATCCCCCTGTCCTGCCCTGCTCTTCCTCAGGCAAGTTAATTTCCAGCATCAGCTGGGTGGTTTTTGGCAGCCTGGATGAGGGGAAGGATCCTGTGGCTACTGAGAGGTGAAGGGACAAATCTTTTTTCCCTTGGAGAGCAGTGGATCCCAAACACTGGTGGTTCCTCCAAAGTGGGAAGGCTGGGAAGGTGTTCCACCATCCTTCTCCTGAGCTCTCTGCAATGCAGGGAGAATCCCTCTCACACCTGTGGGGGAGATAGCTGCTCTTGGGGCACACAACAGTCCCAAACATTCAGGTTTTTCATTACAAAACCCAACCCATTCATATCTCCATGGAGAACCTTCATGCAAAAACCCTCAAATGAGTATGGCTGCACTGGGACAGCGAGTGTTTGTGCTACCATACACTTTCACAGTGAATTAGTCTTGCAGCTAATGATCTATAACTATTATCCACCAGGGCAGCATTGAGATTTTTTCCTACAAGACCACGAAGGGTGAGATCTGAATCAGCATTCAGGGACTAACCAGATCCAAGCATGCAATCCCATCTCAACAGATTGCAACGTGGGAGTGGGGAGACATGGAAGCTGAGCTCCTTCTCTCTGTCACATCACAAGTGTCACACCCAGTGTGGGCACTGCCATTTATCCTGCTGCATGACAAGAGCAGGATATGATTCCTGAGGGTAGGAAATAATTTGGCTTTCCTGTGACCACTCTCAAAGGAAACAATTTTATTTTAAAATCCTGGCTTAATGAAGTATTTGTAGGTAGAAGCTATGAAAAGGTAAATCAGGCTAGGTAAGGTGTGCAAATAAACACATGCAAATTAATCTTTAAACAATATATATAACTTTTTTCCCCTGTACATGCACTTTTTGTGCATGGTTCTGCTCTTTTAAAGTGTCTCTCAATGGATTCAACAGAATAAGACTCCCCTTAAAATTTTTGCATGAGACAGCTTCCAATGAGTGGGTGGCTAATTCAGAGTTGCCTTTCGCTTCTTCTAGTCTAGACAGAATCAGGCATCCTATTTCTATCACTCAATAAAAATTAGTTCTCCATTCCCAGAAAATGGTTCTAGTATTAATTGAGAGAATGAAACACTTTTTTGTGGTTATCAGTAAAAAAACCCAAACAGTCCATTTAAAACCTATTAGCAAGCATAAGAGGGCTAAAGAAGGCATAATTAATGTATTTTTTTTTTTACTTTTCCACATATTTAACAGTGTTTTGGAACACGATCCATAACATACACAGCTCTGATTGTAAGGAGTTAGATCAACATCCTGCCCCAATGCTCTTACATATGGAGTGGGAAAATAAAACTTGAACCTTTAGTTTACAAGTAGCTGGGGAAAAAAATAGATCACAGGGTTGAAAACTTGCAATTATTATGGCATTTGCATTATGACAAATTAAAAAATGGTATTGCAGGGTATGGGCAGCGCTATAAAGCTGGTATTCTACGCTGTGTGTTGCAAGCTCATTTAAAATGTACTCTTCCACGACATGATGAGAACACAAATTATAATTAGGAAAGTAACCCAAGCAGAAAATTAGTCTGCAAGACTAGTCTGAATGTGCTCCTGCAGACAAAGCCATCCTGTGTCCCAACTTTACTGTCTCGGTGTAGGGAGAGATTGATGCAGAAGATAAGGAGAGATACGGCTTTCCGGGAGGGGGAGAAAAACAGAAGGCTTTGCAAGTATGATCCGTGGTGTTTCATTTGTGCACACACACACACAAAGAGAAGCCCCAGCAGATCCCATCTTTGCAGAGCTACCCAGGGCACAGGCTGCCCCAGCTGCTCTGCACAGGTCTGTACCTGGGGTTTTGTTCCCTTAAGCCCATTCATAGGCAAAGCCCCGCGCCTTTATCAGCACAGATAAGGTCTGCTGACCCCACCCTGACCCCAGAGCCCACTTGCACGAGTAAATGTACCTAACATTTGTAAGCAACAAAGGGCTAGCTGTAAAGGTAACGATGTGGGAGAAAAGCATGGTTCAAAATTACATTTTGAAACAGAAGGACTCACAACCCCCCTACTCCCCCACCAGAAAAAGTGAAAGCGTCAAAAGTTCTTGCCACTGCTAAGTAATAAACCGTATAAATGATTTTGAAAAACTTCTAGGCAAACAAGATATGCATCTGAAAACTTTTGTATTTGAATCCGCATTTGCATTTCTCTTCTGTAAATGTTTTGTGGGGTTTAAAAGCCAAATGGTTCTTTACAAATCTGTTGGTATCTCTGTACTTTTTCTAGATGGACTGGAACAAATTCACTCTTTGGAAAATTATACCTACCTTTCAGATGTCTCTTCTTGTATACTAGACACTGGTTACATTCCACTCAAAGGAAAGGGTCATAATTTTCTATTAAATATTTCTTTGTATTTTCTGTGAGACTGAGTTTTCTTGAGGTAACTTTTGCTACTTCATTTTAAGTGCACCCATGACTTCCCTGTACCTTACAAGACAGCAGATTTATTCTCACTTGAGAAAGACCAAGAGGAAACCAAAAAATTCTGCCGAGGCAAGGAGCCAGATCAACAGCTGGCATTAGAAAATAATTGATAAACTAATCAAAACAAGAGGAGCAGAGGTTGTAAGTGAGAGAAAAAAAAAAAAAAAAAAAACCTCTTAGGGAAAAATTTCCCACCTGCTTTTTGTGGGACAGAAGTTACTTGATACTTAGGACAGCATTTAAAGACACCAAAATATATTCAGTCCAACTCAGACTTAGATTTAAATCCATCAGCTTGACTAAGCAAAACCCCAGATCATCTACAGCAGCTCCTGATGGTTACTGGGGTTCAGCCACATTTTTTAACCAGTATATATTCTTTATCTCATACTTACCAGTCAGCTGGAGAATCTCACTTCAATGTTGGAATGGTGCAGGGACACAGACTCTGGTTGGTGACAATGATAAGAAATCCAAACCAGGAAAAAGCTCCAGGAGGGGTTTCTTGGACCTGAATGAAAGAGCAGATTGATTAAGGTTAGCTTTTCCTCTCATTTAAAGGCTATGGTGAATTTAAGTTTACTCATTTCACATTATTTCATATGTAAATTTAAAAAATTTTGCTCTGCATCCCATATGTCCAAGTGCTTAGGAAAAGGGAATTATGATTTCACATACAATGCATGGTCTGAAACAGGGTGTGTATGAGTTTAGTGTGTATTTGAATCTGATCCTGGTCAGAATATTTCCCAGGAGCAATGTTTAATACAGGTTTCAATAATGTGTTTCTGTTCATTTGGGGGTGATTTAAAACCATGTCTGGAGTAAGCACATGTTTATTAACTGTTGTTCAGGGCACAGATATTTCCTGAATTGGGCTGTAGAAGAAACCAGAATTTTTCAAAACCAATAGCAAAACTCAAAGTAATTGCTTACATTTGAAAAGCAAAAAAAAAAAAAAACAACCATGCCTGAGGTCAAAGCTCCTCCTTTAAACTTCATCACTGGGGTATGTGCTGTGAATTTTGAAGTGCCCATTCTAAAAACTTTTAGGCATAGTATTTTTTTTTGTGTATTCAAGATGTGAAAAACATTTATAGATGGAGAGCACCTTCATAACAAAAAAAAAAATTGAGAAAAGGGATACAAATTCCAATTTATTGCTTTCAGAGCCCCTCATGTTGGATTTAGTTTTAATGAAAAGGAAGAAATACACAATTATTAAAAACAAAACCAGCAATGATGATGTGGAAGATTTAGGCAACTTCAAGTTTCACTGTTTGTTACTGATTCCTGAATTTTCATTCTTCCTCTATATATTTTCAAAGAATCTACTTATGAAAATTAGCTATATATTACGAGCTAATTAAATTTCAAAACTCCAGTCTGGTGACACTTACAGGATATTTAACACTTTTCCAAACTGTGACAGAATTTATATTCATGGATATCTTTTCAGGAACCTAATTTCAAGTTTAAAAATACTGACTCATAGGCTTCTCGAGATGTGTGAGAAATGTCCTATGGAACATTCATAAGATGACAACAAGAAAAAAGGTGTTGGGTTAAAAAAATTCTTGGAGAAATAAAAAACCTATCAGGAAAGATATTAATCTGCTCATGTCAAACTGCTCTGAGCAGCCTGAAACGTCCTTAGGTGAGGTTTTCACCCAAAGTGTGTCTTGGTTTGTACAGATTAAATGAGCTGCAACTCACAAAGTCTGACTTAACAAGCTTTCAATTGAGGATGCACTTGCTAGGATTGTAGTCAGCAGAAGGGAAACTTGGTTATTATGATTTTGTTATTGAACCAGGCAATATCACTTTGTAAAAGTTTTGGAGCTCTCTGAGTCCAAGAAGCAGGATAAATATTCCCCATGTAAAGAATTTTACATGTAGGCAGCATTCAAGGTACTTGGTGCTTTTCATATTGATCTGGATTTAGGTGAAAACACAATATCTGATTTTATTATGAGCCAGAACCCTAAATAAAACTTGGAAAAAAATAATTTAAGTACTAATAAGAACAGTTGAAAGTTAAAAAGAAAAAAGTGAAATATTTATAAAGCAGCCCTTACAGTTGTGCTTGCAGAGAGAAAGGCAGAACCAAACCTGTTTTTTGCCAAAAAGCTTCTTATCTTCTGAATTGCTTTGCAGGGTTTTAGAAATTACTGGGTTACTCAGTAGATTTCTGAAAGCTTGAGAAATCACACTATAACATTTTTTTGGCAAATTTTCCATCACTTGGTTAGATTGAAGAAATTAGAGATTCTGCTTTCCTGGGCTTTTTAGCACCTCCTCCTTTCAGCCCTCCCACAGATTAAAAATGGCATGATACAGCAAGACTGGCCAGGAGGAAAAACATGCAGAAACATGTCTCAGAGCCTCAGGCTTTCAAACTCCAAAAGACAGGGATGGAAGCTCCAGACTCGAGTGCAGCCATGCCATTAGCCCCAAGATTGTGTGTAATGTCCAGCTGAAAAATCTTCCCTTCAATTTGAAACTCCCAAGTTGCTCCCCTCTGCCTCCCCCTCACTGCCCAGCTCCTCCAGCTTTAATTAATGACACAATTATGTACCTCCACCACGATTTAAGAGACCTTGCTCAGGAACTGTGCAGGAGCACCGGGAAGAAGACCTCCAGACAAATGAGAACTGTGATTTCTCTTTCTGTTTTAAGCCTTCTGTAAAAAGTATGTGGACATACAGAAGGGTCATTGCAGACTCTTTGAGTGAAATCTGCACTTGCATTAATGGTCTTCAGCAGCTGACAGGTTGAAGAGGAATGAGCACCAAAAAATCCTCAGATTCAAATCTGTCTTTAGAGTACACCCTTTCCTATCCAGCCTCTAAGTACAGAGCCTCCCCTGCCTGGTCCATGGGCACAATTCAGTAGTTCCAGTGATTTATCAGTGGCCAAAATCATGTATCTGGGTATAATTTGTATTGTCCTTAATCATTTGCTTTGCCCCTAATGATTTGTATTAATTTTCAGTACCCCTGAGCTGGTCAGGCAGTCAGATTGGACAATCGATGGAGGTCCCCTGCAAAAGAAATATCCTGTCCTATCCTATCCTATCCTATCCTATCCTATCCTATCCTATCCTATCCTATCCTATCCTATCCTATCCTATCCATCAATTGCCAGCCCCAAATTCAGATCAGTGCTTTATCAAAAGCTTCCTGTCTTCCTCTGGAGCTTCTTGCCTCTAAGGACAGTTCTGGGAATGCAGCTTTAAGAGCCAGGCACTGTGAGGATGGGGGTGAGGTGCCCCAGCCTGATCTGAAAGGTTTTCTTGACATCCATCTGATGTTGTGCCTTATCTCCATCTCCTGTACTGACATATAGATCCTGCTACATCATTTCTGTCCCTGACCACTATCAGTAGACTTCGATTTACTGATTGCCTTATCTTTGCCGCAGCCTTATTTTACTCAATACACCCTGCAAGTTTTCAACCTCTGCTGGTCCCACAAGGGCTTCTCAAGACAGTGTGTGCCAATAAAATGTCTGGGAGGGGCTGAAATGTCCCAGAGAGATAGGAAAAGGTTGGTTCTCTGGCCTGTGACACAATGTTATATCAAAGCTGCATTGCTGATAGGTAAAATTCCCTTTTGCTTTACTGCACAGAAACCTCTGACTGAGTAAAGCTAAGCTATTTTTTTTCTCCAAAGGAAAGGAGGGGATGCATGTCTGTAAATGGTTTTAGTCTGCTTGTTCCTTGGCCATCATTGTTAATCAGACACTTTTAACTAAAAACCCGAAAGAACCATCATGGTTGGCCTTAAGAGCAGAGAGGGGAAGTAGGGGAATCTACAACACCACTCATGACTGGGTTATCACAGATCAGTGCAAACTGAATAACCAAATACTTTATTTCAGTCTCTTTTACTTTTCTTTCTTTCTTTCTTTCTTTCTTCTTCTTTCTTTCTTTCTTTCTCTTTCTTTCTTTCTTTCTTTCTTTCTTTCTTTCTTTCTTTCTTTCTTTCTTTCTTTCTTTCTTTCTTTCTTTCTTTCTTTCTTTCTTTCTTTCTTTCTTTCTTTCTTTCTTTCTTTCTTTCTTTCTTTCTTTCTTTCTTTCTTTCTTTTTCTTTCTTTTCTTTCTTTCTTTCTTTCTTTCTTTCTTTCTTTCTTTTCTTTCTTTCTTTCTTTCTTTCTTTCTTTCTTTCTTTCTTTCTTTCTTTCTTTCTTTTTCTTTCTTTCTTTCTTTCTTTCTTTCTTTCTTTCTTTCTTTCTTTCTTTCTTTCTTTCTTTCTTTCTTTCTTTCTTTCTTTCTTTTTCTTCCTTTCTTCTTTCTTTCTTTCTTTCTTTTCTTTCTTTCTTTCTTTCTTTCTTTCTTTCTTTCTTTTCTTTCTTTCTTTCTTTCTTTCTTTCTTTCTTTCTTTCTTCTTTTCTTTCTTTCTTTTCTTTCTTTCTTTTCTTTCTTTTCTTTTCTTTCTTTCTTTCTTTCTTTCTTTTCTTTCTTTCTTTCTTTTCTTTCTCTTTCTGTCCCTCCCTCTGTTTCTCTTTTTCTGCCCCCTCTCCTTTTTTTCTCTTTCTTCTTCTCTTTCTCTCCTTCATTCTTTCTCTCTTTCTTTCTTTCTTTCACTCATTCTCTCTTTCTTTCTCTCTTTCCCTTTTTCCCTCTTTATTTATCTGATGTTACCTCAAATGAATAGAAGATCCTTACTGAAACATAAAATGGGAGAGTGAGGAATGAAAAGAAAGAGAGAAACATCTCTGATCCTGGTTTATATAACACTGGTTTCCAACATGTTGCAAATCTACTTCATGTCCCTTTAAGAATACTCTTAGTTTATAAAAGCCAACAGCATTAAAAATACAGTAATTAACATGTTCATAATGTAAATGCTAATAATTTAACATGTCAAGCATCCTCATCCCCTACTGAATCAATATGAATTATTAAAACCGACTCTTTAAGACCTTTAAAATCAACTCTCAAAGCATGCACTAACAATTACAACCGTTGGCATACAGGAGCACCAAGTTACAAATTCATGTGTAAGACTGTCTGACACAACTCGTTCTCTTTGATGCAAAAAACCAAAAGCCAAAAAAAACCCTCCCCCCAAAATCTTATGTTTGAAACTGCATAATCTGCATACATAAGTGAAATTTTGTTTTTTTTCTCTGAGATTTGTAAGTTTCTTAGACATAAACCTTATTGAGAGGCTTATGGAGTAATATTTTCCATTACGAAGTTGTGTGACAATCTAAAATGCTCCTGAATCAATAAGGAACATCAAAATAATAAAAAAACTGGTCTTATAAAGTAAAATTCCTAGATTTAGACCAGTTTCTCTCAAGATTGTTGTCATGAAGAAGACATTTACAAATTGATTTCAAATATTATAAATAAAGAGTAGCCCTTAATGGTTTTTCCCATGTTTACTGCATAAAAGAAAAGAATGAGCTGTGGGGTTTTTTTTTTTAAACATCTGTGAAATAAAGATGGAATCATTAGACAGATGCATCTCTTACCTCACAGCCTGCTCGAGACGCTTTGGGAAAGGCTCACAAAGTCGCCTTTGTGTTTATATATGGAGACACAGCCAAATGCCTGCAGGGAGATGGCTGTTTCCTGGTCAGCCCATTGAAAGAAGATGGCAGATATGACCTGTTTTTTTCATTTGTTACAGATACAAAATAAAGTTTTGCAAGTGAGTGCAAAACCCATCGCATCAACTGCAGCTTTCAGAAACTTATCCTATCAAATTGTGCAACGCTCTCGTGTTAACGTCTTGCTCCACTTGAACAATCAGATAATGGACTGGAGGCCAATAGGCCAGAGGTTGTTCTTCCTTTGGGAGAATGTTCTGTGCCCAGGAATTTCACTGAAAGCTGTTTTTCACAATGCCATGGTACCCCACTACCACCAGACCAGACTTTCAGCCCCCTTCAGACCAGAGCACAGCCCCCTGCTCTCCGTGAGCCTGGATTGACTCAGACCAGCTGGGAATCCACCTCTTGTTTCCTATTTCTTGATCCATCTGAATGCAGTTGTGAGTTCTACGTGGGCAATGCTAAACCCCCTCTCTACTGTGAGAAAGGAGGAAACTAATTTCAGAGAGGTTAAAATTTGACAAAGTTTGTGTACTCAGGAATAGTTTGTGAGGGGTTATATGTCTGATAGGAGATAAGAGCTCACGTACCTTGCTTTCCTAGCACGAGAAAAAGGTCTTAAGTTCCTACCACCCCTCTCCCAAACAAAATAAAAACCAAAACGACTGACCGACCTGGAGAAGTTCAGTACACTTCCTCAGATGCTTCGAGATTAGCACAAACCACAGGCAAAACAGGAGATGGAGGGTTCCAGATCTGGGTCAGATGCAGCTAGGGAGGCTTTTCACGGCTGTTGAGAGGAAAACAATTTATTATTGAGGGACATGTCTCTCTTCCAGCCCCTTGTGTATAGCAAAAACCTTGCACAAGAGGACGAAGAACACATATGAGAGATGTGAGCACAGTGCCACATTTTGTGATCTATTAAACCATTCCAGCTGCACTTAAATTATTTTTGAGAACTCAGAAGTATCATCATGGCAAGACCTACTATGAATTCCTATTTCAATTTCCCAGTTTGTTAAGGCTACACAGTAATCAGCTAGATGGGAGCACTTGATGATCTACTAGCTGTTTCTGGAGATAAAAACAAGATACACTTCAAAGTTCTGCAAAAGATGGGAAAGCTGAAACAAAACTCTTTCTATATTTCCCTAGTTTATCTTCTCAGTACCTGAATGTGAGATAACTTTTTTCTTATTTTTTGAAATCTA